>CAJQUW010001733.1:0-563212 GCA_907163375.1 Prostheceraeus crozeri
CATTGAGAATCCTTCTTTCAGCCACTTTCATTGAGAATCTTTCGTTCAGCCACTTTCATTGAGAATGCAATCTCACTTCCAACTGGCAACGAACAGGAAGAGGCCATGAGTTAAAAGAAAACAGTTGATATATATTTTTGCCAACCGAAGCGAACCGATTCGAATTTTCGTCGAATCGCAATTTCGAAGCTTCTCAGTTCCCTAGTTATTACATTATTAGAAATTGTCATCGAGAACAATGAATATATATCGTCAGTAAAAACTAGACATTCTTTGTTAAATTACTTGCAGTTACATGTATACCTATTTGAGGGCACCATGAAATCGTATCGTAATGCTGATATCGATTGCAACTATACATTGAAGTTTAGAGCATTAAACCACTACTTAGAAGTTGTCATTGTTATTTTCGCAAATCAATTGAGGTATAAAGAACGCCGATTAGAGCTATGCTATGATTCACGGGAGTAAAATTCGTATCATATCATGTTTGAATGTTCAAAATATCAGAAATTAAGACGATGACCATCGCCGACATTATGACACTGGGAAAGTACAAATAAGTTTTGCAAGTTATGAATACGCATATTCCAAAATATCTTAAAAGTATTGCTACATTCCTTTGAAAAGCTGCTAAACAGTGGCGTCGCGTGCTCCCAGACCATAGGCCTTCGCTCCATAGTGGATTCCTATATTTCTGCAGCAGACAACATGAACTGCATAATATAATTAATTTGACACTATATCTTAATTTCAGTGAATTTTCGAAGACTTGTACAAGTACATGAACATTCAAGTCATGCTGGCATCCATAACTACAGAATGAAATGAAATGATGTGAGAAATAGATACTGATATTTAAATGAAAGGTACACTGAAGTCCATAGACTACCCAATGTAGACTACTCTGCATGTGAATTGTGACAGCCTCTTTTTCTGAGCAGCCTCATAAGCATGCAATCCTAAGCTGATTGTTCGTCAACGCGACTCTTGTCTTCCAAAGATTTTAAACGTCAAATGACAATGAAAATGTGATGTTGATTTCTCACATGACGCTTGATCGCCTTGGTCAGATTACTATAGAGAGCATTCATTCTCGTGGAAGCGCTCGCCAAAGCAAGACTCTGTTGTGTTTATTATAGCCTGTCAATCACTTACATGTTTCAAATTTAGGGCTGCTAAATTGTTTTTTGTGCTCCTCATCATATTCTATCTCTTGATACCGGTTTAGTTTTATTTCAATGCCATGAACTTCGTGTACGATGTTTTGAGTTTTCTGCATAATCCATCGGACGACTAACTAGAAAATAACCACTGTGGAAATCGCCGCCATAAACATAGTATCACCAAGTTCTCACCTTCCGATCCAACATTCAACCATTGGTGAACGCAGACACGACGATTCAACGCGTCATCATCTTCTACAAAATTTGGCGAAGCCACGAATAGGGAAAATTTGCGTCTCTCTCTATCTGAATCTAAGAATTTATAAATAGATATTTTCTTGCATTGTTGCAATGTATTTGCTTCTTCGTTTCTATCGGGAGAAGACGAATCTAACTATCGAGCTAAGCGCACACGCCTCACATATCACACAAATACACACAAATACACAAATCTCTGTGATTTGCTGTGCACACCCCAGCGCATTGTGTGATCGCTTGAAGATCCCTGCAGTTAACAGCTGAGCGCTGGCGCCCGGAAAGTATTTGAGAGTAGTGACTTGAAACTTTAAAGTTGTAAATGCAAGGATACTCTCAAAAACAAAAAAATAAAACTATTTGAACCTTTGTTTTATGAACGTAAATAATTATTTTTGGGTATGCGGCAAAGGCCTTGCAGGCACGGAGACGACGCCACTGCGCTAAAGAATTGCGACAATCTATTAAAGAGAACATAAGCTAAAGGACATTTAGAAGCAAAATTTCGTTTCTGATAACTCTCCTTCCTGATCACGATATTTGTGTCATTGAAGTTGACCGCGCGCTTGAAATGTATTTTGCATGACATCTGATGAAGTTATCTGTGTAAATAAGGCCGTATTCATATTGGTGTTCAAGTTGTATTCGTGTTTTCAAACAAAAAACGTTTCTAACGACATATTTTGCCCGTTCGCAGTCAGGGTAGACACGGGAATGACAAGCTAAGTGTGCAATACAGAAGATGGCAGTTCACATAGATATCAATGACGAAACATTCAAGCTAAATTTAATAAAAGAGAAGTGAAAGATACTACTTACAAGGGAGAAAAAAATATAATATATATAAAACTTGAAATTTCAGACAAGAGAGGCACAATAAGATCACAACTTTTCCATACAGTATATAAACACAGGAATAATTTGCAAAAAATTAGCTTTTTAAAACTGCTCAAATAACTTTTTGAACCACAGGAAGTATTCTCCACAAAAACTGTATCTTCGGATATAAGAATACTTTTTGATTCACTCTACCCACTATACTTACTCTATGCTCTCAGCTATTATCTACAGCTTTCTTCTGATAATGTCAATGCAACGTGTCATAGGAGTGATATTGTTGACTCATTTTAATCTCAACTACAACATGCATTCGAACAATGTCATGGCTGGCTCGCTTCCGTGACCTGAATCCCATGCAGAAGCATGAAATATCTTCAAAACGCAGTGAGCGTTCTTCACTACAGCCGCAGATGATAAAGAAACAGCTTCCTCATTATTAAAGATATCAGAGTGGAGAAATATTGAACAGCATGTGATCGATAGTTTGGTAGAGTAAATCCGGAGTCGAGGATGTCATTCATTATTAGAGTAGAATCACAAAGCATTACATGAAGGATTAGGTCATTAATTCATCTTTTGAAATGATGAATATGGGCTGGACACTTTTTGTTACTGTGGTAGGAGCCCAAAAGCTTTTGATGGTCAGCTCAATAATTGTATTTGCCCGAGTACTTTCACAATACGACGTACTGCATTGTCAAGGGGCTGACAAACATTGACAATGCAGTACTTCGCATTGTGAAAGTACTTGGGCAAATACAGATATTGAGATGACCATCAAAAGGTTTTGTGCTCCTACCACAGTAGCATTAATTCATCTTGTTAATTACATTTTTCATCGATATGTTTCACAGCAACTAGTCTAGATAATGACCGTATTGATATATTTAATATAAGGTCTATTTATCAGATTGACATTATGAAGAGCATTACACTACTTATATCCAGGGATGCGGACTCGGAGTCCCGAAGTCCCATCATTTTCCCGTCATCCTATCAAACCCCGGAGTCGGAGTCGGAGTCGCAGTCCTATCAAAATTATAGGACTCCGTATCCCTGCTTACATCTATCATCTATAGTCAGCACGAATGAATGCGTGTGAACTAACATCGCCGAGGACGCTGGTAATGATGTTTCATCAAAACCATTATTAATTAGCTTGCATCGTGCACTGCATGCTTTGCTCGAATAAATCCAGAATAAACAATAAGAAGAATATAAACATTTTTCATACCCAAAGTAGACTAGTTTTATTAATTATTTTTCCTTTAATAAGCAGTGTTCTCGGTAGTAATCTTGTGGAATTGCTCGGTCTGAAACTTATCGAAAATGTTGAGTTTTACAGTCTCTTTAAATGAAATAAAAAATATCTAGATATTTTCATGACACTGTATTTCTTTCTATAATTCATCTTGATTTGTACACTCAATGAGATCAATGATATACATTGAAAGTATCTGTGTGCTATTTCTTATTCAAAACTTTGCATAGATATGATTCTGATAACGTCACATTTATCGCTTAATGAAATTTTTAATTTTTTCGTTTCTCCAATTTTATGTAAATGACCAACAGAACATATTGCATGAGGTTAGAGAATTTAACGTGTTTGATCATCATCCTTTGAACATCGTTGTATGTCACGGAAACTTTCACAGTCCTTAAATCTTACAGTGTTCTTATAGTCTTTTTATTTTTCGGATTGTCTTTTCTATTTTTGGCTATTTCCTTAAACTTTTGCACTACTTCTGGAGGGAGTGTTGTTGGAGCCGCAATCGTCTGCTTCTTCATTAGATATTCTACGACATTGATTTTTGAAAAATATGAGAATTCTTCAGGAAAAGGATCTACCTCTCTCATATCCACTTCCCCATGAAGGTTCTCTTTATTTTCGTACTTCTTTATATGCTCCATTAAAGTGGTCACATGATGTTTTTCATGAGCTTGAGCGTATATCCACCAGAGTGGCGCGTTGACATTCACTTTTTCTTTACAATATTCGTGCCCACATAGACCACAATGTCGCCATGAGTCACTCGTGTGAACACAGGCTATGTGAACTTGCAACTCCTCATGGGTTTCAAATAAAAACCAACAGAAATAGCAAAGAAATGTTGGGTCCATCATAGCTTGATTACCCTTCTTGATCCTTGATGCGCTTTCGCATGCGAAATAAGTCATTTCATGATTTACTCGTATGTGGAAAAACAATTCCTGATAGTTATCGAAGCCTGTTCTACAGAAATAGCAAGCGAGTTGTTTCCTGCTTCGATTGACAACAGTTGTGACACTGTGTTGCGACAAGACATGGGCAACAAGTTTCTCAATACTTTGAAAACCATTATCCAAATTGCATGCATAATTTTGAGGTGATTCTTTGTATGTGAGAGGTTTGTTATTCGTGTGCAGGCATTTATAGAGTTTCATATTTTTCGGGTCGACTTTAACAGGCTGATTCATACGCTCAAATAGGATTTGATAAGGTACATGCATTTGGTTGACATGATCTTCAATAGCTACTTTCGAAACCTGATTTGAAAATGGATCCACATATTGGGCATTTCGTGTGATCATCGTGTTCACCATGATGAGTGATTACATGAAATAGCAAATGCACACCAGATGGAAGTGTTTGACATCCACAGTTTAAACAAAATGTTGGAGAGCCTCTTTTGAGCAACATTTTTCTTTTAGCCTCATGGAGACGCTGCTGTGATTCAAAACATGGATGCCGTTGGATGTTTTCTCGATAATATAAAGTTACAGTACAATTTGAACATTTGTAATACGGCATTACCAAATATTTCTCATGTCTCATTGTTTTTAAAGACGGATGCAAATGAAATGCTAAATGCACTTGAAGAGCTATTGGACTTTCAAAGTATTTTGTGCAGTAGTAACATTTTGACACCAATGGAAACGTATTTGATATGCTAACCTCCCTGGATGTTAGAGAGGACCGATCTGCTAATCATCTTGCACGATGGAAATTCTCATCGAAAATGACAAGCAATTGGTCGATATTTGAAATATGAAGCTGTTTGAGGAAGGCACCAAAATCATAGAGTTTAAATCAAAAATCAAGATATCATATAATTCCGATCTTCATGCAAAAATTAAGCTCATCAATGTCAGAGCATAGATGTCTTAAAGTCAGTCTATGGTCAGAGTTACAGAGATATTTCATTAGGATATCTGTACTTGACCACAGGGCATGAATAGGATCATTTGCTCATTTTCACATTCTATGTTTTTAAAACTTTGGTTAAAGAGTTTCTGGTGGAAAGTTGTTAGCCTTCGACCATGTGGAGCGCACCGTAGGTGCTTTGCTTCAATCCATAGAAGCTTCACCCTATGTGTGACGGATTTTATGAAAAACTGCACTGTTTGCCGATGTCATATGAAAAGTGAGAACTCTTGAAGTGCTTCTCCGATAATATTAGCAAGTTGGGTAGACCAGAAGTTTAACAAAGGGCTTGAACCAGAATGTTGACTCCTAACTTCATTACTGACTTCAGTGAGAACTTCACGGTACCGGTATAAGGCTAGAGAATTACCGCCAAGATCGGATGCTTACAGAAACATAGTCAGGTTGTCACAAAGTAAGAGGCCACTAGCCAAGACGGTGAGATGCGCACTCTGTGTCTCAAAGGGTTAGTGATGCTGCTAGAAATCGTGATTACAAAAATGCGCTATTCAGCTACCAGGACATTTTTACAATCACAATGGATGACCGACCTGCTGTCAAAAGCAGTTAACATGCTAGAAATATGCTAGCACCAACTGTATTTCTGCAAACCTTCGGCTTACTTTCATTTTACGACACGTTTGTACATGCTCTTGGTCTTGTTTTAACGTTCATGTATCCATTTTCTGTTCATTAAACCGACAACTTATTGACATTCAATGTGTATTTAGCACCGTTGACGCTATAGGCAAATGATCTCGAAATATTTCTCAACACCAATTTCTCCACAGGCATCACTTTTTACTCGTCTTAGATTAATCATGATCAAAATAGCATTAAATCTGCATCCACATGTAGTTGGATATCTTGAATTAATTATTGATCATTTCTCATTGCACACGCTCATATAGAACCTGACATAATTGCTTTCAAGTACCTGTGTTCTTCTTACCCATAACTATCATTGGAAGTCATTGAATCACCGCGCTGACCGAAAGGAGGTGAACTTTGTTTTTACAGCAGTCTCTTATATTTCTTAGCTTTTGTACATATTTTACGGTTAGAGTGATCCTAGTAGCCTAATGACAGGTCAAGGAAAACAGCACCGATTGAGTCGATCACTTTCGGATGGTCAAAGACCAATAAATAAGCAAGACAATTACTTGTCCAAATCCATAGTAATTGCGAATTTTTAGAAATCAAGTGAATACAGTGTATATAATTCTGATTGAAGCAACCGTCCCTGGATTCCTGTTTTCACTAATACATATATGCGTACATGGATTGATTGCTCATCAAAAAGAGTTTTGGCATCTATTACATTTTATATCCTATAATTTTGCAAAGGAGCAGCTCCCTATATATGTATTCTAATTACTTATCCCTATAATTGCTGCTAAATCTCAAAAATGATGCATAATAATATAAAGAAGAATTGCGAGAAGGTGGTATCGCTTCCTATAATTACCGGTGATAATGATTTTGTATATTTCTGAGCTGATATTTATGAAAGTCTTTTTATTAACAATTCGACGCTTCGGTTATCTAAGTACAGTTCAAGATGGTGTACCTGGATTTTCTGAAGCTTCGTGCACAGATATTGCATCAATTCTCTCGAGCCCTTGAACAGAAACACATTGACGTTTCTATGGAGTTTGATGTATGATCGTGAACTGTATTGATCAGTCATGCATCAGCCCGCTTCATAAAAATAGTTCTCCGAGTCCATTAATTTCATTTCGTTGCATTGAAAGCTCGGATGCACAAATGATCAATGATTACGCTCCGTGCACATATGCTCTTGAATAAAAACCTTATGAAGCTCATAGGATGGAACAGCAATGTTCATCATTTGACATCCGGTGCTCGCAATAATAATCTTACGCAATAATAATCTGTACAGGTCACTTGACGGTCAAATCCCTCTGACATTTTCTATGTTTTGTCTTTCGAGCAGAATTTCCGAAGTTGCATAGGCGCGTGTTCAACACTGATTGCTTTACATTTCTTCTATAACTGCTTGCTAATAATCATAAAAGTAGTAGACATGCCTAGACTTTTTGCTTTCTCATCAAGAATGCAAGTCAACTTTTGCAAAGTAGTCGAACCACAGAGTTAGATTGTCTAAGCGAGTCACTTTGCTAAAAGTGCAAACTAGCTGAAAACGATGGCACATGCAGGAACTTACTAAGTGGGCAAAAAGAGATTTTTAATACCTTGCAGAGATAGTCTTGCGTATGATGATTGGTATACATAGATTCATGATATAGATAGGAAAAAAAGCTGTGCGTCGCTTGCGGATTGCTCTGAATTCCTTCAAAATGCTCCGATCGCCACGATTCCTTCAGATTCGAAGAATTCAGATCACTACTCTAAAGTTTTCTCGATAATATTGGTCCTCCGATCATTATTAAAAAGTTAGCAGGCGCATGAAAAAACGTTCCCAAACTTCTATGTAGAACTTGACATTGACCGTGCCTCTTTGCTGTGTGATCCGGTTGATAAAAGTCACTGAAACTTCGCACAATTTGGCGTGTTTAATGTTGAACTGGCTGCTCATTGTTCGATTGCTATGGTATTTAGTCAGCAGATTGTGACATTTCATTTACGTTACATGTTCCAATGTTTCCCTTCTAGTCAAACAGAAGAAGAGACGACGTGTCTAATTCTGTGAGTCGAACGCTATCTGTCATTATATGTAAAGGCTTCATGCAGAGACAGCTGCAGTCCTTGTTGCAGTTCTTTAAGGCCTGAATTAAGAATGGTTGTCTATGGTTCAACTTATGTGATGTGAGGAATGGGTTTGATTGTATATCTTAAACTAGAATTTGCATTACATTTGATACTTCAGAAAACCAATCTCGGATTCAAAACTTTATTGTACGCGAGCTTTTTAGCCTCTTTCTTAAGTATCATATGTCTCCAAATCACATGGATCTCGCAGAGGGGAACTGTTTCACATAGACTACAATTATTGGTCATCATGAAAGCGATTGGTACAAATAATTTTAAAAGAAAATTTTTAGCCTCATGCAGTTGAATGAGACATTTGGAATATACACTTATGCAGAAGAGTATCTACACCAAAAATATCTGTTTCATGCATACATTCAAGTAAAGTGTATAGAACTCACAAAATTCGAGCCTTGCAATAAATAATTGATACTTGTTTAATGAGCATTAATTACTACAAGCTTCGGGTTATGGTTTCATGAAAACTAACAGCTACCGTGTTAACTATTTATCTTTGCTTATTTCTGAGAATTGAGTAAAAAGTTCCAGAAAGTGATATCATTTTATATGTAAGTTCATACTGATTTGCCGTTTCACTGTCTTGTATGTTTGATTTCTAACTACTTTCAGTAAACGCATTACTTACTTACCAACCTACCTAACCTTCTGTAGTTTGAGCCACCATCTGATAGATACTTACAGAGCTGAATAAGCCGAATTTTGCTTATGAGTTCCTCCTCCTAGCTTTCTAAGATGACGTCGAGCGTGTAATTTGAGGTAGATGCATTTTGCAGTTTTTTGTAAAGGAAAAGAGCCACGAGTTGCTTCGAAAACATATTTAGGAAAAGAATCACATAAGAGTTATATAATTCCAGCGAGATCTTTCGTTTTGTCTTTTCAAGGTGGACCCAGATGCTAAAATGAATGATCAATAAAGTTGAAAAACTGATGACAAGTGAGTACATTTCACATGATGACCACGGCAGTGATAGCTGCAAGATCACATGACAGAACAGAAAGAATTCGTGTTGAAATCGTCTGTCATTCGAGAATTCTTAGTATAAATGAAATGGCAGTCACGTACTTCTTGTGGTGATAAGCACACTTTTTTATTTTTACGAACAAATACATTTAGATAACAAAAAAGCATAAGAGGATAACGTAAGAGTAGTTACGAAAGTCAGGGAAAGAAAAGTAAGATTCACTCGTCAACAAAATTCACTTGGGATTCCAGCCGCATCATCGAAGCCTATTCCGGTTCTCCATTTTCTGCGTGAACCTCTCATGCAGTGGCTTGAGAGGCCCTTATTAGTGCAAACATGATGCTTGTATGCACAAAGGAAGTTGTTGGTCGGTCACCCATGAATTGCTCCCATTTGGCATGGTTTATTGGGCAGAGCCTTGAAGAAAGACTTGTGATAAGCTGCATACACAAAAACCACATTCTAACCTATCTTTGGGGCGTTGGTGAAAGTTTTCTCTTATTTTATGCATTTTATCCAGCATGAATTTCAATTGGACTTCAATAATGAACTTTATGCGAACACTGTATTTCCTTCAACAAACGCTGCGCCTTTATTTAGAATCTCCTACTTTTAGGTGCGGTGTGTATCAGTGGAACACAGCACTTTCTATTCTCATTAATTGCCAGATTGAATCTTCATTTCAGTCTTGTCCAATAAAAGGAATACTTATTGAGAAAGAAGTAGTCGATTGTATTTTCCTTGTTGTCTTCTGCGCCACCCAGCCAACGCTTTCGTGACTTTAGGTCTTTGCGTGCTTTTAAACTTCAACTGAAAGTTCAAACAGATGACTTATTTGAAGAGTACTTTTGAAAGGCTTGAACTTTGCCAATTTTCACAAGCTGATAGCGATATCAGAGCACTATTATACAAAATATGAGTTTATATGAATCCTATAATGATCATGTATTATAACATAGACATCGGATAGAGTATTGGAAATTCGACTGGAATGTAAATAGCAGTTTTATCAAATCACAACAGATGTAACTACCAACAGACATGGTTCGGCCTATTGGGCCTCATCAGTCGTGGGAAGGTTCAAACCAGCACTCTCAACAGATGGCCCTGTAATTAGAGGGCATGCTTGCTAAGAAGAGAGGTTCCTCCCACTTCGTTGGTTCGAACCTGCCCTCTAACAGGCCGAAACATGTCTCGCAGTGACTGTATCTGCTGATATTTGTGAAATTTATCAATTGTCAGAATACTTGGAAGGTAAATGATAACATCTGTGTGAACCGCCTCAATCTTGCATTCGTCATTTAGTAGTTGCAGAATGTAATCCGTCCTCCGTGTGCCTGCGCAATTAAAGACTTCATTGTATAACTTTCTACAATGCTTTCATTCTTGGCTACTCGTTCTCATACTAGAATTGAGAGTGTTTCATCAAGGCAGTTGAAGAGTTGTTGATTGAAGTTGTGTGGAAAAATACTAATTATGCGCAACCCAGAGTAGCTTTCAATCAATGCTGTCTGAAATAAGTTATTTCAAATTTGCTTGAATAGGCCTGCAACAAGTGGAATCTAAGTGCAAAACGTTGAGATAGAGATGTAACTTCAATTACAAAGTGGAGCATGTGCAAATCACGATGCATCCCAATTGAAACATTGCTTAGCACAATTCCCTTGCCCATTTGTTAACCATGTTATTTGCAGTTTTTGACTGCATGAATGCTGCATATAGGCCTAGTGTTAATCAAATTGATTTACTAAGTTAATCAAACTTTCTTTTTAAGTACACATTGTTTTAACTTATGATATCTCCGAATATGGATATTTCTCTCACCCATTTCAAAAAGTGCTTGCATTTGATTTTGCAATTTTAGGTTTGCAATAATCTCCTTAAAGTCAATGGGGAAGACAAAGAAGGACAGAATAAAAAACGATAAGATCCGTCGTATGCCTAAAGTACGCCAATAAGCAAAGAAATTGAGACTCGCCGATGGAGATGGTTCAGACATCTGCTCAGAAGACCAGAGGATAACATCTGCAAAACAGCATGGAAACAAGAACCTGTCGACAGAAGAAAGGGAAGACCGAGAACAAGTTGGAGAACTGTGATAAAGAGTGGAATGAAGGTCAGATCGATAAACGAAGACATGGCCTCCGACCGAGCCATGTGGAAGCAACGGACTGACCCCGTGCTACCCGATCATCCGGGAGACTGAAACTGGATCGAGCCCGGCCAAGGTGAGCAATGTGAGCAAGCAATTTTAGGTAATCTCCTTATAATTGAGCAATCGTTTCACCAGGAGGGGTACGCTACAAAACTAGCTTGCGGCACGTACCAATATCCAAGTGAACATAATCTGATAAGAATCTGAGCTGATATATCGAGGATATCAATGTATGTGCATAAATACCCTTAAACAATGAAGAACCAATGAATATATACAAAAAACTACATATGGAGTCTGGTGGGCGGAATAGGTACATGGATGTGCCGGGATGATGAGGGTTAAAGACGTGCCTGCCTCGCTAATTCACGCTTTCAACAGATGGTCCGGTGGCCTTGTGGTTCGAGGGTATGCTTGCATGTCATATAGCTCCAACGTCGTTGGTTCAAACCCGCCCTCCACGTGCCTGCACGTGCCTCCGCTAAAGCACTGCCTGCCTCGCTAATTCACGCTCTCAACAGATGGTCCGGTGGCCTTGTGGTTAGAGGGTATGCTTGCACGTCCTATAGCTCCAACGTCGCTGGTTCGAACCCGCCTCCCACGTGCCTGCACGTGCCTCCGCTAAAGCAGTGCCTGCCTCGCTAATTCACGCGCTCAACCGATGGTCCCGTGGCCTTGTGGTTAGGGGTGTGCTTGCACGTCCTATAGCTCCAACATCGCTGGTTCAAACCTACCCGCGACTGATGAAATCCAAAGGGCCGAAACTGAAGCCTATTTTACTACATTGAACGCAGCATGACATAGCTATGAGACATAACTGCCGGTGCAACACCTAATTTACATTGAGTACAGCAAGTCAGTTACTGCACTGTCCAACCAAAGTGAGTCATGGAACAAAAAAAAGAGATAATCAACCAATCAGATAACCCCCTATCATTGCAGCAAGCTGGAAAGAAATGAACTTCGGTCTAATTGCTGAACTGCACCTGAACTGCCAGTGTAAAGCAGGCCTCAGAACTGTAAAACGGAGGGTCACAGATACATTGGAGAGAATAATCTTGGGGAACCCCATCCACATTTCATGAACGTTGGTTTGAGTTGTATCCCTTGCATAAATCCTGTCAATATCTTCTTTTGTCATCTTAAGCAACTTCTCAATAGATTCAAGCACATTGGGCGCTGGAAATTGCAATCACCAGGAAATAGCCAAACATTCGGTAAATTAAAAAAATTTGCCAAATTTTGAGTTGTTACTTACAGCGCGATGACGAGCAAGTTAGTGCAAATGAATACACGTTGAATTTCATTTCTAGTGGTGCACTTTATCAGACGTTGAGGAAAGGAATCACCCTCCCCCGGACATCAGTGCTCTTCAGGGCACCGTATAGATTGGGTTACTTAACTACCCGTCTGAATCTCACATCTCTACAGCTTCCTACAGTTCACGTCCTCGAATAATTTTGCCCTCACTTTCGAGGTAAAGATTCAAGTATCGATACTTCGAATTCCGTCGGTAGCAAGACGAGACAAGAATTGTGCATGCGACTGCGTTTTTGTCAAACAATTGTAAAAAGGACCAAGACTATCAAAGAGCTCAACATTATCAATTTCCTTTGAGAGACTGCACGAAGCTATTTTCCATCTCAAACTAAGAAATGTTGTCCTCGTCTAAACAAGGAAAGACAACAACGACCGCCGGAACTTCTCTGTGAGTTGTGGAGAAAATAGTGAATTCGTGGATGGAATTGGTTTTGTTTGATTCTAAGTAGCTTTGTTATTCCGACAACAGGAAGGTAGACCGGCTGTCAAGAGTGTGAGATGAGAGAAATGACATGGAAACAGGTTCTTTCAACTTTTAAATGAAGATGGAGAGGTTTTGCCAATTCATTTTTCTTCCTAATTCATTTGGAAAACTCAAATTTGAGCCTTTTCAATCTTGCGAGAAATCTTATATCAAAGTCTTTTCAATAGACTTAAGAAAGGCCGCGTTCAGCTTAATTTCCACATCTAGGTCACCTAGTAAGCTGAGCGATGAGTATTTAAATGGATTAACGGATGAGCTGTGCTTTTTATCCAAACAATGTCGCTTGTGCATTAAAAAGTGGAAAAGATCAGCAATTTATGTTGAACATATTAAACCTCGCCCCGTTGGAAGGGAATCCCCTCATGATCTCCGAAACTAAGCAGCTGAAGCAATGCAGAGGAAGTGGACATTGTATTTCGGACAAGGGAAAGTCAATCGTGGTGTCAGTTTTTTCATTGTCACAGAAATTATTATTTTTTAAAATTCAAATATTCAAATCAGGGATGCAGAGTAGGAGTCAGAGTCCGGAGTCCTATCATTTTTGCTGCAGTCAGAGTCTTATCAAATGATAGGACTCCGGACTCCGGCCTATAGCTAGACCCGAAATATAATACAAGTAAATTATTTATTCTCGTGCATAGCTGTCACTGTGTTGATGTCAACTTTCTCCGTCAAACAAAAGTACAGAGACAGCAGTGCATGCAAAGCTTGTAATTGTTGAGGGAATGAACCGTGATAGTGAAAAAGGATTGTCTTTTCACTCGGTGATTTAATAGAGAGGACAAGCCTTCCTAGCCTCGATCACATCTACGCGCCAAAGGTCACATCAGAGACAAAAATGAAATATTAGTTTGTTTGAGAACATTACCTCTTATCCTCACGTTAATCGTGTGTAATGCCTCCTCTAAAGCGCATATTAAAATCGAAAGTGTATTCATATTTTATGAAGAAGGATGGGGGATTTTCCTACCTGGTAGAAACCGGAGAAAACCCGTGTGAAGCACACATCAACAAGATGGGAGGAACCGAGTCGCATGCATCCAACTGAGAGCGACATTTGATAAAGTTTCATCGAAAATGATTGATAATTGATGCATAAATGATTACTAAAAATAGGCTAAGGTGAGCCTATAGCGATTTATGATGTAGGTTACCAGTTTATTTAAAAAACTAGGCTTTATATACATGTCAGCCGGAGTGAGAGTCGGAGCCCAATCAAAATGATAGGACTCCGCATCCCTGACTCAAATTCAGACTTGGCCTCTAAAAATAAATAGTTCTTATAATAGAAGTTATAAAAAATAGACTTTATTTATTTTAATTTTATCTTACATTTCTTATTTAATATATCAACTATAATTAATTCATATCATGACTAAGACGTATTCCAATTTCAAAAGTGTACCAAAGGCCATTTTCCCGCAGCTATTTTACAGAGCGCTCTTTTTGTTCGAAGCGACCCTATTATTCGCCTTTTGTGTGAATGTCCTTTATTACTTTTTTTCTGCGTACAGAGAGAGCTTATCATAATAATAATATCTTTGTTAGTCTCACAAAGCGACACTGGGTGAGAATTTTGCAATGAAAACCGAGCGCGGTGCTGGCGAAGGGTCACAAAGAGTCATCGGAAGAAGGTAGGAGATGAGCATGTCACACTGCGTTACAGAACTCACGCAATGTAGAGATAATGTAGACAGGCACTTGGCGAGAGATAGTGTGCAGGTATTGACGACTGAGGAAAATTGCAAAATGGAAGGAAGCTGTACGTCAGCACGTTAGCCCGTCTAAGAGGCGAATGATGCATGCTGTCTGAATGTCACAATGAGATTCATGAAATTCTGGCAAATTTATGAAAATGGGAAACCCATTTCCAATTCACTACAAGAAGTGTTTCGAGCTTTCCAACTTCTTCAACATTTTTCCTCATTACTGCTAAAGTACACAAACACTATAAAAGGTTCAAAACAAAGCAATTAGACAAGGCCTTGTTCTGTCACACTGAAAGTAGATTGTCATCTACATGTATGTAGGTAGGTGATTGGTAGAAATGTACAGGTAATAATCACTGATTCATTTTGAAATTAAGATTTCTACAATCATTGCATGTTTCAGTCTTTAGATCTAAAAAACATGCACCATGTCCAGATCGGTGTCTAACTGCGTAAAATTAGTGGTTCCCAACATGGGCTACAGACTTTTCGGAAGTGAGCCTGAGACTTCTGGAGACGCACATCTACATGTCATCTACATGTATGTAGGCAGGTGATTGGTAGAAATGTACAGGTAATAATCACTGATTCATTTTGAAATTAAGATTTCTACAATCATTGCATGTTTCAGTCTTTAGATCTAAAAAACATGCACCATGTCCAGATCGGTGTCTAACTGCGTAAAATTAGTGGTTCCCAACATCGGCTACAGACTTTTCGGAAGTGAGCCTGAGACTTCTGGAGACGCACTTGAGGGCAAAAGTCAGTATTTGAAATCTTTCGTTCTGATGACATTCAATCCATCTAAATGGTTGATTGCCCTCAGTCTTTTCCAGTTATCGACTCATCCTGAATTGGAAGTAGCTAGCCTTTCTTGAGCTTTGGTATGGATCTATGGACAGATTGCTTCATAGGATGTAGCTACCAACAACAGGAACAACCCGATAAGGAGCCAACATCCATCACAATTGTCCTGTAAGTAGAAATATCAACTCAAATTGTGGAAAGGTATCGATAGAATTGTGTGAATTAATGAAGAGGAGACTTTGGCTGACAACAGAAGTCTTCGCATTACATCGAACATCTAAAGAGAAGCAACCAAGACAACTATTAAGTCAATAAAAGACATCAGCACCCCTGATTCCCCGACAGCACTCTTCTGACCAAGGAATCATGGCCACCCAGAATTAGAATCTTGGGATAGATTAAATCCGTCGATTTGACTGCCATGGAGATGCTTGCGATTTTTGATTCTACGTAGATAGAAACAGATAGAACGTAGATAGGTGCAGCATTCACATTTCATTTATTGACATGCTTAATTTCTTTGAGGAAAGTTGCATGAGAAGTCGGTCACATTCAGGAAGATCATGTACCAAAGAGAGCAACAAGAGGAACATCTTCCCGAAATAGGTACAAAAAGACACAGACTGATGTGATCTAACTAAACCTGACCATATTTCTCTCCAACAAAGCCGGGAAACCTTTTGAAGGTGAGAAAAAGCCACAGAATTAGATTCATCTGCGCGCGCTTCGTTTTCCTAGAAAGGAAGGGTTATATGTAGCCTTAATATCGAAATGGCACATCACATCACAAAACTTGCTCCTTCTCGAATGGATAATTCGTGTATCGCTTGCTATTGGAAATGGCAAACAATAAGCTGTCAGCAGAGGACACCAGAGCCAGTGAGAGATGCGTGTGTGCTGTGATATCACTTCGCACACACCAAAACACACATCCCTGTCTTGGCTTCGATTCAATGTATGCACTATATAGTGAGCAATGCCGAGGAGAGGATGTGAAATCATCAAGTGAACTAATTTTCGTACGCCTGCTACTTTCTTTAATAATGATCGGAAGGGCCAACATTATGGAGAAAACTTGTGGACAATGATCTGAATTCTTCGAATCTGAAGGAATTTTGGCAATCGAAGCACTTTGCTGGAACTCACATTAATCCGCAAGCGACGCACGACTTTTTTTCCTATCTCCGTAAGGTATTAGGAATTCCTTTTTGCCCACCTAATAGGTTCCTCGATGTGCCGTCAATTTCGCATTAATCACACTTCTAGCAAACCGAAGCAGATAAACAAAATATTTAATTCTGTGAAAAAGTTCTAATTTGTCTTCATGATACATGTACATTGTTAAAGCCATAACAGTATCAAACCCATGTTGTGACAGTCACGAAATCTTTGCTTCAATTCAGTCAATGTTACTTTCTGCGGCAACCTTGTGTATGAGCTTTCTAAAGGGGATTTTTCCCATTGTAACGCACTTGCATTCTGCAATATGTAAAATTATACGAGCATATTTGCTCTGAAGACATTCACTCCCGCAATGCCTAGGGTTTAAAAGTACTGAAACTGAATTTTAATGATCTTTTAATTTTAGAAAATGCTAAAACTGAATAGACGAAAACTGCAAAACCGTGACTCGCATCTGCACTTTCAGGACCCTGGGATATTTGCACCCAAACGAAAATTCAGTCCCTCTGATCTAAGTATCAAGTTGAGGACAGATACTGCAGTTGAACAACTTACATTGTTGCTGCTACAGCACTGGAATTCATCAAGTCAGGTACCAGTGGTAGAGGTACATTCTACACAAGATCGGAGTCGGAGCCGATGAGAGAGCCCGTCGGGTCCACAGTCCTGATGTCAATCTATCACTTGCAAATGTTTGGTGTTACATCATAAGAAAGCCGCAGTGAGGTGAGAGAATGCATGTCATATTCAATAAGTTGGGCTTTTCAAGAAGTCGGATATTTCCATGATATTGCCTTTTCAATAAAGCTGCGGTCATGTGTTGCTCCCATTGCAAAAAGGAACAAATTATATATTTCTCGTATTGTTGTAGATTCGAAGTTTTCAATTAAAAATCAGAATCAGACATTGAACGTCATTCCCTACTTTTACCATTGCTGAAACATTGTTGTAACATTATTGTAATATTGTTGGAGTCAGAGATTGAAAGAGAAATGAAATTATTTTATGATTGTTTTGTCCCGAAAATGCAACTATAAGAATTGGCTTTTTCTATTTGAAATCAATCAATTCAATGAAATTCAAAAGTCAACGCAATTGTGAACTCAATGAAATTTATTGAAATACAAAAAAGTTCTTTGAAATATCACTGAAACACATCTCCACTTCGTGTCGAAAGGATTTAATGTTGCCTCAACATATTTCACTTCAATCACTCACAGTAGAGTTTCCACTTTTGTGTTGTGTTTTCTTGACACTTTTCTTTTGCTTCTTGTTCCCCTTTCTTCCTCGTTGATACCCGCTTTCTTTTCGCTCTCCCTGATGACCGCTTTGTTGACCTTCTCCTTCATCTCGTCGACCTTCTCCGCCCTCTCATCGGCCTTCTCCGCTCTCTCGTCGGCCTTCTCCGCCTTCTTGTCGGCCTTCTCTGCCTTCTTGTCGGCCACCTCTCATTCCTTGACATTCTCCTTGATCCCGTCGACCTTCTCCGCCCTCCTGTCGGCCACCTCTCATTCCTTGACCTTCTCCGCCTTCTCATCGGCCTTCTCTGCCTTTTCGTCGGCCTTCTCTGCCTTCTTGTCGGCCTTCTCCACCATCTTGTTGGCCTTCTCTGCCTTCTTGTCGGCCACCTCTCATTCCTTGACCTTCTCCTTCATCTCGTTGGCCTTCTCCGCCCTCGTGTCGGCCACCTCTCATTCCTTGACCTTCTCCGCGTTCTTGTCGGCCTTCTCCGTCTTCTTGTCGGCCACCTCTCATTCTTTGACCTTCTCCTTGATCTCGTCGACTTTCTCAGCCTTCTTGTCGGCCTTTTCCGCTCTCTCGTCGGCCTTCTCCGCCCTCTCGTCGGCCAACTCTCATTCCTTGACCTTCTCCGCCTTCTTGTCGGCCATCTCTCATTCCTTCACCTTCTCCTTGATCTCGTCGACTTTCTCCGCCTTCTTGTCGGCCTTTTCCGCTCTCTCGTCGGCCTTCTCCGCCTTCTTGTCGGCCATCTCTCATTCCTTCACCTTCTCCTTAATCTCGTCGACTTTCTCCGCCCTCTTGTCGGCCTTTTCCCCCCTCTCGTCGGCCTTCTCGGCCTTCTTGTCGGCCATCTCTCATTCCTTCACCTTCTCCTTGATCTCGTCGACCTTCTCCTTGATCTCGTCGACTTTCTCCGCCTTCTTGTCGGCCTTTTCCGCCCTCTCGTCGGCCTTCTCCGCCTTCTTGTCGGCCTTCTCCGCCCTCTTGTCGGACATCTCTCATTCCTTCACCTTCTCCTTGATTTCGTCGACTTTCTCAGCCCTCTCGTCGGCCTTCTCCGCCTTCTTGTTTGCCACCTCTCATTCCTTGACCTTCTCCGCCCTCTCATCGGCCTTCTCCGCCTTCTTGTCGGCCATCTCTCATTCCTTGACCTTCTCCGCCTTCTTGTCGGCCACCTCTCTTTCCTTGACCTTCTCCGCCTTCTCATCGTCCTTCTCTGCCTTCTTGTCGGCCATCTCTCATTCCTTGACCTTCTCCGCCCTCTCATCGGCCTTCTCCGCCTTCTTGTCGGCCATCTCTCATTCCTTGACCTTCTCCGCCCTCTCGTCGGCCACCTCTCATTCCTTGACCTTCTCCGCCTTCTCATCGTCCTTCTCTGCCTTTTCGTCGGCCTTCTCTGCCTTCTTGTCGGCCTTCTCGCCTTCTTGTCGACCTTCTCCGCACTCTCCTCGTCCTTCTCCGCCTTCTTGTCGGCCACCTCTCATTCCTTGACCTTCTCCCTTCTGCTGTCCCTTTCCTTTGCCTCCTTTTTGCTGACCTTTCTCTCCTTCACGGACTCTGCTACTTCTTCCACTTCCTTCTGTCATGGTGCTGTTTCCTGATATCATTCTTTCTTCACCTGAGCTCTCGGTGGAGTTTCCACTGCGTCCCATCTTTGTGGAGACACTGGAGCTTCCTGAACTGGATTTTCCACTGGTATGGCGAGCGTTGACGTTCCATGCGATTGCGACAACCACAATTGCAACTGCGATAACTACTTTCATTCCGTGCATTATCTGAAAATAATGAACACGTGCTGAAGACTTGTGATCAAGCAAGCCATCTGAGAATGACACCATCTGGTAACTTAACACGATGTTCATGTCTCTCATGATGATATTTATCTTCTTATACAAACTATCCTGATTTGAATGTCATCATGGATTAATGCCATACTGTACTTGGTTGTCTTACGATCAAAACGACGTATCTGAGCGGCTATCTGTAAACCAAAGTCAAATCACGTTCATGCAGTTATTGTGACAATGTGCAGTCAAAACGTCGCGGCTATAATTGAGACTTCTCCTTGTATTCCAACTGATTCATTGTCAGTGATTACCTTTATAAGAAAAAAAGTATTTTTAAAATGCTACAAAACATCTACACCTGAAATCAGACAGTCTTTTCACTTGATTAATGCGGAGAGAGAGAAGTTTCATCTCATCCATCATTGAAAATAGGAAATTGCAGAATACAGTTATCGGAGCTATTGATGAATAATACAAAAACTCATTTTGAGTCGCTACAAAAGGTGCATATCCGCTCATGCATGATCAAGGTGACTTAAAGCTACTTTTTGTCAAATCATTAAATCACACATTTATCTACGCAAGTATTAGCGGCAGGGAGAATCTTCGGAGATGGAACGGGTCCAATTATCTGGCAAAGTGTCAATTTCTATTGTCGAGCGGCCAGGATCTTCTGTTGTAGAGCACCGTACATTTCACTGTTTCGAAGATATTGTATATTCATGAATTCCACTACAGATTCAAATGAAATGATGATCTTCAGATTCATAGATCAATGTAATTGTTTATGTCTTTGCTGTTTATGATCTATTTACGATAATTAAAAAATGATCATATTTGAAATTAGTGAAATAATATCATTTTTCAGTCTGTCTACGCACAATCTGAAAATTGATGCAATTAATTAATTTTGTGCGTAGAAAGACAGAAAAATAATATTGCTGCATTAATTTCAAAAATGTTATCAAAGACTTTCTTTGCATGATTTATAGAAATTGCCGAAAACTGGAAATTTTTTCATACGTGTAGAAATTACCGGCAATTCAACATCTTTCATTTATGAGATGATCTTTTCACCCTTGTGTCCCACCTGCAAAATACGTGGTTATAAAGCAACTAAACATGAAGACAGTGAAAAGGTCAGTTGATGTTTTTTGTGATCATGACGTTGCAAAGTGTTCTTGCTGGTTAAAGTGGATGGTCCAGTTACCACCAGCAAACTGGATTTCACGTAAAATATATGATGTATTGTTCTGATTATATGCGCAATGATGCACTTGATGATGGGAACGATAAATTACTCTACCATTGATCACCATTGGTCTACTATTGACTTCACGTAAATCAGTGCAAATATTTTGTTAATTCATCAGACCCAATGTTGTGATGGTCGACTACTTGCCACTCACTTCACAGCAACATATGCTAGAAATTGCAGGTCTGCATGCATCGTTTGTATTCGATTGAGGCAGCATTACTTTGATTGAGATTTACAATTAGCTAGTTAGTTAGTGAAACTTCGAAGGACATTCATTAAATGTCACTGTAATCTCATCTCTGGTAAAACGCCAAAGTTACTGCGCCTACAAGCCCACACTAAAATATCTTCAGATAAGCCTCCAAGGCCCATGCAATGCAGCCGGAAACAAAGTTTTGGAGAAGATTCAAATCAGAGTATCCAATTTACATGACTTTTGAAACTTGAACATGAAATTAGATTTGAATTTGTCATCGGGCCGACAACCAATGAGTTTTGATGCTGCAAAGTGTAATTGGTGTTAATTGTTGCCTGCATGTCAGTATATGCATTGTTCTATTACTTATTATCTCCGTCAGTGGACATTTCATAGTTGAAAGTTCACTTTTCACTTGTGAAAGTATTTCCTTATGTAAGTGGATATACATGCAGCTACTGTAGATGTTAAATTTCAAGAAACATGACTTGTTAAGCTCAGAGTCTAAATATACATGTAATACAAATAAATGACTAATTCTGAGACTCAGTATTATTAAAACAGTCGCTCCTAATGTTCAGACAAACTGCCTTAGAATAATCTGCTTCAATGCCATTGGCCGGAAAAGTGATATGAAAGAAAGCATCCGTTTTTTCTTCGACCGTTTTATTTAAGATAAAGATAGACAGAAAAGCAAAATAAAAGAAACGAAATTTCTAAGCCGAAACTTTGGGTTCTGTTATTAAATTTTTCTTTTCATCTTTATCTTAAATAAAACGGTCGAAGAAAAAGACGGATATTTTCTTTCAAACAGCTATAGTCCGATAAACACATAGTCTGTTTCAACCGACGATTTAATCACAATCAGCTAACTGCGGTCTTCACATTTTCCGTGTTTGATGCCAACTAATGCAATGATCTGAAATGTGAATATCAAACTTACCGTTGGTTGTTCTCTGAAACCTGATTCAAACTCTCAAATCCAGAAACTCTTTCTGAATAACTTGCCATTTCTCTGCCATTTAAATACTTTTCTATAGAAGTCATTAAAGCTCCACATCTGTTCTGTTCAAACAGTTGTAAAATATGTTGATCCGTTTTTTATAGAAATGATTAGATTCGTTTCATGAATTCTCTTGGTATTCTTCCGAAACATTGTTTGCGTCTCTGTATCACCTGTATTTGTGTAATGCGACTTAGTAAAGCAGCTTGCCGAATGAAGATAAAAAGACAACCGACAGATGTTTCATTTTCAGCTCTTTCATAAACACATGCCATTGGCGCGATAAGACAAAATAATCTGCCTCAATGAAAATATTACATGGAACAGCGCTTATTCTCTTTTGTCATTGCATTCATGGATTAAAAGTGCAAAGAGATTGGGGGGGGGGGGAAGCTTAGCGATGTTCGATCACATGAAGATGAAATCTGTGCACGAGCATGTATCACAGCCTCGTTCCGTTCGTAACTAAACCAGTGGCTGATGCGATTCAGTGCACGATTAATCGAGCGGCATGGATTAACTGCGCTCTCCACTGAACTATACTTTAATGTCACATTACAATATGCTTGAGATGTTGGATTCTCTCTGAAGGTGGTTGAAAGCGATGATTGCTAAACCTAGGAGGAGTAGAATTAATAGAATGTGGTAGATATTGCTCACATAAAGGCTTCGAACTCGGTCGATCATTATACAACTGCTGATTTAAAACAGAAGTGCAAATGGGCTATTCGCAGGCTCGTAAGCGTATATCCTTCTAAGGATGTAGGATGGATTTTTCCGACCGTTTTTGTCAGATGCTCGTGAGCCTGCTGCACGTACTTCACTAAAACAATGAATTTAACTGCATCTCCTAAAATAGGAACTCTTGCTGTTCATGATGTTAGGCAGTAAAACTCAAACCGTGTATCTGGACAATTAGAAAATTTATCAATGATGGTCAGGAAAAGGAGGCTGTTACTAATGGTCAGGGTGAAAAAATTCACTTTTGCTCCTTTATATTTATTGACCGATAGTAAGTTAATTATGGCCTCACGATTCCTATTCTTGAGGCAATACCAAATGAACGATATTATTATTATCATTATTATTGACTGGCTATGTAAAATCGGACAAACAAGAAACCTTAGTATGCAGGTTTTCTATGATTCGATTCGACTCCAGCCTTGCTGATTCGCAGATCCCTGATGCTTTATTAGAATCATGGTGTATTGAAATTACAAGACTTAAGCATACTACGATTTTTACAAAGCAGAAAGATTCAGATCTTTGTGCAGAGAACCTTTGAGGAAATAGATCACACATCTGCACTAATTCCCCTTGATCAAATCATGTGACTTTTCATCTCCTTCATCAGAAATTTGCATCACTTTTCTTCAATGGATCGGAATTAACTTGTCAAAGTCAACTGAAAGTCTGAAAGCTCTCATACCACACACCTCTCAGTGCATGATGATCACTATTCCATATACAAGTAGGATTACAACACAAGTCTCATCATTCCATGTCATTTTCATCGACATTGATCGATGTAGTGACAATGCTTCATCAAACGGCGACATCATTGCAAGCTCTCAGCTGCCCTAATTCTGAATCGGAGGGGCTTCCGGCTGCATTTCAAATATATGTAGAAGAATATTAATTGATAGAGTTTTCAAATATTTGAAGGTCAAGCATTCGCCTGGTTCTCATTTGTTGGTAGACGTCGCCACATTCTCTTGGCATGACTACTTGCAAATCTATGATAAGATCCTCTCATTCAATTATGTCTCTCATGTAAAGAAATCATCTTGGAATGTCTCCGTCTGACTTCTGGAAAAAAGTAGAAATAGTTGGAGACATATTCGTGCATCTGTCAAGCAGTACGGAGATGACATTGTTAGCAACTCGATGCTATTCATTTCAGGCAACCCAAACAGCTTGAAAACAAGTAAAACGCAAGATCGTGTGAACTGACTTGCGATAGTCTCTGTAAAACTGTTTCCCGAAGCTTCTTTTCTACGTCAGCGCAAGTTGTGAAAATACGAAGCTCATCAGCCAAACGTTACAAGTTACGTGTTTACACAAGCACGTGCACAAGTTTTGCAGAAGCCATACCGGAATGCACATCAATTCACATGAGTCCATGTTCGTGCCAGTCGTCAGTCTGATGCTTTGGTGAATGCCACTCCGTCACTGTGGGAACCATTTTGACAGTCGGTCTGTAGAATTTGAAGGTCATTGCGCACACAGCAACCGATGGCTGCAGACAAATTCACAGACGGCTTTCTGGTAGACACCATGCTTCATCATAGACGATTTGCCAGTAGTGTGTTTAAAGTAATATTGGAACTTATAGGTTATCTCCCAACGTTTTCAAATTTGTCTAAAATCCATAGGAATGAATCAATGTTCTGACCTCACCGTCGGAGCAGAAAGCACTTGCGGTCAACAAAGTCATTCCCCGACAACTCGTGAAGCGATGATGACCAGGCCACATCCCTTATATTAATATGCTCGCCTTAATAATGGTGTGGAAAGGTAGTGGTCGTGGGAAGATTTCAAATAACAGTGGATGAGACGAAGAGGGAGAGAGAACAATGCACACACGAGTAACAATGATGCGTCGAGCAGACGAAGTCAGATCAACCTGCAGACTTCGCTACACATCACGTGATCGTCTTTCTTGCAAATAATACTTGTCCGATCTGCATAAATTCTTGCATGTGTGTAGAAAATATACTTAAGTACGTCTACCTGAAATTTGGTGACGACTGATTCATTTTTGCAGATTTTAGACAAATTTAAAAACCTGGGGGGAGGGAGATAACCCATTAGTACCGTAATATTTAATGAATGCCGGTCAAATATTTACTAACTTACTAATTTGTAAATCTCAAATTAACCCGGGAATGGCTGCAGCTTGAAATAGGGAGTTGTGTCGATGTTGGGACATGTATATTAGGCCTGCTGATGATTCCTGATATTGGATGAAATAGCAGCTATTCAGGCCTGTTTTCATTTGTCAACTGAGGATGCGACTCAATATTTAATTCTTCTGTCTACAGCATCCTTTATCTTGTTTTCGTGAAGGATCCCCAACCACACTAGCATCAACGGAACACTCGGAGGTGCACTTTCTACATCGGGAGCGCCAACAAAGCTCGAACCAGAAGGACATCGACTGTCAGGATGGTCGCCGCACTGACGGAATAACAACCTTCTCTTTCAATTCACGGAAGCACTAGTTTGAGATGTGCTTTGCGTGGAGACCTTTTTTTCGACATCCAAGCTGTAGCATCACCACAATCAGCTGCGAACAGGACCATAAGAATTCTAGCCATAGGAGTCAAAATATTACGAAATTCTTTCTTCAATTGTACAGCCAAGGAGGGAAAGAGAGAGAAAAGGATTTCCTTGTTTTACCTTCAATTGTGTTTCTCGAGGTTCACACATAACTCGCAGCAGAGACAATTCAGTAGACCAGTAGTAGTGGCACTTAATTCCATAATTTCATCTGTCAGAAACAGTGATATCATTTCAAACGTCAGCAATCACCTAACCAGCGGTAATGAACGGTACCTGTGGTTCGAAGTGGATAATATCCGAATAGAAGATAAACGGAAAATAGCCATCATGCTCAAAGCTAGACCAACACAAAACAGTAACTACTCGCAAAGAAAGGAATAAAGAGCACAAAATACATTTCAGCAGTTTCAAAAGTGAACATGTAGTCTGGCAGCCAGAGCGAGTTTCTGCAGGGAACGAGGCCGAGTGTGAGACTTTCACAGAATGACCCCCTATGTTCCACCCTATGCCTACTTCGAATCTGTACGTCTGCCGAGTTCTAGTGAGTTCCTCTTCTTGTCAGACAGGATCAAAGAAAGACACATGTAAATCCAATGGGACGCAGATTGCAATTTTTGGCTAAAATGAAATTTTGTATGTTTTCTCTCATTAAACGAAAAGTACTAAGCACAGAGTCATCATTTTTGACATGGAATGTCTTCAGGTGATTTCCTTGACAAAGGCTAAATTAAACGCCATGGGCAATCTACACCTCATTTTCATTTTCATTGATTTTTTCAAATGCTCATAAGAAAGGGGCCGGTTTAAGAAATTATCAGCGCAAGATCCCAACCTCACAATGAGACAGTTAAGAATATCAGCTGCCACAGCGAATCAGTGCGCTGGTAACAATTGCAAGTCAATGCATATAGGGTATTGTATGAACGTCTGTGTAATATTTATTTAGACATCCTTGCCTTCATTATGACACACACTTTCATTTCATTCTGTATTTGTGCATGCAATAACTTGAATATACATGTACACATAGCTTTCAAAATTCATTGAAATTAAGATCAGTGTCAAATTAGTAACTTGAATGCCTCAATATTCATGCTGTCTGGTGTGTAAATAGGAATCCGTTGTGGACCGAATGCCAATGGTGTTAGAGCACGCTAGTCACTGACTTCAGGGGCATCCGAGAGTGGTGCAGGGCTGTTGTTAGTTTGATGGTAAGTGACTTGGGCTAGATTGCTGCTCTTGTGTGTCCGATTTGGCACCTTCGGGTGCTTCTTGCAACTGTGAAGAAGTGATGTAATAGATGGGGAATGATATTATAGAGCGGGTGCAGCCTTCAACTATTGCATGTTTGAATAGATCTAAGACGATCATCAACAAACATTTTCGTGTCTGTTCTAATACAACTAATCTAGTCAAAGTGAAAAGTCGGATTTCCATGGATATAGTCAATTCCTCGAGCATTCTCCATCCGTGATAATGATCTTGATAACAATATGTGGTGGACATGAGCATTTAATACATTTGTGTTCAGTGTTTCATGCTTAACCGCAGCCTCAGCCATAGGCTAGTCAGTCCAATTCACGAAAATCTAGGCTAACTTTCATGAAAATTAATCAATCTCTCGCCCGGTATAATTGAATTGGACATCAACAAGCGATTTTCTCGTGCACAGGTTTCATTCTCATGTGATCGAACATCGCTAAGCTTCCCCCAATCTCTTTGCACTTTTAATCCATGAATGCAATGACAAAAGAGAATAAGCGCTGTTCCATGCAATGTTTTCATTGAGACAGATTATTTTGTCTTATCGTGCCAATGGCATGTGTTTATGAAAGAGCTGAAAATGAAACATCTGTCGGTTGTCTTTTTATCTCCATTCGGCAAGCTGCTTTACTAAGTCGCATTACACAAATACAGGTGATACAGAGACGCAAACAATGTTTCGGAAGAATACCAAGAGAATTCATGAAACGAATCTAATCATTTCTATAAAAAACGGATCAACATATTTTACAACTGTTTGAACAGAACAGATGTGGAGCTTTAATGACTTCTATAGAAAAGTATTTAAATGGCAGAGAAATGGCAAGTTATTCAGAAAGAGTTTCTGGATTTGAGAGTTTGAATCAGGTTTCAGAGAACAACCAACGGTAAGTTTGATATTCACATTTCAGATCATTGCATTAGTTGGCATCAAACACGGAAAATGTGAAGACCGCAGTTAGCTGATTGTGACTAAATCGGTTGAAACAGACTACAGTATTGTGCAAATTAATATGAACAAAAGGACATATTTCTTATGTTATCACTTAATGTTGTTTGACTTGCTTTATTCTATCTTACATGAATAGAATGACTCGTGTACTTGCACAGATGTTAACATTTGACCTTTTCATTGCCAGACGTAGGTGTTCAATGCAACATTGACGCAGATAATTGATTTTGAATTCAAAAGTTCAAATTCCACAAAATAGCAAATTTTGGTCTTTCTCACAAAACTTGGGGAGAATTTGAATTTTGAATTTGAACTTGCTACTTTTGTCACTAATCACATTTTATCTCTGCCAGTAAGCATGGACATCTCACCAGAGACGCGTAGCAAGATTGACACTCAGACAGTAATACACGAAAATGACTCAACGCGCTATCGCATCTGAATGCTCGGTTTCGCTTGGTGCAGTGAATAATATTTTGAAATTGCATCAAAATACGGACAGCCTTCAACCGCGACGCATTGGTAAATGTGGAAGAAAAAAGAAGACAACGCCACGAGATGATTCAGAGATTATCAGGATGAGGAGACTCAACCTAAGAATGACAAGTCATGAGCTTTAAGTCGAAATTGAACATGCCGGGGTATCTATTGACAGCTCAACTGTGCGTCGACGGTTGCTCGCGATCGGGAGCAAAGCTCGTCGACCACTGGGGCTGCTTCTCATACAAGGGACCCGGATGTCTCATTCCAATCGAGGGGATGATGAATTCCGATCGATATGTTCATTTGATTGAAACTCGGATTGTCTCTGAGTTGGAACGAACGCCGAACACAATTTTCCAACAAGATTTGGCACCGTGCCATACAAGCCGAAAAGCCAAAGCTTGTCTTGAAGAGAACAATATTTGCGTCCTCGATTGGCCGGGAAACTCCCCTGATGTATCTCAGATCGAAAATTTGTGGCATATCTGCAAAGCGCAACTGAGAAAGATTGATTGCTCATCGAAACAAAAGATGATAGCAGCTCTTATTAAGGTATGGTTCCATGATGAAAAGATCTCATCAGTGTGCGAAAAATTGGTCGATTCAATGCCAAGTCGTGTCTCAGCATTGCTGAAGGTAAAGGGTGGCCACATTATGTATTGAAAGACAATATTTCATTTTACATTGAAAATAAAATTCAATCATGCTGGAATTCATGTATTTTTACTTTTGTTCACATTAATTTGCACAATACTGTATGTGTTTATCGGCCTATGCCTGTTTGAAAGAAAATATCCGTCTTTTTCTTCGACCGTTTTATTTAAGATAAAGATGAAAAGAAAAATTTAATAACAGAACCCAAAGTTTCGGCGTTGAACAGAACACGAAAATGTCGTTTCTTTTATTTTGCTTTTCTTTCTATCTTTATCTTAAATAAAACGGTCGAAGAAAAAACGGATGCTTTCTTTCATATCACTATTCCGGCCAATGGCATTGAAGCAGATTATTCTAAGGCATTTTGTTTGAACATTAGGAGCGACTGTTTTAATAATACTGAGTCTCAGAATTAGTCATTTATTTGTATTACATGTATATTTAGACTCTGAGCTTAACAAGTCATGTTTCTTGAAATTTACATCTACAGTAGCTGCATGTATATATCCACTTTCATAAGGAAATACTTTCACAAGTGAAAAGTGAACTTTCAACTATGAAATGTCCACTGACGGAGATAATAAGTAATAGAACAATGCATATACTGACATGCAGGCAACAATTAACACCAATTACACTTTGCAGCATCAAAACTCTTTGGTTGTCGGCCCGATGACAAATTCAAATCTAATTTCATGTTCAAGTTTCAAAAGTCATGTAAATTAGATACTCTGATTTGAATCTTCTCCAAAACTTTGTTTCCGGCTGCATTACATGTTCCTTGGCGGCTTATCTGAAGATATTTTAGTGTGGCTTGTAGGCGCAGTAACTTAGGCACTTTGCCAGCAGTGAGATGAAAGTGACATTTAATGAATGTCCTTCAAAATTTCTCTAACTAAATCTCAATCAAAAGTAATTCTGCCTCAATCGAATCATGCAAACGATGCATGCAGACAGCTTGAATTTCTAACATATGTTGTTGTGAAGTTAGTGGCAAGTAGTCGACCATCACAACCTGCAGTGAATGAATTCAATACCCGGACAAATTCATCGCTCCCATCACTGCGTACATAATTGCATGGATAATCAAGACAATCATAATATTTTACATGAAATCCAATTCACCAGCAAGAACACTTTGCAAAGACACAAACAATTACATTGATCTATGAATCTGAAGATCATCCATCATTTCATTTGAATATGTAGTGGAATTCATGAATATACAATATCTTCGAAACAGTGAAATGTACGGTGCTGTAGAACACAAGATCCTGGCCGCTCGACAATAGAAATTGACACTTTGCCAGATACTTGAACCCGTTCCATCTCCGAAGTTTCTCCCTGCAGCTAATACTTGCGTAGATAAATGTGTGATTTAATGATTTGACAAAAAGTAGCTTTAAGTCACCTTGATCATGCATGAGCGGATATGCACCTTTTGTAACAACTCAAAATGAGTTTTTGTGTTATTCTTCAATAGCTCCGATAACTGTATTCTGCAATTTCCTTTTTCAATGATGGATGAGATGAAACTTCTCTCTCTCCGCATTAATCAAGTGAAAAAACTGTCTGATTTCAGGTGTAGATGTTTTGTAGCATTTTAAAAATAATTTTTATCTTATAATGATAATTTCTGACAATGAATCAGTTGGAATATAAGGCGAAGTCTCAATTATAGCCGTGACGTTTTGACTGCACATTGTCACAATAACTGCATGAACGTGATTTGACTTTGGTTTACAGATAGCTCGCTCAGATCGTCGTTTTGATCGTAAGACAACCAAGTACAGTATGGCATTAATCCATGATGACATTCAAATCAGGATAGTTTGTATAAGAAGATAAATATCATCATGAGAGACATGAACATCGTGTTAAGTTACCACATGGCGTCATTCTCAGATGGCTTACTTGATCACAAGTCTTCAGAACGTCTTCATTATTTTCAGATAATGCACAGAATGAAAGTAGTTATCGCAGTTGAAATTGTGGTTGTCGCAATCGCATGGAACGTCAACGCTCGCCATACCAGTGGAAAATCCAGTTCAGGACGTTTCAGTGCCTCCGCAAAGATGGAACGCAGTGGAAACTCCACCGAGAGCTCAGGTGAAGAAAGAATGATATCAGGAAACAGCACCATGACAGAAGGAAGTGGAAGAAGTAGCAGAGTCAGTGAAGGAGAGAAAGGTCAGCAAAAAGGAGGCAAAGGAAAGAGACAGCAGAAGGGAGAAGGTCAAGGAATGATGGGTGGCCGACGAGAAGGGGAGAAGGCCGACGAGAGGGCGGAGAAGGCCGACGAGAGAGCGTAAAAGGTGAAGGAATGAGAGATGTCCGACAGGAAGGCGGAGAAGGCCGACAAGAAGGCGGAGAAGGTCAAGGAATGAGAGGTGGCCGACAAGAAGGCGGAGAAGGCCGACGAGAGGGCGGAGAAGGCCGACAAGAAGGCGGAGAAGGGCGACGAGAGGGCGGAGAAGGCCGACAAGAAGGCGGAGAAGGGCGACAAGAAGGCGGAGAAGGGCGACGAGATCAAGGAGAAGGTCAAGGAATGAGAGGTGGCCGACAAAAGGGCGGAGAAGGCCGACAAGAGGGCTGAGAAGGCCGACGGGATCAAGGAGAAGGTCAAGGAATGAGAGGTGGCCGACAGGAAGGTGGAGAAGGTCAAGGAGAACGTCAGCGAAGCGGTCATCAGGGAGAGCGAAAAGAAGGCGGACATCAACGAGGAGGAAAGGGCAACAAAAAACAAAAGAAAAGTAGCATGAAGGCAGAAAAGAAAGTGTCAGGAAGACACAACACAAAAGTGGAAACTCAACTGTGAGTGGTTAAAAAGAGATTTTTTGAAGGGTTCAACAATCTCGATGTGAAGGAAGCGGAGATGTGTTTCAGTGTTACTTCAAAGAACTTTCAATGTCAATGAATTTCGATGTTTTCATAAAGGCTTTGGCATTTGTACTTTATTGAATTGGTTGATGTCTAAATTGTTCTTGATTGAATTTTGTTGACAATAAAAATCACAATCTAATCACACTTTTCTTTCATTCTCTGATGACTATCAACCAACAATACTGAAGTTTTTTTTAGAAGCTCAATATCATGGAAACATCCGACTTCTTGAAAAGCCCAACTTATTGAATATGGCATGCATTCTGTGACCTCACTGCGGCTCTCTTATGATGCAACACCAAACATTTGCAATGCTACAGTGATAGATTGACACCAGGGCTGTGGACCCGACGGGCTCTCTCATCGGCTCCGACTCCGATCTTGTGTAGAATTTGAGAAGGCCGAGTCATCCACGTACCCGGTTCCTCTATCGAATTTGAAGCAAGGCCGTGTTCAGATACTATGCAAGCTCTATTTGGTGCGACGATTCACCCTGGCTGCTTCATCATGCACGAAAGACTGACTAACTTAACATGTACAGCGCAGCAAACTCTTGACATAACTCACGAAAATCAAGATGCAAATCAATTGAAAATTCTATAGAAGCAACATGCTAAAAATAAGGACACAGAAAGTAGCATGAAGAAGAAAGTTGTGAAGAATTATTCACAAATTGCGTCAGAGAAGCAACTGATTGTCTTTTGATAGCATCACTATCGGCGCTCTTGATTTGTATATTGATTTAACGTGAGTTGTGTCAAAAGTTTGCTGCACTACACATACTAGGTTAGTCAGTCGTTCGTGCATGATCAAGCCGTCAGGGCATTGCCTATACCAGAAATGGCTCCAGACATGGGGAGCTCCACCGTTGCTGTAAGTCGTGTAACTGCCATTTCTGTTCTCACTTTGATACGTGTAGCCAGATTATGCCGCAGACACGTGTATTTATTATACATAGATATCGGGAGAATTCGTCTTCCTGCTGTTATCGTTGCTACATGGTCTTCCTGATTCCCACCTTTTCCTCAAACACCTAAAGTATATCAGCTAGTGAGGAATGAATGCTAAATCTTTGCTTGAGAGAGAGAGAGAGAGGGAGGGAGGAAGAGAGAGAGAGAGAGAGAGAAAAAAAACTCTGTATCGGAAGACATAAAATTCACCACAGAGGTTCCCAAAGAAGAAGACTATCTAGACTTTTTAGATATTAGTATTCGACCAAATAGCAATGAGATAGAATATAAATGGTGCACCAAAGAAATGCACTCTGGTATTTCTCTCAATAAACACAGCTGGGTCCCACATCATGTAAAATCGAAATACATCAAGAATAGCCAAACTAATGTAGCTAGTAGATGTTCGGACAAAAGTAAAAAACATGAAGCTATGACGAGGCTTAACAACCGATTTAGACAAAATGGCTTTACGAATCGTGACATAAATTAAAAAAAACAAATACATAAATAATAAAGAAATTAACGAAACATTTGTTCCTTGCACTATACACTTTGTTAGTGATAGCTGTAACAGAAAATTACACAAATAAACTCGCTAAACAATGTGATCGCCCTATCAAAATCATCAGCAAACCTGGTCCCACTTTAGAGACAGTTATTAATAAAAGAAATCGTAATAATAAGAAACACAATTCTTATCATCTCTGCTCTCTTTTACCACAAAAATATTCTTGTGGGGTCCCACTTTAGAGACAGTAAAAGAAATCGTAATAATAAGAAACACAATTATTGTCATCTCTGCTCTCTTTTACCACAAAACTATTCCTGTGGTGACCGGTTTTTAGTTTATAAGCTGAAATGTAATTTATGTGATGATTTTTGTATAGGTCAAACTAACCGCCCGTTTATTAAACGCTAAAATGAGCATAGAAGAGATTTGATCAATAAGAACAAAAGAAATGCCCTTTACGAACACGGTATGAAAGTGCACCAGTTCAGTGACATCTCCATCTCTCACTTCGACATCGATATTATGGACAAAAGTCATAGCGCTGTGAACTGCAGACTGTCCGAAGTTCGATTGATTAAATCTCTTGCCCCAGCCATTAACCGCAAATACGTACTCTCAAGTTTCTAACTACGCAGTACTTGAACTCTGTTTCCGTGCTTCTATATTTAATGTGGGTCATCAAATGCTGTTGTACAGAAGTCGGCCCATCGACGTGTCAGTGGCACGAAGCGTTGACATTTTATTGTATATACTTATTTTAACTTACTATCGGTCAATAAGTATAAAGGAGAGAAAGTGATTTTTTTCACCATGACCACAAGTAAATGCTTGTTTCTGTGACTGCACTTTGACACCAGCTCACTTCCCCTGTTTAACAATTTGCCAGTCTTGTTTGTCAGAATGAAATATTTTTCATAAAGACACAAATCACATTTGGATATACCAGGCTTGAACGGCTTGTATCTCCTCCTTATTGACCATACTACTTTAGGATTTTTGTTGCCTACTTTCAATTTCCAGTATTCTTTCGATAGTTCGGTTTCAATTTTGTATTTCTCATGATTGAAAGATTTTTTATGATTTGCAAATTCTTAATTTAAAAGTTCCTTCACATGTTCCGATGTATTTCATCTCTTCATATTTGGCGTCGTCGCAAGAGATTGTTGCTTCAGGAATTCTTTGTGAGACATTCGTTTCTCAGGGGACACGAATGTCTCGACAGTTGCACATTTTATCATCATTTGTCTTCCCCTCTTTTCAATATTTTCTTGTTATGTCCGATGTAAAATTCTATCCGCTATTTTGGTGCCAGCTTTTGGAACAGAATTCCATCAGAGTTCGTCATCACAAATGTCACCCAATCAAAAACCACTACCCACACCGCCTCCCCCCACTCCTCCCCACCCCTCACTCACACCCCCCATAACATAACTAACCCTGCCATGCCCGCACTTCAAACCTATCTTCACCCACCTACCTACTCACCCTATGTGGGGGGCAAGTGCTCTGGAAGCCATTCGAAAGTACATAAGGCAGACAAGTGGAGTGGCACAGTGAAGGACTACGAACTCGTTCATTTTTTTTAAATTCCTTTAATTTTCTATGTTATTCATGAATGATGTTATGGTGTTAATGCAGTCACATGCATGAATTTGCCGTGAATATAGTATTCTCTCTCTCTATGTCCGATCCAGAAATAATCTGCTTCACGTTAGCATGCAGCTGTAGCTCAACTACGAGGGTAGTGCTCTAAAAATTGGCTACAAATTTCAAATCTCTAGCGCAAGTGAATTTTTTATAGATGTCTATTGTCTGTCAGATAGTTTTGCTATCCGCCAATTTAAGAATCTAAATCTGCAGAAGATTTTCAAATTGTTTTGTGCAATGGAAGACGCTGTCTCGCAACAGAGAGCCATCATCTTTTCTTGTGGAAGGAAGGCAATGCATCCTCCAATATTGCTGAACGACTTTCAATTTCAATGAAGCGAATCACTGTCTATGAGTGGGTGTCCAGGTTCAAAGATGGACGATCTTCTCCCGAAGACAACCCTCGACCAGGCCGGCCAGTGTCTTCGTGTACTCATGAGAACATCGGCAAAATGAAAGACTGCATCCTTCAAGACCGACGCGTTACAATACGTGAAATATCGGAATGTGTGGGACTGAACATTTTGACTGTTCACCAGATCATTCATCATGAGCTGGATATGCGGAAGTTGACGGCTCGATAGGTTCCCAGACTCCTTAATGAAGAGCAACAAAAGAAGCGGCTTGAGATGAGCCATGCCTTGTTGACGAGAGCTGAAAGTGAAGGAGAAATGTTTTGGTCGCGACTCGTAACGATGTACGAAAGCTGGCTGCCGTATTTCATGCCAGAGACGAAGATGCAGTCAAGAATGTGGTGTGCTCGGGGAGATCCTTCACCTGTCATACCTTTGAAGGCAATGACTGTTCCATCCTGTCAAAAGGTGATGATTTCAGTGTTCTGGGACGAAGATGGATTGATCTTGGTGGACTAACCTAGCCGGGGGGGGGGGTGGGGGGGGGTGGGCCCTACACAGACCGAAGGGCACGACCATCAACTCTGAATACTTCTGCAAGCTGGTGAACGAAGATCTGCGGCACCAACTCAAGAATTGAAGACGTGGGAAGCTTTCCATGAAGCCAATCTTCCAAATGGACAACGCCACGCCGCATACCGCTGCGCGAACTAAGAATTTGCTGGAGAAGTTAGGCTGGGATGTGTTGCCACATCCCCCCTATTCGGCCGACTTGGACCGTTCAGACTTCCATCTCTTTCCTCGCTTGAAGGAACCCCTGAGAGGAAGAAGACTCTCCTCTTTGGATGAGATGAAGGAAGCGGTGGAGTCCTGGAGGCAAAGTACTCCCAAGGAATTCTACCAAGGTGGACTCCGTTCCCTGGTAAGTCGATGGAGGAAGTGTGTATCGAGTGGCGGAGACTATATTGAGAAATTGCGTGATGACAGCGAGTAATGTTATATGTTAGTTTGCATGAAATTACACTGTTGCTGGAATTGGGAATTTTCATTTTACTCTGTCTGGGAATTTTTCTAACGACCCGGCCCTCGTATATTGTATTGCGTTTGAATATTCTCCTGTACATGTGGTCTTTGGTAAAGTATCTATAGAGCAAGAAATATCCCACCAATGTTTGTAGAAACATTCTTGCTATATAAAGGATTAAACCATGTAATCAACCTTTTTCGATTTTTCTTCTTCTTCTGTTCTTGTTGACTTTCATTTTCAGTACTCTGAAAGGTGAGTTTGTGCGTGTATTCATTGTTGTTTAACATTTTTTGATCAAAATCAGCTGAGTTGTTGCATGTGTTCTCATTTCATGATAATTCAGATAACCGTTTCTCTACAATTGCCGGTATTTGTTGGATAATACACTGTGGATGATTGGACTTGGCGTCACAAAACATACAAAACATATTGTTTAGGTTTACGAAAACGAAAAGGTTTGTACGTTCCATCGTTGAGGTCCAACGTGATGTCCAAGCAATTCACAATCTTGAGATTGCATGATATGTCCAAATGGAGTCCATAATGTCTGAAGAATTCGTGAAACCTCTTTCTAATTATGGCGTCCAGTGATTTTATTAAAAAAGGCCAAACCATCATCCCGATATAAGCCAACCGAATTAGCATCGAATTCCTTGGATATTATGTACAATAAGAAAATTCCAACCAATTCATAAATTTCTGCGCCGTCATAAGATGCCATTGAAGCATCGAAATTTTCATAATTTTTCTTTACCGATGGCCCTCCATTATTAAATAACTAACATTTTCGAGCATGCTTGATGGTATTCAGGGATTGAAGATCAATTTTGGCAAATGCAGCCGCAAAATTTAAGCAATGATTGAATAAAGTTTCACTTATAGATCAATGTCAAACACCATGAATTTTCCTAATGATTTGAACTTCATATCAATGAACCATGAAATCACGTCCGTCGTATTCATCCATTGTAAAACAGCGGTAGAGGATCTCAACTTTGAATTGATATCAACCAACATGTGCTTACTTATCCGACCGATTTCGTTTTTCGACGGATTTATCAAGCGTGTCGAATACATGTATATATAGACTGATGAAGCGCTAGCTGTTATGGTAACTCGCGACGATTGGCACGAAACGTGCCGGCGAGGGTCGTGCGGTCGGCAAGCAGAGCTTCAGCAGTTCCTTGGAAGTAAAGAAGTTCTCTGTCGTGACATTATATGCCTTCCCAAACAGATGCTGTTTAATTTCAAACCTCGTGGGTATCCAACGAATGTTCCACTCTTCACTCATTGCGACCAAGGTACGGCATCAACGGGTCGGACAGCACCCAAACCTTTAGGCCAAATGTGTCAGGTTGTCCTTGCAGCCTGTCTTTGTAGGGAAGAGTTCTTCATCTCCGGTGAGGAAAGGGCCTAAACGACAACAGCGCTGTGAGGTATCGACGACAGAATTGTCATGACCTCCAAAATCATGTAGAACTTGTCATGACGAAGATTGCGTCGACCAGAGTACGGATATATAGGTAGAGTGTCGACTCAAACAGGTATCTGTATGCAGTGAAAATTTCGATATCAAAAGATTCAGTTTTTTGCGGCGATTACCTTCCCGAGACCAATAAACCGCTCGACTTCTTCCTCATTTGTTGACCAATCTGGACGAGACTCATTTGTTGACCAAAACTGGACGAGCCTCATTTGGTCGACCAATCTGGACGAGACTCATTTGTTGACCAATCTGAACGAGACTCATTTGTTGACCAATCTGGACGAGCCTCATTTGGTCGACCAATCTGGACGAGACTCATTTGTTGACCAATCTGGACGAGACTCATTTGTCGACCAATCTGGACGAGACTCATTTGGTCGACCAATCTGGACGAGCCTTATTTGTCGACCAATCTGGACGAGACTCATTTGTCGACCAATCTGGACGAGACTCATTTGTTGACCAATCTGGACGAGACTCATTTGTCGACCAATCTGGACGGGCCTCATTTGTCGACCAAACTGGACGAGAATCATTTGTTCGACCAATCTGGACGAGACTCATTTGTCGACCAATCTTTACGAGACTCATTTGGTCGACCAATCTGGACGAGCCTCATTTGGTCGACCAACCTGGACGAGAATCATTTGTTGATCAATCTGGACGAGACTCATTTGGTCGACCAATCTGGACGAGACTCATTTGTTGACCAATCTGGACGAGACTCATTTGTTGACATCTGGACGAGACTCATTTGTTGACCAATCTTTACGAGACTCACTTGGTCGACCAATCTGGACGAAACTCTTTTGTCGACCAAACTGGACGAGACTCATTTGTTGACCAATCTGGACGAGACTCATTTGTCGACCAATCTGTACGAGACTCATTTGTCGACTAAAACTGGACGAAACTCATTTGTTGGCCAAATTGGACGAGACTCAGTTGTCGACCAATCTGTACGAGACTCATTTGTCGACCAATCTGGACGAGACTCACTTGGTCGACCAATCTGGACGAGACTCACTTGGTCGACCAATCTGGACGATACTCATTTGTTGACCAATCTGGACGAGACTCATTTGTTGACCAATCTGGACGAGACTCATTTGGTCGACCAACCTGGACGAGACTCATTTGTTGACCAATCTGGACGAGCCTCATTTGGTCGACCAATCTGGACGAAACTCATTTGGTCGACCAATCTGGACGAGACTCATTTGTTGACCAATTTGAACGAGACTCATTTGGTCGACCAAACTGGACCAGACTCATTTTTTGACCAATCTGAACGAGACTCATTTGGTCGACCAATCTGGACGATACTCATTTGTTGACCAATCTGGACGAGACTCATTTGGTCGACCAATCTGGACGAAACTCACTTGTCGACCAGTCTGGACGAGACTCAGTTGTTGACCAATCTGGACGAGACTCATTTGGTCGACCAATCTGGACGAGACTCATTTGTTGACCAATCTGGACGAGACTCATTTGTTGACCAATCTGGAGGAGACTCATTTGGTCGACTGATCTGGACGAGACTCATCTGTCGACCATACTGGACGAGCCTCAGTTGGTTGACCAATCTGGACGAGACTCATTTGTCGACCAATCTGGACGAGACTCATTTGTCGACCAATCTGGACGAGACTCATTTGTTGACCAATCCGGACAAGACTCATTTGTTGACCAATCTGGACGAGACTCATCTGTTGACCAATCTGGACGAGACTCATTTGTTGACCAATCTGAACGAGACTCACTTGGTCGACCAATCTGGACGAGACTCATTTGTTGATCAATCTGGACGAGACTCATTTGTTGACCAATCTGGACGAGACTCATTTGTTGACCAATCTGGACGAGACTCATTTGTTGACCAATCTGGACGAGGCTCATTTGGTCGACCAATCTGGACGAGACTCATTTGTTGACCAATCTGGACGAGACTCATTTGTCGACCAATCTGGACGATACTCATTTGTTGACCAATCTGGACGAGACTCATTTGGTCGACCAATTTGGATGAGACTCATTTTTTGACCAAACTGGACCAGACTCATTTGTTGACCAATCTGAACGAGACTCATTTGGTCGACCAATCTGAACGAAACTCATTTGTTGACCAATCTGGACGATACTCATTTGTTGACCAATCTGGACGAGACTCATTTGGTCGACCAATTTGAATGAGACTCATTTTTTGACCAAACTGGACGAGACTCATTTGTCGACAAATCTGTACGAGACTCATTTGTTGACCAATCTGGACGAGACTCATTTGTTGACCAATCTGAACGAGACTCATTTGTCGACCAATCTGGACGAGACTCATTTGGTCGACCAATTTGGATGAGACTCATTTTTTACCAAACTGGACGAGACTCATTTGTTGACCAATCTGGACGAGACTCATTTGTTGACCAATCTGAATGAGACTCATTTGTTGACCAATTTGGACGAGACTCATTTGTTGACTAATCTGGTTGAGCCTCATTTGTTGACCAATCTGGACGAGACTCATTTGTTGACCAATCTGGACGAGACTCATTTGTTGACCAATCTGGACAAGACTCATTTGTTGACCAATCTGGACGAGACTCATTTGTTGACCAATCTGGACGAGACTCATTTGGTCGACCAATCTGGACGAGCCTTATTTGTCGACCAATCTGGACGAGACTCATTTGTCGACCAATCTGGACGAGACTCATTTGTTGACCAATCTGGACGATACTCATTTGTCGACCAATCTGGACGGGCCTCATTTGTCGACCAAACTGGACGAGACTCATTTGTCGACCAATCTGGACGAAACTCATTTGTTGACCAATCTGGACGAGACTCATTTGTTGACCAATCTGAACGAGACTCATTTGGTCGACCAAACTGGACCAGACTCATTTTTTGACCAATCTGAACGAGACTCATTTGGTCGACCAATCTGGACGATACTCATTTGTTGACCAATCTGGACGAGACTCATTTGGTCGACCAATCTGGACGAAACTCATTTGTCGACCAGTCTGGACGAGACTCAGTTGTTGACCAATCTGGACGAGACTCATTTGGTCGACCAATCTGGACGAGACTCATTTGTTGACCAATCTGGACGAGACTCATTTGTTGACCAATCTGGACGAGACTCATTTGGTCGACTGATCTGGACGAGACTCATCTGTCGACCATACTGGACGACTCAGTTTGTTGACCAATCTGGACGAGACTCATTTGTCGACCAATCTGGACGAGACTCATTTGTCGACCAATCTGGACGAGACTCATTTGTTGACCAATCCGGACGAGACTCATTTGTTGACCAATCTGGACGAGACTCATCTGTTGACCAAACTGGACGAGACTCATTTGTTGACCAATCTGAACGAGACTCACTTGGTCGATCAATCTGGACGAGACTCATTTGTTGATCAATCTGGACGAGACTCATTTGTTGACCAATCTGGACGAGACTCATTTGTTGACCAATCTGGACGAGACTCATTTGTTGACCAATCTGGACGAGACTCATTTGGTCGAACAATTTGGATGAGACTCATTTTTTGACCAAACTGGACCAGACTCATTTGTTGACCAATCTGCACGAGACTCATTTGTCGACCAATCTGGACGAGACTCATTTGGTCGACCAATTTGAATGAGACTCATTTTTTGACCAAACTGGACGAGACTCATTTGTCGACAAATCTGTACGAGACTCATTTGTTGACCAATCTGGACGAGACTCATTTGTTGACCAATCTGAACGAGACTCATTTGTCGACCAATCTGGACGAGACTCATTTGGTCGACCAATTTGGATGAGACTCATTTGTTGACCAAACTGGACGAGACTCATTTGTTGACCAATCTGGACGAGACTCATTTGTTGACCAATCTGAATGAGACTCATTTGTTGACCAATTTGGACGAGACTCATTTGTTGACTAATCTGGTTTGAGCCTCATTTGTTGACCAATCTGGACGAGACTCATTTGTTGACCAATCTGGACGAGACTCATTTGTTGACCAATCTGGACAAGACTCATTTGTTGACCAATCTGGACGAGACTCATTTGTTTGACCAATCTGGACGAGACTCATTTGTCGACCAATCTGACGAGCCTAATTTGTCGACCAATCTGGACGAGACTCATTTGTCGACCAATCTGGACGAGACTCATTTGTTGACCAATCTGGACGAGACTCATTTGTCGACCAATCTGGACGGGCCTCATTTGTCGACCAAACTGGACGAGACTCATTTGTCGACCAATCTGGACGAAACTCATTTGTTGACCAATCTGGACGAGACTCATTTGTTGACCAATCTGGACGAGACTCATTTGTTGACCAATCTGAACGAGAATCATTTGTCGACCAATCTGGACGAGACTCATTTGGTCGACCAATTTGGATGAGACTCATTTTTTACCAAACTGGACGAGACTCATTTGTTGACCAATCTGGACGAGACTCATTTGTTGACCAATCTGAATGAGACTCATTTGTTGACCAATCTGGACGAGACTCATTTGTTGACTAATCTGGTTGAGCCTCATTTGTTGACCAATCTGGACGAGACTCATTTGTTGACCAATCTGGACGAGACTCATTTGTTGACCAATCTGGACAAGACTCATTTGTTGACCAATCTGGACGAGACTCATTTGTTGACCAATCTGGACGAGACTCATTTGGTCGACCAATCTGGACGAGCCTTATTTGTCGACCAATCTGGACGAGACTCATTTGTCGACCAATCTGGACGAGACTCATTTGTTGACCAATCTGGACGAGACTCATTTGTCGACCAATCTGGACGGGCCTCATTTGTCGACCAAACTGGACGAGACTCATTTGTCGACCAATCTGGACGAAACTCATTTGTTGACCAATCTGGACGAGACTCATTTGTTGACCAATCTGAACGAGACTCATTTGTCGACCAATCTGGACGAGACTCATTTGTTGACCAATCTGAACGAGACTCATTTGTTGACCAATCTGGACGAGACTCATTTGTTGACCAATCTGGACGAGACTCATTTGGTCGACCAATCTGGACGAAACTCATTTGTCGACCAGTCTGGACGAGACTCAGTTGTTGACCAATCTGGACGAGACTCATTTGGTCGACCAATCTGGACGAGACTCATTTGTTGACCAATCTGGACGAGACTCATTTGTTGACCAAACGGACGAGACTCATTTGGTCGACTGATCTGGACGAGACTCATCTGTCGACCATACTGGACGAGCCTCAGTTGGTTGACCAATCTGGACGAGACTCATTTGTCGACCAATCTGGACGAGACTCATTTGTCGACCAATCTGGACGAGACTCATTTGTTGACCAATCCGGACGAGACTCATTTGTTGACCAATCTGGACGAGACTCATCTGTTGACCAAACTGGACGAGACTCATTTGTTGACTAATCTGAACGAGACTCACTTGGTCGACCAATCTGGACGAGACTCATTTGTTGATCAATCTGGACGAGACTCATTTGTTGACCAATCTGGACGAGACTCATTTGTTGACCAATCTGGACGAGACTCATTTGTTGACCAATCTGGACGATGCTCATTTGGTCGACCAATCTGGACGAGACTCATTTGTTGACCAATCTGGACGAGACTCATTTGTCGACCAATCTGGACGATACTCATTTGTTGACCAATCTGGACGAGACTCATTTGGTCGACCAATTTGGATGAGACTCATTTTTTGACCAAACTGGACCAGACTCATTTGTTGACCAATCTGAACGAGACTCATTTGTCGACCAATCTGGACGATACTCATTTGTTGACCAATCTGGACGAGACTCATTTGGTCGACCAATCTGGACGGAACTCATTTGTTGACCAATCTGGACGATACTCATTTGTTGACCAATCTGGACGACACTCATTTGGTCGACCAATTTGAATGAGACTCATTTTTTGACCAAACTGGACGAGACTCATTTGTTGACCAATCTGAACGAGACTCATTTGTTGACCAATCTGGACGAGACTCATTTTTTGACCAATCTGGACGAGACTCATTTGTTGACCAATCTGAACGAGACTCATTTGTTGACCAATCTGGACGAGACTCATTTGTTGACCAATCTGGACGAGACTCATTTGGTCGACCAATCTGGACGAAACTCATTTGTTGACCAATCTTTACGAGACTCATTTGTTGACCAATCTGGACAAGACTCATTTGTTGACCAATCTGGACGAGACTCATTTGTTGACCAATCTGGACGAGACTCATTTGGTCGACCAATCTGGACGAGCCTTATTTGTCGACCAATCTGGACGAGACTCATTTGTCGACCAATCTGGACGAGACTCATTTGTTGACCAATCTGGACGAGACTCATTTGTCGACCAATCTGGACGGGCCTCATTTGTCGACCAAACTGGACGAGACTCATTTGTCGACCAATCTGGACGAAACTCATTTGTTGACCAATCTGGACGAGACTCATTTGTTGACAAATCTGAACGAGACTCATTTGTCGACCAATCTGGACGAGACTCATTTGGTCGACCAATTTGGATGAGACTCATTTTTTGACCAATCTGGACGAGACTCATTTGTTGACCAATCTGAACGAGACTCATTTGTTGACCAATCTGGACGAGACTCATTTGTTGACCAATCTGGACGAGACTCATTTGTTGACCAATCAGGACGAGACTCATTTGTTGACCAATCTGGACGAGACTCATTTGTTGACCAATCTGGACGAGACTCATTTGTCGACCAATCTGGACGAGACTCATTTGTTGACCAATCTGGACGAGACTAATTTGTTGACCAATCTGGACGAGACTCATTTGTTGACCAATCTGGACGAGACTCATTTGTTGACCAATCTGGACGAGACTCATTTGTTGACCAATCTGGACGAGACTCATTTGTTGACCAATCTGGATCAGACTCATTTGTTGACAAATCTGGACGAGACTCATTTGTTGACCAAACTGGACGAGACTCATTCGTTGACCAATCTCGACGAGACTCATTCGTTGACCAATCTGGACGAGACTCATTTGTCGACCAATCTGGACGAGACTCATTTGTTGACCAATCTGTACGAGCCTCATTTGTTGACCAATCTGGACGAGACTCATTTGTTGACCAATCTGGACGAGACTCATTTGTTGACCAATCTCGACGAGACTCATTTGCCGACAATTTGAAACGAGACTCATTTGGACGACCAATCTGGACGAGACTCATTTGTTGACCATCTGGACGAGACTCATTTGTTGACCAATCTGGACGAGACTCATTTGTCGACCAATCTGGACGAGCCCTATTTGTTGACCAATCTGGACGAGACTCATTTGTTGACCAATCAGGACGAGACTCATTTGTTGACCAATCTGGACGAGACTCATTTGTTGACCAATCTGGACGAGACTCATTTGTCGACCAATCTGGACGAGACTCATTTGTCGACCAATCTGGACGAGACTCATTTGCCGACCAAACTGGACGAGACTCATTTGTTGACCAATCTGGACGAGACTCATTTGGTCGACCAATCTGGACGAGACTCATTTGTCGACCAATCTGGACGAGACTCATTTGTTGACCAATCTGGACGAGACTCATTTGTTGACCAATCTGGACGAGACTCATTTGGTCGACCAACCTGGACGAGACTCATTTGTTGACCAATCTGGATGAGACTCATTTGGTCGATCTATCTGGACGAGACTCATTTGTCGACCAATCTTGTTGAGCCTCATTTGTTGACCAACCTGGACGAGACTCATTTGTCGACCAATCTGGACGAGACTCATTTGTTGACCAATCTGGACAAGACTCATTCGTTGACCAATCTGGACGAGACTCATTTGTCGACCAATCTGGTTGAGCCTCATTTGTCGACCAAACTGGACGAGACTCATTTGTCGACCAATCTGGACGAGACTCATTTGTTGACCAATCTGGACAAGACTCATTCGATGACCAATCTGGACGAGACTCATTTGGTCGACCAACCTGGACGAGACTCATTTGTTGACCAATCTGGACGAGACTCATTTGTTGACCAATCTGGACGAGACTCATTTGTTGACCAATCTGGACGAGACTCATTTGTTGACCAAACTGGACGAGACTCATTTGTCGACCAATCTGGACGAGACTCATTTGTTGACCAACCTGAACGAGACTCATTTGTTGACCAATCTGGACGAGACTCATTTGTTGACCAATCTGGACGAGACTCATTTGTTGACCAATCTCGACGAGACTCTTTTGCCGAGAAATCTGGACGAGACTCATTTGTTGACCAATCTGGACGAGACTCATTTGTTGACCAATCTGGACGAGACTCATTTGTTGACCAATCTGGACGAGACTCATTTGTCGACCAATCTGGACGAGCCTTATTTGTTGACCAATCTGAACGAGACTCATTTGTTGACCAATCAGGACGAGACTCATTTGTTGACCAATCTGGACGAGACTCATTTGTGGACCATTCTGGACGAGACTCATTTGTCGACCAATCTGGACGAGACTCATTTGTCGACCAATCTGGACGAGACTCATTTGCCGACCAAACTGGACGAGACTCATTTGTTGACCAATTTGGACGAGACTCATTTGTTGACCAATCTGGGACGAGACTCATTTGTCGACCAATCTGGACGAACTCATTTGTTGACCAATCTGGACGAGACTCATTTTGTTGACCAATCTGGACGAGACTCATTTGGTCGACCAATCTGGACGAGACTCATTTGTCGACCAATCTGGACGAGACTCATTTGTTGACCAATCTGGACGAGACTCATTTGTCGGCCAATCTGGACGAGACTCATTTGTCGACCTATCTGGAAGAGACTCATTTGTTGACCAATCTGGACGAGACTCATTTGTTGACCAATCTCGACGAGACTCATTTGCCGACAAATCTGGACGAGACTCATTTGTTGACCAATCTGGACGAGACTCATTTGTTGACCAATCTGGACGAGACTCATTTGTTGACCAATCTGGACGAGACTCATTTGTCGACCAATCTGGACGAGCCTAATTTGTTGACCAATCTGAACGAGACTCATTTGTTGACCAATCAGGACGAGACTCATTTGTTGACCAATCTGGACGAGACTCATTTGTAGACCATTCTGGACGAACTCATTTGTCGACTAATCTGGACGAGACTCATTTGTCGACCAATCTGGACGAGACTCATTTGCCGACCAAACTGGACGAGACTCATTTGTTGACCAATTTGGACGAGACTCATTTGTTGACCAATCTGGACGAGACTCATTTGTCGACCAATCTGGACGAGACTCATTTGTTGACCAATCTGGACGAGACTCATTTGTTGACCAATCTGGACGAGACTCATTTGGTCGACCAACCTGGACGAGACTCATTTGTCGATCAATCTGGACGAGACTCATTTGTTGACCAATCTGGACGAGACTCATTTGGTCGACCAATCTGGACGAGACTCATTTGTCGACCAATCTGGAAGAGACTCATTTGTTGACCAATCGACTCATTTGTTGACCAATCTGGACGAGACTCATTTGTTGACCAATCTGGACGAGACTCATTTGTTGACCAATCTGGACGAGACTCATTTGTCGACCAACCTGGACGAGACTCATTTGTTGACCAATCAGGACGAGACTCATTTGTTGACCAATCTGGACGAGACTCATTTGTTGACCAATCTGGACGAGACTCATTTGTCGACCAATCTGGACGAGACTCATTTGTTGACCAATCTGGACGAGACTTATTTGTTGACCAATCTGGACGAGACTCATTTGTTGACCAATCTGGGGACGAGACTCATTTGTTGACCAATCTGGACGAGACTCATTTGTTGACCAATCTGGACGAGACTCATTTGTTGACCAATCTGGATCAGACTCATTTGTTGACAAATCTGGACGAGACTCATTTGTTGACCAAACTGGACGAGACTCATTCGTTGACCAATCTCGACGAGACTCATTCGTTGACCAATCTGGACGAGACTCATTTGTCGACCAATCTGGACGAGACTCATTTGTTGACCAATCTGGACGAGCCTCATTTGTTGACCAATCTGGACGAGACTCATTTGTTGACCAATCTGGACGAGACTCATTTGTTGACCAATCTCGACGAGACTCATTTGCCGACAAATTTGAACGAGACTCATTTGGACGACCAATCTGGACGAGACTCATTTGTTGACCAATCTGGACGAGACTCATTTGTTGACCAATCTGGACGAGACTCATTTGTCGACCAATCTGGACGAGCCCTATTTGTTGACCAATCTGAACGAGACTCATTTGTTGACCAATCAGGACGAGACTCATTTGTTGACCAATCTGGACGAGACTCATTTGTTGACCAATCTGGACGAGACTCATTTGTCGACCAATCTGGACGAGACTCATTTGTCGACCAATCTGGACGAGACTCATTTGCCGACCAAACTGGACGAGACTCATTTGTTGACCAATTTGGACGAGACTCATTTGTTGACCAATCTGGACGAGACTCATTTGTCGACCAATCTTGACGAGACTCATTTGTTGACCAATCTGGACGAGACTCATTTGTTGACCAATCTGGACGAGACTCATTTGGTCGACCAACCTGGACGAGACTCATTTGTTGACCAATCTGGATGAGACTCATTTGTCGATCAATCTGGACGAGACTCATTTGTCGACCAATCTTGTTGAGCCTCATTTGTTGACCAACCTGGACGCGACTCATTTGTCGACCAATCTGGACGAGACTCATTTGTTGACCAATCTGGACAAGACTAATTCGTTGACCAATCTGGACGAGACTCATTTGTCGACCAATCTGGTTGAGCCTCATTTGTCGACCAAACTGGACGAGACTCATTTGTCGACCAATCTGGACGAGACTCATTTGTTGACCAATCTGGACAAGACTCATTCGATGACCAATCTGGACGAGACTCATTTGGTCGACCAACCTGGACGAGACTCATTTGTTGACCAATCTGGACGAGACTCATTTGTTGACCAATCTGGACGAGACTCATTTGTTGACCAATCTGGACGAGACTCATTTGTTGACCAAACTGGACGAGACTCATTTGTCGACCAATCTGGACGAGACTCATTTGTTGACCAACCTGAACGAGACTCATTTGTTGACCAATCTGGACGAGACTCATTTGTTGACCAATCTGGACGAGACTCATTTGTTGACCAATCTCGACGAGACTCATTTGCCGAGAAATCTGGACGAGACTCATTTGTTGACCAATCTGAACGAGACTCATTTGTTGACCAATCTGGACGAGACTCATTTGTTGACCAATCTGGACGAGACTCATTTGTCGACCAATCTGGACGAGCCTTATTTGTTGACCAATCTGAACGAGACTCATTTGTTGACCAATCAGGACGAGACTCATTTGTTGACCAATCTGGACGAGACTCATTTGTTGACCATTCTGGACGAGACTCATTTGTCGACCAATCTGGACGAGACTCATTTGTCGACCAATCTGGACGAGACTCATTTGTCGACCAAACTGGACGAGACTCATTTGTTGACCAATTTGGACGAGACTCATTTGTTGACCAATCTGGACGAGACTCATTTGTCGACCAATCTGGACGAACTCATTTGTTGACCAATCTGGCCGAGACTCATTTGTTGACCAATCTGGACGAGACTCATTTGGTCGACCAACCTGGACGAGACTCATTTGTCGATCAATCTGGACGAGACTCATTTGTTGACCAATCTGGACGAGACTCATTTGTCGACCAATCTGGACGAGACTCATTTGTCGACCAATCTGGAAGAGACTCATTTGTTGACCAATCTGGACGAGACTCATTTGTTGACCAATCTCGACGAGACTCATTTGCCGACAGATCTGGACGAGACTCATTTGTTGACCAATCTGGACGAGACTCATTTGTTGACCAATCTGGACGAGACTCATTTGTTGACCAATCTGGACGAGACTCATTTGTCGACCAATCTGGACGAGCCTTATTGGTTGACCAATCTGAACGAGACTCATTTGTTGACCAATCAGGACGAGACTCATTTGTTGACCAATCTGGACGAGACTCATTTGTTGACCATTCTGGACGAGACTCATTTGTCGACTAATCTGGACGAGACTCATTTGTCGACCAATCTGGACGAGACTCATTTGCCGACCAAACTGGACGAGACTCATTTGTTGGCCAATTTGGACGAGACTCATTTGTTGACCAATCTGGACGAGACTCATTTGTCGACCAATCTGGACGAGACTCATTTGTTGACCAATCTGGACGAGACTCATTTGTTGACCAATCTGGACGAGACTCATTTGGTCGACCAACCTGGACGAGACTCATTTGTCGATCAATCTGGACGAGACTCATTTGTTGACCAATCTGGACGAGACTCATTTGTCGGCCAATCTGGACGAGACTCATTTGTCGACCAATCTGGAAGAGACTCATTTGTTGACCAATCTGGACGAGACTCATTAGTTGACCAAATCTGGACGAGACTCATTTGTTGACCAATCTGGACGAGACTCATTTGTCGACCAACCTGACGAGACTCATTTGTTGACCAATCTGGACAAGACTCATTTGTCGACCAATCTGGACAAGACTCATTTGTTGACCAATCTGAATGAGACTCATTTGTTGACCAATCTGAACGAGACTTATTTGTTGACCAATCTGGACGAGACTCATTTGTTGACCAATCTGGACGAGACTCATTTGTTGACCAACCTGGACGAGACTTGTTTGTTGATCAATCTGGACGAGATTCATTTGTTGACCAATCTGGACGAGACTCATTTGTTGACCAATCTGCACGAGACTCATTTGGTCGACCAATCTGGACGAGACTCATTTGTTGACCAATCTGAACGAGACTCATTTGTTGACCAATCTGGACGAGACTCATTTGTCGACCAATCAGGACGATACTCATTTGTTGACCAATCTGGACGAGACTCATTTGTTGACCAATCTGGACGAGACTCATTTGTTGACCAATCTGGACGAGACTCATTTGTCGACAAATCTGGACGAGACTCATTTGTTGACCAATCTGGACGAGACTCATTTGTTGACTAATTTGGACGAGACTCATTTGTCGACCAATCTGGTTGAGCCTCATTTGTTGACCAATCTGGACGAGACTCATTTGTTGACCAATCTGGACGAGATTCATTTGTCGACCAATCTGGACGAGCCTCATTTGTTGACCAAACTGACGAGACTCATTTGTTGACCAATTTGAACGAGACTCTTTGTTGACCAATCTGGACGAGACTCATTTGTTGACCAATCTGGACGAGACTCATTTGTTGACCAATCTGGACGAGACTCATTTGTTGACCAATTTGGACGAGACTCATTTGTTGACCAAACTGGACGAGACTCATTTGTTGACCAATCTGGACGAGACTCATTTGTTGACCAATCTGGACGAGACTCATTTGTTGACCAATCTGGACGAGACTCATTTGTCGACCAATCTGGACGAGACTGATTTGTCGACCAATCTGGTTGAGCCTCATTTGTTGACCAATCTGGACGAGACTCATTTGTTGACCAATTTGGACGAGACTCATTTGTTGACCAATCTGGACGAGCCTCATTTGTTGACCAATCTGGACGAGACTCATTTGTTGACCAATCTGGACGACACTCATTTGTCGACCAATCTGGTTGAGCCTCATTTGTTGACCTATCTGGACGAGACTCATTCGTTGACCAATCTGAACGATACTCATTTGTTGACCAATCTGGACGAGACTCATTTGTTGACCAATCTGGTTGAGCCTCATTTGTTGACCAATCTGAACGAGACTCATTTGTTGACCAATCTGGACAAGACTCATTTGTTGACCAATCTGGTTGAGCCTCATTTGTTGACCAATCTGGACGAGACTCATTTGTTGACCATTCTGGACGAGACTCATTTGTCGACTAATCTGGACGAGACTCATTTGTCGACCAATCTGGACGAGACTCATTTGCCGACCAAACTGGACGGGACTCATTTGTTGGCCAATTTGGACGAGACTCATTTGTTGACCAATCTGGACGAGACTCATTTGTCGACCAATCTGGACGAGACTCATTTGTTGACCAATCTGGACGAGACTCATTTGTTGACCAATCTGGACGAGACTCATTTGGTCGACCAACCTGGACGAGACTCATTTGTCGATCAATCTGGACGAGACTCATTTGTTGACCAATCTGGACGAGACTCATTTGTCGGCCAATCTGGACGAGACTCATTTGTCGACCAATCTGGAAGAGACTCATTTGTTGACCAATCTGGACGAGACTCATTAGTTGACCAATCTGGACGAGACTCATTTGTTGACCAATCTGGACGAGACTCATTTGTCGACCAACCTGGACGAGACTCATTTGTTGACCAATCTGGACAAGACTCATTTGTCGACCAATCTGGACAAGACTCATTTGTTGACCAATCTGAATGAGACTCATTTGTTGACCAATCTGAACGAGACTTATTTGTTGACCAATATGGACGAGACTCATTTGTTGACCAATCTGGACGAGACTCATTTGTTGACCAACCTGGACGAGACTTGTTTGTTGATCAATCTGGACGAGATTCATTTGTTGACCAATCTGGACGAGACTCATTTGTTGACCAATCTGGACGAGACTCATTTGGTCGACCAATCTGGACGAGACTCATTTGTTGACCAATCTGAACGAGACTCATTTGTTGACCAATCTGGACGAGACTCATTTGTCGACCAATCAGGACGATACTCATTTGTTGACCAATCTGGACGAGACTCATTTGTTGACCAATCTGGACGAGACTCATTTGTTGACCAATCTGGACGAGACTCATTTGTCGACAAATCTGGACGAGACTCATTTGTTGACCAATCTGGACGAGACTCATTTGTTGACTAATTTGGACGAGACTCATTTGTCGACCAATCTGGTTGAGCCTCATTTGTTGACCAATCTGGACGAGACTCATTTGTTGACCAATCTGGACGAGATTCATTTGGTCGACCAATCTGGACGAGCCTCATTTGTTGACCAAACTGGACGAGACTCATTTGTTGACCAATTTGAACGAGACTCATTTGTTGACCAATCTGGACGAGACTCATTTGTTGACCAATCTGGACGAGACTCATTTGTTGACCAATCTGGACGAGACTCATTTGTTGACCAATCGGGACGAGACTCATTTGTTGACCAAACTGGACGAGACTCATTTGTTGACCAATCTGGACGAGACTCATTTGTTGACCAATCTGGACGAGACTCATTTGTTGACCAATCTGGACGAGACTCATTTGTCGACCAATCTGGACGAGACTGATTTGTCGACCAATCTGGTTGAGCCTCATTTGTTGACCAATCTGGACGAGACTCATTTGTTGACCAATTTGGACGAGACTCATTTGTTGACCAATCTGGACGAGGCCTCATTTGTTGACCAATCTGGACGAGACTCATTTGTTGACCAATCTGGACGACACTCATTTGTCGACCAATCTGGTTGAGCCTCATTTGTTGACCAATCTGGACGAGACTCATTCGTTGACCAATCTGAACGATACTCATTTGTTGACCAATCTGGACGAGACTCATTTGTTGACCAATTTGGACGAGACTCATTTGTTGACCAATCTGGTTGAGCCTCATTTGTTGACCAATCTGAACGAGACTCATTTGTTGACCAATCTGGACAAGACTCATTTGTTGACCAATCTGGACGAGACTCATTTGTTGACCAATCTGGACGAGACTCAGTTGTTGACCAATCTGGACGAGACTCATTTGTTGACCAATCTGGACGAGACTCATTCGTTGACCAATCTGGACGAGACTCATTTGTCGACTAATCTGGACGAGACTCATTTGTCGACCAATCTGGACGAGACTCATTCGTTGACCAATCCGGACGAGACTCATTTGTTGACCAATCTGGACGAGACTCATCTGTTGACCAAACTGGACGAGACTCATTTGTTGACCAATCTGGACGAGACTCATTTGGTTGACCAATCTGGACGAGACTCATTTGTCGACCAATCTGGTTGAGCCTCATTTGTTGACCAATCTGGACGAGACTCATTTGTTGACCAATCTGGACGAGACTCATTTGTTGACCAATCTGGACGAGACTCATTTGCTGACCAACCTGGACGAGACTCATTTGTTGACCAATCTGGACGAGACTCATTTGTTGACCAATCTGGACGAGACTCATTTGTTGACCAATCTGGACGAGACTCATTTGTTGACCAATCTGGACGTGACTCATTTGTTGACCAATTTGGACGGGACTCATTTGTTGACCAATCTGGTTGAGCCTCATTTGTTGACCAATCTGGACGAGACTCATTTGTTGACCAATCTGGACGAGACTCATTTGTTTGACCAATCTGGACAAGACTCATTTGTTGACCAATCTGGACGAGACTCATTCGTTGACCAATCTGAACGAGACTCATTTGTCGACCAATCTGGTTGAGCCTCATTTGTTGACCAATCTGGACGAGACTCATTTGTTGACCAATCTGGACGAGACTCATTTGTCGACAAATCTGGACGAGACTCATTTGTTGACCAATCTGGACGAGACTCATTTGTTGACTAATTTGGACGAGACTCATTTGTCGACCAATCTGGTTGAGCCTCATTTGTTGACCAATCTGGACGAGACTCATTTGTTGACCAATCTGGACGAGATTCATTTGGTCGACCAATCTGGGACGAGCCTCATTTGTTGACCAATCTGGACGAGACTCATTTGTTGACCAATTTGAACGAGACTCATTTGTTGACCAATCTGGACGAGACTCATTTGTTGACCAATCTGGACGAGACTCATTTGTTGACCAATCTGGACGGGACTCATTTGTTGACCAATCTGGACGAGACTCATTTGTTGACCAAACTGGACGAGACTCATTTGTTGACCAATCTGGACGAGACTCATTTGTTGACCAATCTGGACGAGACTCATTTGTTGACCAATCTGGACGAGACTCATTTGTCGACCAATCTGGACGAGACTCATTTGTCGACCAATCTGGTTGAGCCTCATTTGTTGACCAATCTGGACGAGACTCATTTGTTGACCAATTTGGACGAGACTCATTTGTTGACCAATCTGGACGAGCCTCATTTGTTGACCAATCTGGACGAGACTCATTTGTTGACCAATCTGGACGAGACTCATTTGTCGACCAATTTGGTTGAGCCTCATTTGTTGACCAATCTGGACGAGACTCATTCGTTGACCAATCTGAACGATACTCATTTGTTGACCAATCTGGACGAGACTCATTTGTTGACCAATTTGGACGAGACTCATTTGTTGACCAATCTGGTTGAGCCTCATTTGTTGACCAATCTGGACGAGACTCATTTGTTGACCAATCTGGACAAGACTCATTTGTTGACCAATCTGGACGAGACTCATTTGTTGACCAATCTGGACGAGACTCAGTTGTTGACCAATCTGGACGAGACTCATTTGTTGACCAATCTGGACGAGACTCATTCGTTGACCAATCTGGACGAGACTCATTTGTCGACCAATCTGGACGAGACTCATTTGTCGACCAATCTGGACGAGACTCATTTGTTGACCAATCCGGACGAGACTCATTTGTTGACCAATCTGGACGAGACTCATCTGTTGACCAAACTGGACGAGACTCATTTGTTGACCAATCTGGACGAGACTCATTTGGTTGACCAATCTGGACGAGACTCATTTGTCGACCAATCTGGTTGAGCCTCATTTGTTGACCAATCTGGACGAGACTCATTTGTTGACCAATCTGGACGAGACTCATTTGTTGACCAATCTGGACGAGACTCATTTGCTGACCAACCTGGACGAGACTCATTTGTTGACCAATCTGGACGAGACTCATTTGTTGACCAATCTGGACGAGACTCATTTGTTGACCAATCTGGACGAGACTCATTTGTTGACCAATCTGGACGTGACTCATTTGTTGACCAATTTGGACGGGACTCATTTGTTGACCAATCTGGTTGAGCCTCATTTGTTGACCAATCTGGACGAGACTCATTTGTTGACCAATCTGGACGAGACTCATTTGTTGACCAATCTGGACAAGACTCATTTGTTGACCAATCTGGACGAGACTCATTCGTTGACCAATCTGAACGAGACTCATTTGTCGACCAATCTGGTTGAGCCTCATTTGTTGACCAATCTGGACGAGACTCATTTGTTGACCAATCTGGACGAGACTCATTTGTCGACAAATCTGGACGAGACTCATTTGTTGACCAATCTGGACGAGACTCATTTGTTGACTAATTTGGACGAGACTCATTTGTCGACCAATCTGGTTGAGCCTCATTTGTTGACCAATCTGGACGAGACTCATTTGTTGACCAATCTGGACGAGATTCATTTGGTCGACCAATCTGGACGAGCCTCATTTGTTGACCAATCTGGACGAGACTCATTTGTTGACCAATTTGAACGAGACTCATTTGTTGACCAATCTGGACGAGACTCATTTGTTGACCAATCTGGACGAGACTCATTTGTTGACCAATCTGGACGGGACTCATTTGTTGACCAATCTGGACGAGACTCATTTGTTGACCAAACTGGACGAGACTCATTTGTTGACCAATCTGGACGAGACTCATTTGTTGACCAATCTGGACGAGACTCATTTGTTGACCAATCTGGACGAGACTCATTTGTCGACCAATCTGGACGAGACTCATTTGTCGACCAATCTGGTTGAGCCTCATTTGTTGACCAATCTGGACGAGACTCATTTGTTGACCAATTTGGACGAGACTCATTTGTTGACCAATCTGGACGAGCCTCATTTGTTGACCAATCTGGACGAGACTCATTTGTTGACCAATCTGGACGAGACTCATTTGTTGACCAATTTGGTTGAGCCTCATTTGTTGACCAATCTGGACGAGACTCATTCGTTGACCAATCTGAACGATACTCATTTGTTGACCAATCTGGACGAGACTCATTTGTTGACCAATTTGGACGAGACTCATTTGTTGACCAATCTGGTTGAGCCTCATTTGTTGACCAATCTGGACGAGACTCATTTGTTGACCAATCTGGACAAGACTCATTTGTTGACCAATCTGGACGAGACTCATTTGTTGACCAATCTGGACGAGACTCAGTTGTTGACCAATCTGGACGAGACTCATTTGTTGACCAATCTGGACGAGACTCATTCGTTGACCAATCTGGACGAGACTCATTTGTCGACCAATCTGGACGAGACTCATTTGTCGACCAATCTGGACGAGACTCATTTGTTGACCAATCCGGACGAGACTCATTTGTTGACCAATCTGGACGAGACTCATCTGTTGACCAAACTGGACGAGACTCATTTGTTGACCAATCTGGACGAGACTCATTTGGTTGACCAATCTGGACGAGACTCATTTGTCGACCAATCTGGTTGAGCCTCATTTGTTGACCAATCTGGACGAGACTCATTTGTTGACCAATCTGGACGAGACTCATTTGTTGACCAATCTGGACGAGACTCATTTGCTGACCAACCTGGACGAGACTCATTTGTTGACCAATCTGGACGAGACTCATTTGTTGACCAATCTGGACAAGACTCATTTGTTGACCAATCTGGACGAGACTCATTTGTTGACCAATCTGGACGTGACTCATTTGTTGACCAATTTGGACGAGACTCATTTGTTGACCAATCTGGTTGAGCCTCATTTGTTGACCAATCTGGACGAGACTCATTTGTTGACCAATCTGGACGAGACTCATTTGTTGACCAATCTGGACAAGACTCATTTGTTGACCAATCTGGACGAGACTCATTCGTTGACCAATCTGAACGAGACTCATTTGTCGACCAATCTGGTTGAGCCTCATTTGTTGACCAATCTGGACGAGACTCATTTGTTGACCAATCTGGACAAGACTCATTTGTCGACCAATCTGGACGAGACTCATTTGATCGACCAATCTGGACGAGACTCATTTGTTGACGAATCTGGACGAGACTCATTTGGTTGACCAATCTGGACGAGACTCATTTGTTGACCAATCTGGACGAGACTCATTTGTTGACCAATCTGCACGAGACTCATTTGTTGACCAATCTGGACGAGACTCATTTGTTGACCAATCTGGACGAGACTCATTTGTTGACCAATCTGGACAAGACTCATTTGTCGACCAATCTGGACGAGACTCATTCGTTGACCAATCTGGACGAGCCTCATTTGTCGACCAATCTGGACGAGACTCATTTGGTCGACCAATCTGGACAAGACTCATTTGTTGACCAATCTGGACGAGACTCATTTGTTGACCAATCTGGACGAGACTCATTTGTTGACCAATCTGGACGAGACTCATTTGTTGACCAATCTGGACGAGACTCATTTGGTCGACCAATCTGGACGAGACTCATTTGTCGACCAATCTGGACGAGACTCATTTGTTGACCAATCTGGACGAGACTCATTTGGTCGACATCATTATGTCTACATCATCCTTCATCTCTTGACAATAATGACCATCTTGGTCCATCTCGTCCAGCATAGTGATGTCCTATTAACTCTTGGTTTTCTTCGACATCGTCGTCTTCAGTACCATTAGTTGAATCTTCCATGAGTTCTTCTTCTGATTCAATTTCAGAGTCACCACCACTTTCATCACCTTCAATATCTATGATCAGAACTTGCTCGGGAGTCAATCTTCTCGCCATTATTTACAAAATACTTTGGGAATTACAAGTGTTATGATTACAGACGGACGAATGGTTGCCGCTCAACATCAGGCACTGCGAATGTCGAATAAGACTAATGACAATTATGACCATTCATGAATAACGAGCATGTGCATGAATCACGTGCTCAATGAAGTTGTTACAATGTGTTGTAAGTTTGACGCTGTTTCAATACACTTCTCTAATTGTTCGGTGATGATATTGCTTTCCCTACCAGGGGCAACTGAGATTGTAAAAAGCAGTGGGATGCTGCACGTACAAAACATCCACAGTATCAAGGAAATTTCAACGCTGTATTATACTTATATTCATCGAAAATGTCGAACATTAGACAAATCGTCTGGTGACTGACTTTCCCGTTTCTATGCATATTCAGTTAGCCGCGCTTTTAGTGTTAAAATTTAGAAAGAAAGAATACATTCTTCTCAGTAAATGAATACGGTGAAGTCCCTGTGGCTTGCATTGTTTGACGTCCTGTACAGCAGAGTGAAATGCAACGACAATTTCATCAGTAGCATTCAAGCGCGAACTATTTACTGCTGAAAGGATAAATCTATGAATATCAACCTCTTAACAACTCCGGTCATGTATTCAACTCCCAATCGTGATCAATCTAGCGGCGAATTTGAGGCATTTGTTTACTCAATAACGGAATTTTAAATAATACGCGAAATTCTTGCTGCATTGTGAATAGGCCACTGGGTATCGAAAATGTGGAGCATTGTTTTATTTAACGCGAAGTTCATCGAATACTTTCCATCGTCAAATGTAGTAATTGGGATTGTGTTCTTGTTTTCCGAAAAGTCACGCTGAAGACCTTGCTGGTACATGGCCGGAAACGAAGTTGCCTTCATGTGATAGATCGCTCTGCGTATAGCCTAGTTAATTAAGTCCTTAAAATCTGGAGGACAGGGTTTGTCTTTCATTGCGTGTATGCGCATAGGTGTTGGTGATCTGCATCAAATGCAATTTAAGTAAATAGCAGGAACACTGAGGAGATCGCATCTACTGGAGGGGACACCTGGATGACCGATGATTTTTTGAAGTCATTACCATGCAATAATTTGCGGGTTTGCAATGGCTAATGAAAACACATTCGGAAATACAATTTCGGTATTAGATATTCAGCATGAGATTCAGAAATCCTAAGTTCGCGGGAATTGAGATTTCTTGGCCTAGAATGATTTATCACGAGCTTGAATGATTGTAACCGGCTCACTGTGTTCCGTCCTATTTACAGCAATTGTGAGTTAAAAATTTCATTCAGCATGCAAAGAAGGTTTTATTTCAAAACGTGATTCAATGTAAAGAATCGATGTTATTAAATAACATACAGCGGCCCGGCCCTTTTTGCCATTTAATTCTATCAATGGCTATTTTGATCGATGCATTTTACGATGCTTTATAGCTTTAATTTGCACATGCATGCACAAGTACTCTGTAAATCGCTGGATGCGAAGATTTCATGCAAACTGATGCCAAATTCACATACAAAGTCACTTCGTACAATTTGGAACTAACATTTGATACGGGATTCTGGTATCTTAACAGAGATTTGTGTCTTGTGCATACGAATATTGACTTCCATTTGTGCATATTGGCATGTGTTTGGTATGTACCGATAAGAACAACTCTGCATGTGATTGGGTGATTAAAATTAACATACCAACAAGTGTTTTGGTATCGATCCTTCGCATGTGTTTGGTATGTAACGATACGAACAACTCTGCATGTGATTGGGTGATTAAAATTAACATACCAACAAGTGTTTTGGTATCGATCCTTCGCATGTGTTTGGTATGTAGCGATACGAACAACTCTGCATGTGATTGGGTGATTAAAATTAATATACCAACAAGTATTTTGGTATCGATCCTTTGCATGTGTTTGGTAGTGAGCGGTTTCCAGTGTAATACTCACATTATTAGCATGATAATTGAAACTCAATTTGAGATATGATGCGGTTTTGATCACACCGTTGATAATAGTAATTCTTCAAAATAAAAATCATGGCTACAATCAATTGTTCACAAAGCAGGTACAAGTCATGAAGATAACCAAGCAAGCGGTAGGTAAATGCAAAGTAATTCAAGTAAGAATTAAAACCATGAAAGATAAAAATCCATTGCTGCACGTATGTCATCACAGTGTAGTGACTGCTTCTATTTGATTGATGTATTGTATCATATACGGGAAGAAGGATCTGGATCTCAGAGCAGTTAGACTCATGAGAAGTCGATTCCCATTTCTCGACGACATTGGAGTGCGGTTGTTGAGGTTGTGACTTCAAAGTCGAGAGCTGATGTGATGCCTATGGTCAAAGAGAGTGTTTCTACAACATGAGCAACCACGGATATTATCACTGCCATAAAAGAGAATATCAATCTGACGGTGTGCTCGATTATCGACTTTCTGTAGCTTGAGAGACAACGATTGGAGCACGCATATTCTAGGACGGAACGGATCAAATTGATGTACACATCACGAAGTTCGTCTTTCGACAGAAATGCCTTGAGACATGAAAAAGCATGTTTAAGCACATGAAAACGGTGGTTCGCTTTAGAACACACACATCTCACGTGTGAGTTCCAGGTCAGCTAATCATTTAGATAGAAACCGAGAACCTTGCATTCAGATAGTCGCTTGACAGAGATGGTCTGTGGTGGAACACAATGCCGTCTAAAGAAAATCATGGCACCAGATTTATCTCTATTTATGAGAAGATTGTTTCTATCACACCACTGTCTGATATGTTGAGTCTTAGAATCTATGAGGTAGCCAATTTCAGAATAAATGAGAATAGAATAGAAATTATATGCTTGTATGAATAAGAATCAGGTGATGGCAAACAATAAAAGAATGTCCAAAATGAAAGTCATTACACAGCTCAAATTGATATGGTGATTGCAGTACAGAGACATACTCGTATATACGATGAAAGAGTTCCTCCGCCGTTCTGTTTCAAATTGAGAATTCAATTTCAGAAGCATTGTCATGGGGAAAGAAATCACAACATTGATGTCCTCAGCATATTTAATGGTAGCACAGTGACTATTTGACGCAAATAAATCACTGATGAAAATACAGAAAATTGGTGGGCCGAGGACGGAACCTTGGAGTACTCCTCTCTTCATTTCGATTTGATTAGATTTGTATCGATGCACCTTTATACGCAGCGATCTTCCGGAAAAATGGTTTTCAGCCACAGAACAAAACCAGTCTGGATTTTATTCTCATTAAGGCGTTTTACAGCAGTGTCGTAGTCAACAATATGAAATGCTTTTGGTAGATCATAGTGAGGTAAGCCAACGCCAAAGTTGTGAATATTCTCGTAGTTCGTAGTCAGATGATCCATAAGAGCAACCAAAGCAGCCATAGAGGAATGTTTCTTACAAAAACCATGCTGGAAAATCCCATATTCATTCTCAAATTTACTTCGCACACGTGGAAACAAAATTTTCTCAAGAATTATCGATGGAATGCCCAGCAAGCAAATCATTCTCAGTCATTGGAGATCAGGAAGATTAGGGATTGTGATCTTCGGAATAGGAATTAAGGTTCCGGCTTTCCAGATATCTGTAAAAATCCTCTTGCTGGCAAAGTTATTGAAAATAGCAGCAAGCGGCTTTGCCAGAGTGTCTTCCAATGTCAGATAGATTTTAGAGGGCACCATGTCCGGGCCGCTTGATTTGTCTATCTTGACTTTAGACGGGTAATGGACGTGTTGCTCATATATTTCCAATGTCCAGCCATCGTCGACTAAGGCAGCGTCGTCCAATTGTAAGTTCCCCACGAGAGAGATTTTTAGTACTTCGATGAGTCAATCGAAAAAATCAGAAAAGGTACCACATTTCTCCACAGTTTACCACTGGGGTCGTGACCACCGCAATTCCTCTCACAGCCAACGAATTTACAAATTCCACTCTTCGAAGACTCGAGTTTCTCAGCACAGGCCTTTGGAGCCTTCAATGAAAAAGCTGATGTCTTTGACTTTCATCTCTGGATGTCGGTACAATCTGTCCATCTTTGATCATGACTGTTTGACCTTGTTTTCGTAGTCTTTTCAGCTCCTCTCTCAGGTCCTTTTTCTTTCGATTGCTGTGCAACAGTTTTTTCGGAGTTGTTATGAAATATCTGCAAGAATGTTAACGGCTTTTCTGTTTTCTTTTCATGACATCGGTGAGAGTTGCCAGAAGGAGAAGATCAGTGAAGTGGACTTTTTGCATCGCTCAAGAGCTGTTGTACCTTTTTTATTATGTCTTCATTTTTTATTGTATTTAATAATATGAAGGTATGTGTGCTTAGTGTTTTCCTCCCTATTGGCGTTTTCACCGACTAGCGTAGAGATGGATTGCATCTCATTGATATCTGCGCTGGCTTTACAGAGGTTCTAGGTTTGTTAGAGCTATGTATCGTGAAATGTTGTGGTTAGTAAGAGAGGGTAACGAGCTATGTACAGTAAATGACGGGAGAGCTTTTTAATCTAGCATCATCCCTGGCGTGGTCCCGACCTTGATAAGGAATTTGCTAGGTTAAAGACATAGCGCTAGGGTCACAGAATTAGATCGTTTAACCGCATCACTTTACTAGAAATGCAAACTGATTCAAAACAATGGCATATGCAGGAACTTACTAAGTGGGCAAAAATAAATTTTAAGTGCTTTGCAGAGATAGGAGAAATAGTCGCGCGTCGCCTGCGGATTGCTCTGAACTCCTTCAAAATGCTCCGATCGCCACGACTCCTTCAGATTCGAAGAATTCAGTAGCAGGCGTACGAAAAAACGTTCACAAACTTCTTTGTAGAACTTGACATCGTCTGTGTCTCTTTGCTGTGTGATCCGGTTAATAACAGTCAGTGAAACTTCGCACCATTTAGCGTGTGTAATGTTGAACTGGCTGTTCATTGTTCGATTTCTATGGCATTATGTCAGAAGATTGTGCCATTTCATTAACGTTGGATGTTCCAATGTCTCCTTTCTAGTCAAACAAGAAGAGACGAGCTGCCTAATTCTGTGGCTAGGGTATAGTCCAGCAGCCAGAACGAGTTTCTGCAGGGAACTAGGCCGAAAATGAGACTTTCACAGAATGATTTACACCCTATGCCTACTGCGAATTCGCGCGTCTGCCGAGTTCTAGTGAGTTCCTCTTCTTGTCAGACAGGATCAAAGAAAAACACATGAAAATCCAATAGGACGCAGATTGCAGTTATTGGTTAAAATGAATTTTTCTATACTTTCTCTGACTAAACGAAATGTACTAAGCCCAGAGTCATAATTTGTGGCATGGAATGTCTTCAGGTCATTTCCTATGATATGCATGTGCTGTTATCATGCACATGAACATCATACATGAATGTGGTTGAATGTGGATAAAGTTGCTCAAAATGTTTGTGTTTGCCGACATCAAGAGACTCGCCAAATCGAAATGCGTTTAGCTTTATAGACAGGGGTGTATGAACATGAAAGGAAATGACCCGAAGACATTCCATGTCAAAAATTATGTCTCTGGGATTAGTACTTTTTCGTTTAATTAGAAAAACATAGAAAAATTCATTTTAGCCAATAACTACAATCTGCGTCCCATTGGATTTTCATGTGTTTTTTTTATCCTGTCTGACAAGAAGAGGAACTCACTAGAACTCGGCAGACACTTAGATTCGTAATAGCCATAGGGTGTACATCATTCTGTGAAAGTCTCATTTAGAATAGAAAATGGAATAGAAATAGAAATATATTTTCCACCAATACAAAATCTGTACAAGGATCGTTACATTTACATATACTCGTAGATAAATACAGATATATACATTTATTACTTTTACAAAATACTAAATATAATACAAATACAGATAAATGTAGAGGTGGGCGGGGCCAGAGCACTGTGGGACAGTAGGAACCTAGCCCCGCTAACAAAAGTTCAGATTAAAATTACTCACACATCAAAATCATTTACATTATACATATAAACATATATCCTAGATACTCTCACACAAGGTATGTACAGCCAAACAACAGGTCAGTGATCGTCATACATATATATACATATAATACATATATACATATATACATACATACATATATGAAAGTCCACATACACATATACTTACAAATCACATACTTGGGCTATTATATGCCAATGTCCGGGATACAATATCAGGGTTGGAATAGCATTTGATATTTTCCATTCGCACACTATCATCTCTCTTAGTTACCTCAGATATTGCAACTTTCGTTTCTGTTAGTATTTGCTGACTAGTATTTGTTTAAGCTTTTTTTGGAACTTATCATATTCTCTTATTTCTTTAATGCAACGAGGAAGTAAATTCCAATAAAGCGTTCTATAACGTAAATTTTCGGCTTCGTTCCCTGCAGGAACTCGTTCTGGCTGCTGGACTAGTAGTTATCTTTATTGATACGACAGCCTACACTGTAAACTGCTCACTACCAGACCCATGCGAAGGCATATTGTTTTTAATCACTCAAACACAGAAGGAGTTGATCGCATCATTGTATGTCAAAACACATGCAAACAAACAGCGCTACCCTTTTACTTGACCAGAACCAGAACTTATTGCTTGACCAGCGCCATCTGTATCAGTACAGCCTCAGGTCAATAAATAATGTTCAGTAACACGCAATGACGTACAGACATGTCCATAATACAGCGATACAGTTATGTTTACCCACTCGCATCAAAGATGCTGTTACAAATGGCTATTGAATTCCACTACAAGACACCTAGTTATGTAAATACAGACTCAACGACGGTTCATTTAATCATATTACTTACTTAAACAACTTCCTACGTTTTCTACGCTATCATAACTTTCTGTGGTTCCATTTTCAATAGCACTGCCGTACAAGCTTCCAGCATGAAATACGGACATTTCTCTGCGTCATCATCTATCTATCGTCATTATCTATTGCATACGCAGTTGACGAAACAACCGAAGATTTTATTCATATTGACAACCTCCCTTTAATCCTCTCTTTTGCAAAAGTCTCCCTTAATCTATGGTCGATCTGTATTAGACGATAGAGCACAGTGAAATCAGCTTCCATCGGGTACCTGAAGTTCATCCAGCTTCTATCGACCGCTGAAGTCACGGGATGTGGAGAGACTGCCAACTAAAAGTCTCATTACACTGTACGATACCAAAGCTACTTACGAAACCGATGTACAAATCGAGAATAACAAAATGTACAAAAGCACTATTGTTCGTGCTCATGCACTACGAAAGCGATTGGCTTTCCTATTGGGTTATCTTTATCATCCAATGGGAAAGCCAGTCACTTTCGTACATTTTGTTATTCGGTTTCGTACATCGGTTTCGTAGTCAAAAGCAGTCAGCCTTCGTGCTCTACAGTTTACAGTGTAGAGATAGACCATAAAAGAAAGGGAGGTTTCTCTTTGTTTTTGGTCATCAATATCACTTACCAACTTCATTCCAACTTTGTTAACTGGTACTACATTATGTAGTGTATATGTAGCTGTATTTTACTGTAATGCAAAACTGCTATTAGTTTGCTACAAATTAATCTACAAATATTCAACGTTACCTACCGGTGTGAGGCATTGAGATCTAGACATCCATAAATTTTAACTTGAAGGTTCTTAAACTAATTGTTGTGCATACCAGGGCTGCTAAAATGTATCCAACCTCAATGACATTATCAGCCATTGTTTGAGTAAACTTTAGATATACAATATTTTATACACGTTTCGGTCATATGTCGCTCTCATTCCAAAAATGTAGCTGAAAAAGTCATAAATCAACACTCATTAGCTGTTTTCCAATGTATATAAACCTATAAATCATATTATCTATATGCTTGATATTGTAATGAGCGTGAAAGAGAACTCCGATTCCCCACAATGCAGTTAAGAACTGGTTTCAATCGAAAAATCAATCAATAATAATAATCATAGTATCTTTATTGAGAATGATAATCACACAGTAACTCAGAGATATTATGAGCACGCATTGAGGACATAAGCACAATAAAGTTAGAAAATTGCTATTTAGAAGACCGTCATATGCAATAAAGATTATAAAATAAATTAGCAATGAAAAGAAAAACAGTGATAGTTCAAAAAGAGAACACAAAATCATCATACATGTAGATATGAATTGTGCAGCTTGATACAGAACGGAATGCATACTGTCACGTGCCGGTGAGTTCTGGTGATCGGAATCTCCAGATGACGTGAATGTCAATCTTCGAGGTGCGATCTGGTGAAGATGACGTCGTGAAGCACATTTAAAGCTCTACAGATTCGACGATTTTTTAAATCAACGAGACAATCATTAGGACAGTCATTGCCACAGATGATGCGGTGGCACAATCGTTGGAATTTCACAAGGAGATAGCACAAGCAGATAGCCATTCTTTTTGTTGATGTCGATAAATACAAGAGAAATAAATTCGATGACACGACGGATGTAGGCATTATGCACAATGATCAAGTCATATTTTGAAACACCCGCTAACCTAAGACGACGGAGCTCATGTACTCTCTTGCCGGCCCGCGTGCATATATCATTAATGTGGTCGTCCCAGGTTAAGCAGACGTTGAACGTGACACCAAGAAACTTCAGGTTAGTGCAAAACACTCCTTGTGAAGAATAGACCAAACATGTAATGAAATTATTACGGCGAATCAACATACACTTCTGTTTAATGTCAATCCATGCGAAAGGCACCACTTGTTGATATTGTCCTCTTCAATGTCAATATCACGATCAATGTTATCAAATGTGTTGTCTCCTGTGACATGCAAGGAAATGAACACCTTGAAGGGACAGTTTTCTGACTAATCCTTTGAAAATGGAGATTCCTGTTCTCCTATTCCGTCGGGATGACAGGTTTACTTGCTTCTTCACCTCAGATGAACGCCTTACAGCGTGTTTATCATCTTCTACATCGTGGTGGTCTTCCCTTCATATTTCCCTGCAGACTTCAGCCATTTAACCACAGAAATTTGACACTCTGATAACAAAGGACAACAACGGCCATGGGCATTGAACACGATAGAACGACGGACATGCGTCATGAATTAAGCTATGATCTTGTAAATTCATGGAACAATGTAGGACTATAGATAGCATTTGAGGGCACTCACACAAAATGCACGCATTGTAATATGATATCTGTGTATTATGTACTCTCTATGTATCATGTAAACCTGACCGCAATGGTAGCAACCATCAAACGGTACGCAGATCTGCATCAAATATCATTTAATGAAACAAAAACTAAATTGATTCATTTCGGTTTTGAACAAAGCTGTATTCCAAAACAATTTCGAAATTGTTTCACAGCTTGAGTATCTTAGTTTTAACATAGTTACCAATCAGAATTGTATACCTACCATCTCAATCAGAGAAACTGTACGTAATCTTTACTCTTCACCTAATTGATTATGAAACTTCCGCATTGCACGAACATCAACAGAAGATGAAACCTCATCAAAGTTTACGCTCTCTGCCATAGAGTAGGGATATATAGGTACAGTGTCGACTCAAAAAGGTATCTGTATACAGCAAAAATTTTTATATGAAAAGATTCAGTTTTTTGTGGAGATTGCGTTCCCATGGTCCAAAAAATTATTTGAACAGTTTTAAAAAAGTCAAAATTTTTCAATTTTATATACTATCGACATGGAAGCATCTATATAAGTAGTATGAAACAAGTTGGATATCAAAAGAAATGAATATTTGCTAATAAGCTTCCTAGCAAAGCGGAAACTTTAGCTGATTATCAAAGGAATTTCATGAACCCTAATATAATGAATCTTCATGAAAAAGTCCAGATCTAATTGTGCTTCCTTGGCTGAAATTTCATGTTTTAATTTCTTTTTCATCGGCATGATTTTATGATTCACTAAATTCATATTTCATTTCTTGAATCTGAATATTGATGTGGACCCATTTACATCTTTCAAAGTTAATTGAAATCATTTTCTTTGATTATGTGATTTTGCTCTACCAATGGCAGGTTGCCTGTGATATGATCACGCTTAAGAAAATACTCTTGAAGTTGGGCATGAAAGGAATAGGAACCTATCGAATTGCTAATTTAACAAACATTGCCTCTCCAAGGCTGTCATGACACTGAGAATCTGTAGAATATCATCATTCCTTCTGCATTACAATCATGATCACTCAATTCCGTGATAATTTCTTCAGAACTGCAAAACTTTGCATATCTCACATTTGGTAACAATCACCAACTATATCCCCATTGAGTTCATTTAATAAAATCAAAAGTGTATACATATTGGGGATATAATAAATGCGGAGTTACCACTCCACCTAATTTACTTACTCTATGCTCTCTGCCATATACACTACATACTCCAAGTAACCGCTTTTATCACCAAAGACGATATGCATACTAGAAATAGCTATGACCAGCTCTCCTATGGTGCCCCATTTTTCAGACTCATGCGACTCATCGTCTTTCACCTTTTTCGCTATTGACCGCTGTCTTTCCAACAGTCGCCGTCTACAGAAAGAGCGTGTCTGGAGCCAACGTCTGAAATCCCTCTCGCCTGGTGGACTCAACAGATCTTGATTTTGCAACCCTGACCGGCAACTGTACCGACGGATTAAATAGCTTTATTATACACGTTTGCAAGTCTGATCTGAATATTGATGTTGGCCTTTCCTATAAAACTGACAGAAGTTTGAAATCGATTTTCAGATGATCTTGGTATCTGCTTGCTATATTTTTTGACTTTCATATTTATGGCTGCTTTTTATTCTTGCATACTGAGATGTTATAAATATCACTTTCTCTTCCTTTTTAGGGCTCTTTAATGTTTTATTGCTAGTATCGATTTATCGCTTAACAAGTTTTAATGTCTCGATATGTGGGCCTGCCTTTATCACTCATGTTTTTATTTCATACTTCTACAGTAATGTGAGCAAAGATTCTATTTATCTTTACATCATTGCATGTGACATTTCATGTATGGACTGTTGAGGCATCTCTATTGTGCATTTCACTTGCCTGTGATGAAACCATTGTATATTGTTTGATGTACAAGTGAATGGTCACGTAGCGGAATATCTATGTACTTGATCTCTTGACGGCTGACATCTATCTGTAGCATGTGACACAGAAAGCATCTCATTCGTGCTGTCCATGTTTTGATTCATAAATAACTGCTTTCCATTTGGCCTTCACTGTACTTCCTCGTGAAATCGGAGTGCTTATTCACTGCACGCGACGCCTGCAGACAATGGTGCTTATCACCGCTGACGTCATCACGAGCATTAGACAAGCGGATCAGCAAATCGTTGCAGAGTGCCTGATACGGACAGAAGTGGCAGCTGATGTATACACTTGCTTTTAAGACAATAAAATCCAAAACGAATTTTTCCCGGAGTACACATTTAAATATATGTATTGTCTCATTGAAAACTGAAATATTAGTTTAATTGCAATACAGAAAATGGAAAATGATTAATTTAATCTAAAAATGAATTTAGTTTTAAATATTTGTGCAATATAAAAAGTTTAAACTAAAATTAAGTTTAAAAGTTTGATTTGTAAATATTCTCGGATTTGTTTGGTCTCAACTATCTATGTAATGTCAGCGTATTGAAAACTGACCACAACTGACCATCTCAGATCTGCTAGTCATTATAATGTCCAAGAAGAGATTCACGAGTGACTCTCATTGTGCATCCACTGATACAGCTATTCTCTCATTGATTACTGCCCTGTCTGAATTGGTGACTGTCTTCATCTGTCTTTGTTTGTTTTCACCACAACTTGGACGGGCGCTGAGATTCAAAACATCATTTTTATCATGTATTTCACTTCTGCTGACTTAGCATGATCTGCATGAGACAATCGTTTAGCTGTAATCATCCAGAGTGCTCATATCCGAATAATCCAATGCGTTAAAACATGTTGAAATGATTGAATTGCAGAAATGTTCATCAACAGAAGTTGATGTCCAAAGAATACTGGCTCAAAGTCATAAACAAATGAATGATTGTTGGAAACGTTGATAGTTCTCTGACAGAGTGATGATCTCATCTGTGACATTTCCAATGTGATTTGATCAACGAGGATGACGAAATATGGCAATAATTGGCACTGAAACAGATATAAATCGTTGATTCAAACAGCATCAAATTCTTTTCATTATCATCTGTCATTTGTCCGACTAGTAACTCATCATTTGAAATGCAGCAAGCTAGGCATGAATTGTGTAATTCAAATGATCAAGAATGAGACTGACGAAAGATGACGGCATGATCCCGAGAAAACAAGTTGAAATCATCAATGTCATAAATACAAAATATGGAAAGCAACAGCCTCAATCCCTTTTCTGAGATTCAATAACTTGGAATCATCACTGCAAACTGTAGATTACGAAAGTTGGCTGATTTCGACTACCAAACCGATGTACGAAACCGAATAACAAAATGTACGAAAGTCCTATTGTTCGTGCTCACACACTGCGAAAGCGATCGGCTTTCCTATTGGATGATAAAGACAATCAACCAGGAAAGTCAATCGCTTTCGTAGTGTATGAACACGAACAATAGGACTCTCGTACATTTTGTTATTCTCGTTTTGTACATCGGTTTCGTAGGTAGCTTTGTTATTGTGCAGTTTACAATGTGCTTCCATATACATGCACATATTGTTGAACATCATGAAAATCGTAGTCTACAATAGAGGTGCACAGTCGGGACCCGAACCCGATCGGCCTCGCGTTTGTTGAAAAATGTTCGGGTTTTCGGATTAGAAGTGAAATGCAAAATTGTTGAGACACCTAGGCCAAAAATGAGTGGACAGTACCATCGGAGAGTGATGGAAAAGTTTCACCGGCTAATTTGTTATATTTATTTTAAGCAAGTATTGTTGTAAACTGGTGCCCACTGGTCGATGAGTCCCTTCATATTCATCAGCAACCAAACACTACCCCTTAGAATTAAGGTTAACGATTGTCTGTACAATACAACTCTCATTCAGATGCAGTTGTGATTACACGAATCGTTCCTTCTGATTGTACCACAAGTTTATTACTACGATAATTGCACAATATTTATTACGATAGCATTAGAATTTTCGGTACTTCTCTTTCCCCCACATTTCTGCTGTTGACACGTTCGAGTACTGCATCGTCAACGATCTTCTCTTGCTCCTAGGTGCAGTCTCACTACCTCCGCAAAAGCGTGGAGTGTGTAAAATTCCTCTTGTTTGTAGGAACTTGCTTTGCCGCAAACTGTAGCTGCAGTGTGACAACAATCCCACGAAGTTCATGACCACAGCACAGTTGTACCTTGTATTCTAATTGAGTATCCAAGTGACCAATCCTTCGTCCCAGGGGTCAAATAAGATTTCTCAATGGTGTTGTGCTATCACTCAGTGACAGATGAAGTCTATACTAAATCCAATGTGACTAAGTTTGACGAAATTCGATGAATTTGGAAACATTGGAAATGTGGGGAGGGGCAAGAATAGAAGCACCGAATTTTCATTTCTGAAATTTTTCTGACTAGTGTCGACTACTATTATATTGAGATATCCTTTTGTGCTTCAGTATTTCTTTGGCAAATTAATACATACAAATATTTCAGTATTATATGTGTTTTGACAAACAATACGTGTAAGCTTATATTGTACGTACGCTTTAATGGAGGACTAGTGGATATGGGAATAAAATATGGGACACAATTACGGGAACATTTTTTCTCCGATGATGATTTTCGGGTTAGGTCGGGTTTGGGTTGAGAAACATATTTCACTTGACTATATTCGAAACGCTATGATCATGGAGCTGATTGAATTGCTTGAAGGAATAAAGTGATCCAACGATTTTCAAGTGAGAATAAAGTTAAGTTCTCATGTTGTTGTAAGTTTGAATAGACAGGAGTTATTACGACAGTGGGAATTGTTCAATGACGAATTCAATGCTTCTTCGAATTGCGACATTGAGCCGATACTGCAGTGTTGATCAAGAAAAACGGACCACCTAGAGCACAGAATTAGATTGCTTAAGCGTGTCACTTTCCTAAGAGTACAAGCTTCAAAACGATGTCACATGCAGGAACTTACTAAGTGGGCAAACAGAAATTGTTAATACCTTGCAGAGATAGGAAAAATAGCCGCGCGTCGCTTGCGGATTGATGTGAATTCCTTCAAAATGCTCCGATCGCCACGACTCCTTCAGATTCGAAGAATTCAGATCATGGCGCAGAAGTTTTCTCGATAATGTTGGACCCTCTTATCATTATTAAAAAAGTTAGCAGGCGCACGAAAAAACGTTCACAAACTTCTCTGTAGAACTTGACATCGTCTGTGTCTCTTTGCTGTGTGATCCGGTTGATAACAGTCACTGAAACTTCGCATAATTTGGTGTGTTTATTGTTGAACTGGCTGCTCATTGTTCGATTGCTATGGTATTATGTCAGGAGACTGTGCCATTTCATTAACGTTACATGTTCCAATGTTTCCCTTCTAGTCAAACAGAAGAAGAGATACAAATTTATCATTAGCTGAAAGATGCGATTGCAAGCTGTCGAAGACACGTTGATGTGCGAAACGGATGGAAGGCATGATAATCGAATGAATTTCGACATAATTTAGGTCACAGAATTAGACACGCCGTCTCTTCTTCCGTTTGACTAGAAAGGAAACATTGGAACATGTTACGCAAATGAAATGGCACAGTCTGCTGACATAATACCATAGCAATCGAACAATGAGCAGCCAGTTCAACATTAAATATGTCAACTTGTGCGAAGTTTCAGTGACTGTTATCAACCGGATCACACAGATCACACAGCAAAGAGACACAGACGATGTCAAGTTCTACAGAGAAGTCTGTGAACGTTTTTTTGTGCGCCTGCTAACTTTTTAATGATGATCTAAGGGCCCAACATTATCGAGATAACTTTTGCGGAATGATCTGAATTCCTCGAATCTGAAGAAGTCGTGGCGATCGGAGCATTTTGAAGGAATTCACAGGAATCCGCAAGCGACGCGCGGCTATTTTTCCTATCTCTGCAAAGTATTAAAAATTTCTTTTTGCCCATTTAGTAAGCTCCTGCATGTACCATCGTTTTGAATCAGTATGCACTTCTGGCAAAGTGATGCACTTAAACAATCTAATTTTGTGTCCAAAGCATTCCTTTCTGCTGACAAATGGTCAGGGTAAAGCCAATCACCCAAACAACCATTAGAAATGAGCATTGTCATTTTCTGCTTGATTGCAGAATTCGCTATTGCTCGGGTTAAATGATTTAAACATGAGAATGAAATATTCTTCCACTAATAGCTAATGGAACCTTGGTAGTAATATCTGCCTCACAAAACCATATATCAAATATATCTGTGAAAGGATTTCAATGTTTTCATCATCCAGGAGAAATCCTTCTGAGAAAACTCCTAGCATCAATTTTGCAATCAAATCCCACTACCGTCAGTGGTGTGCAAGGTGATGTTATTATTCTGATATCATCTTGCAATGGTGTACAGAAGTTGAGGTATACAAGTTTTGCCGAGCTATAGTCCATTCACTTGCCAACTCAAGGAGTAATTAATTTTGTTAGTGAGAAAACTGAATGTTCTGTTGCGTCACATCGACGGAACTCTGGAAATGCAATCTTCTTCATTAAACAGAAAGCGACATCTCCTTCATTTCTTTTACTCGTTAATGAACGTGATTTGAAATTCCGACGAATCATAATTAAAGATAGCGATTTCCTCGAAAATTGCAACAGAAGTGCAAGCTATCGGAATGACATTAGCAGGTTAAATATTTCCTTGCAAATATAGGAATATTATCCACTTTTAGAGGACATAAATGCATAGATTCCGATGACGCGCTAAAGTCCGAGGAATTTTGCATTGTGTTTAGGTTCGTATATCTTCCTTAGGTAAAATACTGAGCCACTATATGCCGGTTTGGCATATTGCAGTTCAGAATAAAGAACGTAGATATATGAAAAACATTTTAATCCTTCCATTTAAGTCCAAATTTGAATTAGAATTCTATGATGTTGAACAGCAATATGCTTCGTGGGTATATTGCGGCTCAATAGTAGCATATTGCAGTTCAGTTACATAGAAAACCGAAACACAATGATATTACAGTTTAGACATCGAAACCACAGCCTCATAGCATATTGCGGTTTAGCTGTCTAAACTGCAATATTACATTGTTGTCCGATAGAAGTGGATATTATTGATATTCTAACTAAGGAGGTCTAGATATCTATAATTACAGATATCTAGACCTCCTTGTTCTAACCCAATGAAGATGAAGTCTATGGCAATGTCTACATGCAATGATTCCTAAGTGACAATCTCTGTTTTTAATATGGATATCGGAGAAGACTATTGCACAATTTCTATGGAGATTTGACATAGAATTCTTCTTCGGACAATAATGCAGTTTTCAACCCAATGCAATTTCAATGTAATCCAGCGGACAGTAAAGCCAATTACGGCATTGGTGTCCGCTGATGCCTTTGATGAGGATGATGATTTTCATCTTCATTGGGTTGGAATCATGCATTGTCAGTGAATAAATGTATATTCAATAAACGATTATTATTATTATCTCAAATTCGATTACTACTGATTAGAATATAGTCCAAGATAGACGATTCACGTGTAAGTTTGATCACTAAATTTACTATGTCAGTGTGATTAGAGGTAGACTTAATATCATATCTATTCAGATCTCCACAAATAATCAAATCAAAATTACAAAATTGGGTAAGAAAATTGTCAGTAGTAGTGATGAAATATTCGTCAATTGTTGCCTTGTTCACGGAAAGACAGTCTGGTGGTGAGTAGACACATGCAAGAATAAGTTTTACACGAGGCAAACTAAGCATACAGCTTCGAGGAAAGTTTACTGGTTTGCAGCAGTCCGCTGTTTCACAGATATGGATGTAATACTCCAAATGCATACGCCCCCACCTCGGCGACACCGAGGATCACATCTGTAATTAATATAACGCGAGAACCATAGAGTAGAGATATATAGGTAGAGTGTCGACTCAAAAAGGCATCTGTATAGAGTGAAAATTTTTATTTGAAAAGATTCATATTTTTGTGGAGATTACGTTCCTGCGGTCCAAAAATTATTTGGGAAGTTTTAAAAAAGTCAAAATTTGCTAATTTATATACTACCGAGATGATACTCCTAAATAAGTAGTATGAAACAAGTTGGATATCAAAAGGAATGAATATTTGCTAATAAGCATCCTAACTAAGCGGAAAATAAGCTGATTATCAAAGGAATTTCATGATCTGTTTTATAGTGGAAGTCTTCATGGAAAAGTCGACATCTGATTGTGCTTTATTGTCTAAAATTTCATATTTCTAATTCATGAGAGCAAAAGCAGGTCATCGAGTTGCCAATTTAACAAATATTACCTCTTCAAGGCTGTTATTTTACAGAAAGTCTGCAAAATAATATCATTTCATGATCAGTCAATTCCGTTCTAATTTCTTCAAAAATGCATAAATGTGTGTATGTCACATTTTGAAACAACTCCGACTGTATCTCCCCTTGAGTTCATTTAATAAAATCGAAAGTGTATACACATTGGGGATTTAATAAATACGGAGTTACCACTCTACCTAATATAGGCTACTTACTCTATGGAGAGAACTTTCTCACATATGACTGATTCCAACCCAATGATGCAGCTATTGGCCATCTAAGTACAACGCTGGAGATTTCTATGCCACTATTGTGCATACGATGTAGCTTGACTTCCATTCTGGGGGTAATTATTGTAATCAGCCTTTATGCTCCAAATGCTTCACTGCTTCGCCGCTCTGAGAGGTAGGGATGAGTCTAGTTGAAGAAGAAATAATTATTGTCATATGCGTTAGGCAGTAAGTAGCTGTAGCTGTCGGCATCTACCAGTTGTAGGGTGCGTTGCATGTCGAAACTTCTCTCAGCGAGACATTTTATAATCCTGATTTCATTCAATGTCGTTGCTGTGTGCACAATTAATTTTTGTGTACACAACTGTTGGAGATCTATTCATTATAAACTATAATTGATCAGATGTTCTGCACCAACAGTTGGCACGGAAGTACCGGTGGAAGTACGGCCCCTCTGACAAATCGAGATAAGAAAGTTGCGATGACACATCAGCGAAATGTGCTTCCCATCACGTGGTAAAGGAATGAATTTCAAATGATCCAGAAACTTTCGGGAGAAAGTTCTAATCACCCATTTCATGACACTCGCAAGTAAATAAAGAACAAATGTTGGAATGGCAATTTTAATGAAGTTTAGTGAACATCGGTTTCTGTTCATCAAGAAAAGAATTGTGAATGCAGTTTGTGTAAATCAAATGTCTTCATGCTAGATGCATCAATCTGTTCATTATGCTTTTTTGCTGGCCTTCTCTGCTTTCTTTTCACTTTGTTCTTTTCCTTTTTTGCCACCTTCTTTTTTGCCTTCACCGCCTTCTCGTCGGCCTTCTCGTTTTTCACCGTGTTCTCGTTGTCTTCCTTGAAGTTTTCCGCGGTGTTCTCCTCGTTTTCTCCTCATCTTCATCTTCATCATCTTCATCGTCACAATCTTCGTCATCATCTTCATCGTCACCATCCCTGCCTTCTCGTCTACCTCGTCGTTCTCCACGGTGTTCTCCTCGTTTCTCCTCATCTTCATCTTCATCGTCACAATCTTCGTCATCATCTTCATCGTCACCATCCCTGTCTTCTCTTTTGCCTCGTCGTTCTCCGTGATGTCCTCCATCTTCATCGTCATCGTCACAATCTTCGTCATCATCTTTGTCTTCTCGTCTGCCTCGTCGTTCTCCGCGGTGTCCTCCTCGTTTCTTCTCATCTTCATCGTCATCGTCACAATCTTCGTCATCATCTTTGTCTTCTCGTCTGCCTCGTCGTTCTCCGTGATGTCCTCCTCGATGTCCTCCGCGGTGTCCTCCTCGTTTCTCCTCATCTTCATCATCATCGTCACAATCTTCATCATCATCCCTGTCTTCTCGTCTGCCTCGTCGTTCTCCGTGATGTCCTCCTCGATGTCCTCCTCGTTTCTCCTCATCTTCATCGTCATCGTCATCGTCACAATCTTCGTCATCATCTTCATCTCGTTCTTCACGTTGCTCACGTCCATGTCGGCGTTCACCTTCTTCATGACTTCGTTCTTCTCCTTTACCTTCTTTGCGGCCTTCTCCTTTGCCTTCTCTTCGATCTTTCTTTTGTTCTTTGTCCTTTTCTTCTCTCTCTCTTGCCTTTGGCCTTTTCTTCTTTCTTTGCACTCACTTCAGCACTTGTTTCATCTTTCTCGGAGCTGCCCTTAGTACTTGCTTCATCTTTCTTTGCTGTTGCTACCTTTGCTGCTGCAGTTGACCTTGCACGGGCAGCCCGAGCGTCGACGTTGACCGCTATAACGGCAACGAGAATCGCTAGTGTGAGAATCAACTTCATTCCAACGTATATCTGGAAGTAATGAAAATGCGCATTAAAAAAAGAACCTCAGCATACATTCATTTGAAATTGACTTGATCAACTATGAACATAATAGCTGATTGAATTATTCGTTTTAAAAGTTCATTTAAAATGATGTCATTTTGGTCAATGAGAGCTTGTATTATCTGCAATGCGATAATCGAACGAAAGGTAGCATACTTCTAGTGATAGACCTCTGTCACAGCCCTTGCGATGTCTCGTCGGTATTATTGCATACCGTTGTGATTGTCATATTGACGATAAGTCATTGACGAGCCGGTGTCAGCAAAAGACACCATTTTCTCGTAGACCGCATGGATTAGCAAAATCTACGAACATATGCAGAGAGAGAGAGAGAGAAAGGTGTTTATTTGTATATTGCAGTGATGCAATGGCAAAAATTGCCTGGGTAGCTCTGCATAGACTTCTATAAGCTCATAAGCCTCAGCCAATGCTCGACTTCGGAGAATGTTAACACGGCATTGCAGTCTTTGTAAATGCATGTAGACCACGTTTATCAACAAAAATTGACAAATATTATTAAACATGCTAAATGATTGAGTCGACTATGTTGGCCAGAACTTCACTAGTAAACTTGGCAGAAGGGTGTAGTGTTCGACTGAGTGTTCAAAAAGTCCAATGATTTCCCGAAGAAGTTTGCATGTAGTATTATTGAAATATCTTCAACGCATGAGGCAAGTAATATCAATTTGAAATTTATTTTTCATTTTGTGTGGAAGTGAAAAGATATCTCTCCCATGTAAACTGCCGGGAGGATAAATCACTTTCAGTCCCATGAGATCAGAAAGTTAACTTTTCCAATGCAAAGTGCTATGCAGGACAAATCATATAAGTCTGTAAACAAGTTGTGATTAGCCAGAGACTACCAAGATATCGATACAGTCCTTTGATTTGCTCATTCATAGATGTCGCGATGCAACCATCAATTTCATAATGAAGAATAGACATCTATAAATCACAAAATGAAAAGCTACATTCTTCCGAGAGGAAATAAACGTTTCCTCCCTTAGCTATCTGTCCCTCCTCTCCACGCTCGGGCTGTATAACATAGCTGTGGGAGGGAAGGTTGATATTTCTTCTCTCAAGAAAATAGCATTTTCACTTGAAATTTGTTTCAATGACAAAAAGTGGAAGGAAAAAGCCTATAACTTTAGAATAGCACGTCGGATGATTTTATTAATACATTTTTCTGTGTTATTTGATCGTCTTCTACAGCCTAATCATCAGAAATTTAGATTTCATTTTCCCTCGGTACAACAAAGGCACGGGTTGCAGTCTTTGATAAAGGGTAAGTATCGGCACATTGTCCGTGTAGTTTGATAATTTCTTTTTCTTAATTCCGCCGCAAGAATCCACAATTATGGCAGGTTTCACCAATTTGGTTCTCCTTAAGATCTAGCAACATCGATCTGAATCGGGTTCTTGGACGAGCAGCTGTTGAGAATCATCAAACAACTGTTGTCCACTCTAGTCTCACCAACCTAAACAAAGCAAATAGTCAGATTTCTATGCGCTCAACTTGCGGGAGTATATCAGCATCCTTTGACACAATATCAATTACAATTGATGGAAAGTCATCAGCAGTTGGAAAGAAATGTCGGAGAGGCTTGCAAGCAGCATGAGAGAATTCGTGTTAACCAATTTTACGAGCAACTCAAAAATTCCATTCAGTGTTCAAGGCATCGTACGATGTTCCACCATTTGACGGTAATCTCTCAAGACTTGGGAAACTATGCAACTTTGAACATCGCAGTCCTCATAATAAAGCAAAGTTGACATTATAGCAATGTTAATACGATGTCTATACGACATTGAAAATGTAGAACGGGCGAAGCGATTTCTATATTTTCAGTCAGTATAGACGAGTATTAACATAGCTATTGTTGAATATAGACATCGGGATTACTATAGAAATGATATTTAAAACAAACCATATCAATGAATCAAGCCATAGATTTTCAGAGATATGTAGCCACGATATCCACGAAATGAATCTCTTTGGCATAGAAATGTAACTCATCGCCGACATTTAGCTAAAAGTAATGTTAAATATCTAATATTGAACGGTCTCAATTCATTCACTGCTAAAATCTATGACAATAAATTTACATAGAAAATGTCAAATGTTTTACTACATTGACTAGATACAGACATATTCAACAATATCAGACAGAAACTAGATGACCGACAATTTTCATTGTCCTATCAAAATGGTATCATCCAGCTAGTGTGAATTATTTCATTATGAAATCTCAAATCTATAAGTACACGTATAATCACTACATTATTCTTCAACTTTCCTATGGCAGGCTTTAGTTGTTGGCATGATGACATAGGCTTTGTTCTCGAAAACATTCCCAATTGATAAAAATGTCTTTGATTTAGAAATACACGCAAATGTTTGCAATCATTATGAGGAACATGAAGTAGTACCATAGTTATTGAAGAGTAACTTCATAAATATCTGCCTATTCTTTTTCTAACGGACTTTCACTTATATTGTTGATAATTCAAGAAATGCGATACAGAAACTGAAGTAGAAAATGCAAAAATTGATAGGAGAGTTTCTTGCAACTTAAACGTGTCAATTCACTTACCGACACAGCTGAATGAGAATGCAATGAAGTTCAACAGTCACTAGGACTTTTATATTATCTGATTCACTTGATTATTTTCCACATCTGTTCTCTCCAAATACCTCTAATATGATTTCGGTTAGTTTTTCCTCGACATTATTAGAAATATAATTCAGTTGTTCTGTATATCTCGATCAACAGTGTTTACAGGAGATCGTTAAATTAATACTTGTGTTGAAACAAAAAGAATCCGTAACACTCTCAAATACTAATAAAGCGACTAATCTCAAATTTCCTTGGGAAACCATTTGTGTATTCAAGTGCTGGAACCGAAATAATTAATCTGATAAAAAAGCAAATTCGAAGTTTTATCTGCTCGTCTCTATCAGTGATCTGCACCTGTCAATAATGTGACGAAAGATGACGGCATAATCCCGAGAAAACGAGTTGAAATCATCAATGTCGTAAATACAAAATATGGAAAGCAACAGCCTCAATCCCTTTTCTGAGATTCAATAACTTGGAATCATCACTGCAAACTGTAGATTACGAAAGTTGGCTAATTTCGACTACCAAACCGATGTACGAAACCGAATAACAAAATGTACGAAAGTCCTATTGTTCGTGCTCACACTGCGAAAGCGATTGTCTTTCCTATTGGATGATAAAGACAATCAACCAGGAAAGTCAATCGCTTTCGTAGTGTATGAACACGAACAATAGGACTCTCGTACATTTTGTTATTCTCGTTTTGTACATCGGTTTCGTAGGTAGCTTTGTTATTGTGCAGTTTACAATGTGCTTCCATATACATGTACATATTGTTGAACATCATGAAATTCATAGTCTACAATAGAGGTGCACAGTCGGGACCCGAACCCGATCGGCCTCGCGTTTGTTGAAAAATGTTCGGGTTTTCGGATTAGAAGTGAAATGCAAAATTGTTGAGACACCTAGGCCAAAAATGAGTGGACAGTACCATCGGAGAGTGATGGAAAAGTTTCACCGGCTAATTTGTTATATTTATTTTAAGCAAGTGTTGTTGTAAACTGGTGCCCACTGGTCGATGAGTCCCTTCATATTCATCAGCAACCAAACACTACCCCTTAGAAGTAAGGTTAACGATTGTCTGTACAATACAACTCTCATTCAGATGCAGTTGTGATTACACGAATCGTTCCTTCTGATGTACCACAAGTTTATTACTACGATAATTGCACAATATTCATTACGATAGCATTAGAATTTTCGGTACTTCTCTTTCCCCCACATTTCTGCTGTTGACACGTTCGAGTACTGCATCGTCAACGATCTTCTCTTGCTCATAAGTGCAGTCTCACTACCTCCGCAAAAGCGTGGAGTGTGTAAAATTCCTCTTGTTTGTAGGAACTTGCTTTGCCGCAAACTGTAGCTGCAGTGTGACAACAATCCCACGAAGTTCATGACCACAGCACAGTTGTACCTTGTATTCTAATTGAGTATCCAAGTGACCAATCCTTCGTCCCAGGGGTCAAATAAGATTTCTCAATGGTGTTGTGCTATCACTCAGTGACAGATGAAGTCTATACTAAATCCAATGTGACTAAGTTTGACGAAATTCGATGAATTTGGAAACATTGGAAATGTGGGGAGGGGCAAGAATAGAAGCACCGAATTTTCATTTTTGAAATTTTTCTGACTAGTGGCGACTACTATTATATTGAGATATCCTTTTGTGCTTCAGTATTTCTTTGGCAAATTAATACATACAAATATTTCAGTATTATATGTGTTTTGACAAACAATACGTGTAAGCTTATATTGTACGTACGCTTTAATGGAGGACTAGTGGATATGGGAATAAAATATGGGACACAATTATGGGAACATTTTTTCTCCGATGATGATTTTCGGGTTAGGTCGGGTTCGGGTTGAGAAACATATTTCACTTGACTATATTCGAAACGCTATGATCATGGAGCTGATTGAATTGCTTGAAGGAATAAAGTGATCCAACGATTTTCAAGTGAGAATAAAGTTAAGTTCTCATGTTGTTGTAAGTTTGACTAGACAGGGGTTATTACGACAGTGGGAATTGTTCAATGACGAATTCAATGCTTCTTCGAATTGCGACATTGAGCCGATACTGCAGTGTTGATCAAGAAAAACGGACCACCTAGAGCACAGAATTAGATTGCTTAAGCGTGTCACTTTCCTAAGGGTACAAGCTTCAAAACGATGTCACATGCAGGAACTTAATAAGTGGGCAAAAAGAAATTGTTAATACCTTGCAGAGATAGGAAAAATAGCCGCGCGTCGCTTGCGGATTGCTCTGAATTCCTTCAAAATGCTCCGATCGCCACGACTCCTTCAGATTCGAAGAATTCAGATCATTGCGCGAAAGTTTTCTCGATAATGTTGGGCCCTCCGATCATTTTAAAAAAAGTTAGCAGGCGCATGAAAAAACGTTCACAAACGTCTCTGTAGAACTTGACATCGTCTGTGTCTCTTAGCTGTGTGATCCGGTTGATAACAGTCACTGAAACTTCGCACAATTTGGCGTGTTTAATGTTGGTTGGACTGGCTGCTCATTGTTCGATTGCTATGGTATTTAGTCAGCAGATTGTGCCATTTCAACGTTGCATGTTCCAATGCTTCCTTTCTAGTCAAACGGAAGAAGAGACGAGCTGTCTAATTCTGCGGCTGTGGATAATAAAGGTTCTGCATATTTTCTTCCAAGTTGGATGCTCGTCAGGATGGCGTCGACTCGTCTGTGTATCGCAAAGTTGATATTTATACTATAAACATAATTCCTTTTACTTTTCTCGAAAGCCTTCGGTATGGATTGAATACAACAAAGCAAAGTGACAAGCTGTCGGTGCATAATCATCATTTAGGTACCACTGTCATGAAATTCCTGATTCAGTAAAGTCCTTCACTGATAGCAAACTTCATCATTCTCTTCAGAGATATGAAATTCTTCCATCTACAGAGTTGATCACAAAAAGTGAAACACCTAAATTATGACGAAATTTAAACGATTCCCATGCCTTCTTCCAATCATGTCGCACACCAAACTGCCGTACATCAAGGGTTTCCAACCTCGTACCACTATTGGTATGAGAAGGCTCATCAGATGGTACCCTATGTTTCATGATAATAGTTTCATCTATTCATGTCACAGACCTAATCTATTAGGAAAAGTGTTGATCAGTTTGAGAAAATTAGATCGACGACAAAATTCGATGCAATTTATCACTTTTCACAGTCTGAAAAGACGAAGATTTGTCTTGTGCATAGATTTCATCTCGTCACATCAAACTTTGTATTAGGCTGTTTAGATATCAATGTGACAGGCGATGCAATGACTCTATTGAGCGACCGACAGAACAAAACATTTTAGTCTATGCCAACTTATTTTAGTCTATTAAAATCACGCATTTTAAAAATTCTTATCGCTAAGAAATTTATATTCAACTTTGGCCAGTCAAACGCATTCACAAATGATATAGGCTACATTTCTCGAAAAACGATACACAGCCTCGGGAGCTTCGGGAGAAGTATCCTCAACTTATGGAATGACTGCTATTTGTTCTATGGTTTTTGTTCGCAAAAATAAATTTCTTTGAGATGAAAAATGAGTTGTATCTTGCTAGCATGAAAAGACTTCCTTTGAGACTAAGTGGTACGTGGCGAACGCTCAACATCTCAAGCGGTACTGAGACATTGAAAGGTTGGAAACAACTGCCATACATCATTCGAGAGCTTGAATTCTCAGCTTCCAAATGAGCCATGATAAGTGGGTATCTGTTACTGTGTTTTCTGATTAGTGATCAAAAAATGAAAATCGCTGAATCGCAATTTTTCAATAAGAAGACATGTGAATGCGATAATGAATCAAGTACGAGGAGACGGAGCCTGAACTCTCTTTTTGATGTGCTGGTCATCGAAATCGGTGAAATAGGACAAAGGCAGTGATATCGTTGAATTAACACAAGATCGTAATCTTTATGACTGAAAATGCCATCGAAACTGTCAATGTCTGGTATCTTGAGATGAATTCTTGCAATGTAAGGGGCAGGAATATGTAAGTTATATTGAAATCAGTTTAATAATTCTTTTTGAAGCTCAAGAGCGCTGAATTCAATTTAATGAATGCACGATTAATGATTAGTGAACGTCGGTTTGGCGAGAGAGTGAAGACAATTATCTTTATTGTTTGTTGTCACCGTGCTGCAAGAATATGACATTTCAGCCATTGAAACTCCGATTTTATGTTTACTGTTCCATCTCTATTTCTAGTTCACCGATTTCAATGAACTGTATATAAAAAGGAAACGCGGAAAATGATCATTTCGATATAATTTAGGTCACAGAATTAGACAGGTCGTCAGTTCTTCTGTTTGACTAGAAAAGAAACATTGGAACATGTAACTCAAATGAAATGGTACAATCTGTTGACTAAATACCATTGCAATCGAACAATGAGCAGCCAGTTCAACATTAAATATGTCAACTTGTGCGAAGTTTCAGTGACTGTTATCAACCGGATCACACAGCAAAGAAACACAGACGATGTCAAGTTCTACAGAGAAGTTTGTGAACGTTTTTTCGTGCGCCTGGTAAATTTTTGAATAATGATCTGAGGGCCGAACATTATCGAGAACACTTTTGCGCAATGATCTGAATTGTTCGAATCTGAAGGAGTCGTGGCAATCGGAATATTTTGAAGGAATTCACAGCAATCCTCAAACGGCGCACGACCATTCTTCCTATCTCTACAAAGTATTAAAAATTTCTTTTTGCCCATTTAGTAAGCTCCTGCATGTGCCATCTGTTTGAATCAGTATGCACTTCTAGCAAAGTGATGCACTTAAACAATCTAATTTTGTGTCCAAAGCATTCCTTTCTGCTGACAAATGGTCAGGGTAAAGCCAATCACCCAAACAACCACTAGAAATGAGCATTGGCATTTTCTGCTTGATTGCAGAATTCGCTATTGCTCGGGTTAAATGATTTAAACATGAGAATGAAATATTCTTCCACTAATAGCTAATGGAACCTTGGTAGTAATATCTGCCTCACAAAACCATATATCAAATATATCTGTGAAAGGATTTCAATGTTTTCATCATCCAGGAGAAATCCTTCTGAGAAAACTCCTAGCATCAATTTTGCAATCAAATCCCACTACCGTCAGTGGTGTGCAAGGTGATGTTATTATTCTGATATCATCTTGCAATGGTGTACAGAAGTTGAGCTATACAAGTTTTGCCGAGCTATAGTCCATTCACTTGCTAACTCAAGGAGTAATTAATTTTGTTAGTGAGAAAACTGAATGTTCTGTTGCGTCACATCGACGGAACTCTGGAAATGCAATCTTCTTCATTAAACAGAAAGCGACATCTCCTTCATTTCTTTACTCGTTAATGAACTTGATTTGAAATTCCGACGAATCATAATTAAAGACAGTGATTTCCTCGAAAATTGCAACAGAAGTGCAAGCTATCGGAATGACATTAGCAGGTTAAATATTTCCCTTCAAATATAGGAATATTATCCACTTTTAGAGGACATAAATGCATAGATTCCGATGACGCGCTAAAGTCCGAGGAATTTTGCATTGTGTTTAGGTTCGTATATCTTCCTTAGTTAAAATACTGAACCACTACATGTATATGCCGGTTTGGCATATTGCAGTTCAGAATAAAGAACGTAGATATATGAAAAACATTTTAATCATTCCATGTAAGGCCAAATTTGAATTAGAATTCTATGATGTTGAACAGCAATATGCTTCGTGGGTATATTGCGGTTCAATAGTAGCATATTGCAGTTCAGTTACATAGAAAACCGAAACACAATGATATTACAGTTTAGACATCGGAACCACAGCCTCATAGCATATTGCGGTTTAGCTGTCTAAACTGCAATATTACATTGTTGTCCGATAGAAGTGGATATTATTGATATTCTAACTAAGGAGGTCTAGATATCTATAATTACAGATATCTAGACCTCCTTGTTCTAAGCCAATGAAGATGAAGTCTATGGCAATGTCTACATGCAATGATTCCTAAGTGACAATCTCTGTTTTTAATATGGATATCGGAGAAGACTATTGCACAATTTCTATGGAGATTTAACATAGAATGCTTCTTCGGACAATAATGGAGTTTTCAACCCAATGCAATTTCAATGTAATCCAGCGGACAGTAAAGCCAATTACGGCATTGGTGTCCGCTGATATCTTTGATGATGATGATGATTTTCATCTTCATTGGGTTGGAATCATGCATTGTATATTCAATAAACGATTATTATTATTATCTCAAATTCGATTACTACTAATTAGAATATAGTCCAAGATAGACGATTCACGAGTAAGTTCGATCACTAAATTTACTATGTCAGTGTGATTAGAGGTAGACTTAATATCATATCTATTCAGATCTCCACAAATAATCAAATCAAAATCACAAAATTGGGTAAGAAAATTGTCAGTAGTAGTGATGAAATATTCGTCAATTGTTACCATTGTTTATATACTATCGACATGGAAGCATCTATATAAGTAGTATGAAACAAGTTGGATATCAAAAGGAATGAATATGTGCAAATAAGCATCCTAATTAAACGGAAATTAAGCTGGTTATCAAGGAAATTTCATGATCCGCATTATAATGAAAGTGTTCATGAAAAAGTCGAGATATTATTGTGCTGACGTGGCAGAAATTTCATATTTTTACTTCAATTTTCACCGGCATGATTTTATGATTCACTGTAAATTCATGTTTCATTTCTTAAATCTGAATAGCGATGTGGACCCATTTACATATTTCAAAGTTGATTGAAATCATTGTCTTTGATTCTGTTATTTTGCTCTGCCAGTGACAGGTTGCCTATGATTTCATCACGCTTAGGAAAACACACTCTTGAGGTTGAGCATGAAAGTATCAACCATAGAGTAGGGATATATAGGTAGAGTGTCGACTCAAATAATATCTGTGCACAGTGAAAGTTCTTGTATCAAAAGATTCAGTTTTTTACGGAGACTACGTTACCGTGGTCCAAAAAAATCATCTGAGCACTTTTGAAAAAGTCAAATTTGCCAATTTATACACTACCTAGATGATTCTCCTAAATAAGTAGTATGAAACAAGTTGGATATTAAAAGGAATGAATATTTGCTAATAAGTATCCTAACTAAGCGGAAATTAAGCTGATTATCAAAGGAATTTCATGATCTGTTTTATAGTGGAAGTCTTCATGAAAAAGTCGACATTTGATTGTGCTTTATTGTCTGAAATTTCATATTTCTAATTCATGAGAGCAAAAGCAGGTCATCGAGTTGCCAATTTAACAAATATTACCTCTTCAAGGCTGTTATTTTAAAGAAAGTCTGCAAAATAATATCATTTCCTTCTGCTTTGCTATCATGATCAGTCAATTCCGTTCTAATTTCTTCAAAAATGCATAAATGTGTGTATGTCACATTTTGAAACAATTCGGACTGTATCCCCCCTTGAGTTCATTTAATAAAATCGAAAGTGTATACACATTGGGGATTTAATAAATACGGAGTTACCACTCTACCTAATATAGGCTACTTACTTTCTGGAGGGAACTTTCTCACATATGACTGATTCCAACCCAATGATGCAGCTATTGGCCATCTAAGTACAACGCTGGAGATTTTTATGCCACTATTGTGCATACGATGTAGCTTGACTTCCATTCTGGGGGTAATTATTGTAATCAGCCTTTATGCTCCAAATGCTTCACTGCTTCGCCGCTCTGAGAGGTAGGGATGAGTCTAGTTGAAGAAGAAATAATTATTGTCATATGCGTTAGGCAGTAAGTAGCTGTAGCTGTCGGCATCTACCAGTTGTAGGGTGCGTTGCATGTCGAAACTTCTCTCAGCGACACATTTTATAATCCTGATTTCATTCAATGTCGTTGCTGTGTGCACAATTAATTTTTGTGTACACAACTGTTGGAGATCTATTCATTATAAACTATAATTGATCAGATGTTTTGCACCAACAGTTGGCACGAAAGTACCGGTGGAAGTACGGCCCCTCTGACAAATCGAGATAAGAAAGTTGCGATGACACATCAGCGAAATGTGCTTCCCATCACGTGGTAAAGGAATGAATTTCAAATGATCCAGAAACTTTGGGGAGAAAGTTCTAATCACCCATTTCATGACACTCGCAAGTAAATAAAGAACAAATGTTGGAATGGCAATTTTAATGAAGTTTAGTGAACATCGGTTTCTGTTCATCAAGAAAAGAATTGTGAATGCACTTTGTGTAAATCAAATGTCTTCATGCTAGATGCATCAATCTGTTCATTATGCTTTTTTGCTGGCCTTCTCTGCTTTCTTTTCACTTTGTTCTTTACCTTTTTTGCCACCTTCTTTTTTGCCTTCACCGCCTTCTCGTCGGCCTTCTCGTTTTTCACCGTGTTCTCGTTGTCTTCCTTGAAGTTTTCCGCGGTGTTCTCCTCGTTTCTCCTCATCTTCATCTTCATCATCTTCATCGTCACAATCTTCGTCATCATCTTCATCGTCACCATCCCTGCCTTCTCGTCTACCTCGTCGTTCTCCGCGGTGTTCTCCTCGTTTCTCCTCATCTTCATCTTCATCGTCACAATCTTCGTCATCATCTTCATCGTCACCATCCCTGTCTTCTCTTCTGCCTCGTCGTTCTCCGTGATGTCCTCCTCGATGTTCTCCTCGTTTCTCCTCATCTTCATCGTCATCGTCACAATCTTCGTCATCATCTTCATCGTCACCATCCCTGCCTTCTCGTCTACCTCGTCGTTCTCCGTGATGTCCTCCTCGTTTCTCCTTCATCTTCATCTTCATCGTCACAATCTTCGTCATCATCTTCATCGTCACCATCCCTGCCTTCTCTTCTGCCTCTTCGTTCTCCGCGGTGTTCTCCTCGTTTCTTCTCATCTTCATCGTCATCGTCACAATCTTCGTCATCATCTTTGTCTTCTCGTCTGCCTCGTCGTTCTCCGTGATGTCCTCCTCGATGTCCTCCGCGGTGTCCTCCTCGTTTCTCCTCATCTTCATCATCATCGTCACAATCTTCGTCATCATCTTTGTCTTCTCGTCTGCCTCTTCGTTCTCCGTGATGTCCTCCTCGATGTCCTCCGCGGTGTCCTCCTCGTTTCTCCTCATCTTCATCATCATCGTCACAATCTTCGTCATCATCCCTGTCTTCTCGTCTGCCTCGTCGTTCTCCGTGATGTCCTCCTCGATGTCCTCCTCGTTTCTTCTCATCTTCATCGTCATCGTCACAATCTTCGTCATCATCTTCATCTCGTTCTTCACGTTGCTCACGTCCATGTCGGCGTTCACCTTCTTCATGACTTCGTTCTTCTCCTTTACCTTCTTTGCGGCCTTCTCCTTTGCCTTCTCTTCGATCTTTCTTTTGTTCTTTGTCCTTTTCTTCTCTCTCTCTCTTGCCTTTGGCCTTTTCTTCTTTCTTTGCACTCACTTCAGCACTTGTTTCATCTTTCTCGGAGCTGCCCTTAGTACTTGCTTCAGCTTTCTTTGTTGTTGCTACCTTTGCTGCTGCAGTTGACCTTGCACGGGCAGCCCGAGCGTCGACGTTGACCGCTATAACGGCAACGAGAATCGCTAGTGTGAGAATCAACTTCATTCCAACGTATATCTGGAAGTAATGAAAATGCGCATTAAAAAAAGAACCTCAGCATACATTCATTTGAAATTGACTTGATCAATTATGAACATAATAGCTGATTGAATTATTCGTTTTAAAAGTTGATTTAAAATGATGTCATTTTGGTCAATGAGAGCTTGTATTATCTGCAATGCGATAATCGAACGGAAGGTAGCATATTTCTTGTGATAGACCTCTGTCACAGCCCTTGCGATGTCTCGTCGGTATTATTGCATACCGTTGAGATTGTCATATTGACGATAAGTCATTGACGAGCCGGTGTCAGCAAAAGACACCATTTTCTCGTAGACCGCATGGATTAGCAAAATCTACGAACATATGCAGAGAGAGAGAGAGAGAGAGAGAGAGAGAGAGAGAGAGAGAGAAAGGTGTTTATTTGTATATTGCAGTGATCCAATGGCAAAAATTGCCTGGGTAGCTCTGCATAGACTTCTATAAGCTCATAAGCCTCAGCCAATGCTCGACTTCAGAGAATGTTAGCACGGCATTGCAGTCTTTGTAAATGCATGTAGACCACGTTTATCAACAAAAATTGACAAATATTATTAAACATGCTAAATGATTGAGTCGACTATGTTGGCCAGAACTTCACTAGTAAACTTGGCAGAAGGGTGTAGTGTTCGACTGAGTGTTCAAAAAGTCCAATGGTTTCCCGAAGAAGTTTGCATGTAGTATTATTGAAATATCTTCAACGCATGAGGTAAGTAATATCAATTTGAAATTTATTTTTCATTTTGTGTGGAAGTGAAAAGATATCTCTCCCATGTAAACTGCCGGGAGGATAAATCACTTTCAGTCCCATGAGATCAGAAAGCTAACTTTTCCTCCCGCAGCTTTCCAATGCAAAGTCCTATAAAGGACAAATCATAGAAGTCTGTAAACAAGTTGTGATTAGCCAGAGACTACCAAGATATCGATACAGTCCGTTGACTTACTCATTCATAGATTTCGCGATGCAACCATCAATTTCATAATGAACAATAGACATCTACAAGTCCCAAAAGGAAAAGCTACATTCTTTTGAGAGGAAATAAACGTTTCCTTCCTTAGCTATCTGTCCCTCCTCTCCACGCTCGGGCTGTACAACATAGCTGTGGGAGGGAAGGTTGATATTTCTTCTCTCAAGAAAATGGCTTTTTCACTTGAAATTTGTTTCAATGACAAAAAGTGGAAGGAAAAAGCCTATAACTTTAGAATAGCTCGTCGGATGATTTTATTAATACATTTTTCTGTGTTACTTGATCGTCTTCTACAGCCTAATCATCAGAAATGTACATTTCATTTTCCCTCGGTACAACAAAGGCACGGGTTGCAGTCTTTGATAAAGGGTAAGTATCGGCACATTGTCCGTGTAGTTTGATAATTTCTTTTTCTTAATTCCGCCGCAAGAATCCACAATTATGGCAGGTTTCACCAATTTGGTTCTCCTTAAGATCTAGCAACATCGATCTGAATCGGGTTCTTGGACGAGCAGCTGTTGAGAATCATCAAACAACTGTTGTCCACTCTAGTCTCACCAACCTAAAGAAAGCAAATAGTCAGATTTCTATGCGCTCAACTTGCGGGAGTATATCAGCACCCTTTGACACAATATCAATTACAATTGGTGGAAAGTTATCAGCAGTTGGAAAGAAATGTCGGAGAGGCTTGCAAGCAGCATGATGGAATTCGTGTTAACCAATTTTACGAGCAACTCAAAAATTCCATTCAGTGTTCAAGGCATCGTACGATATTCCACCATTTGACGGTAATCTCTCAAGACTTGGGAAACTATGCAACTTTGAACATCGCAGTCCTCATAATCAAGCAAATTTGACATTATAGCAATGTTAATACGATGTCTATACGACATGGGAAATGTAGAACGGGCGAAGCGATTTCTATATTTTCAGTGAGTATAGACGAGTATTAACATAGCTATTGTTGAATATAGACATCGGGATTAGCTATGGAAATGATATTTAAAACAAACCATATCAATGAATTAAGCCATAGATTTACAGAGATATGTAGCCACGATATCCATGAAATGAATCTCTTTGGCATAGAAATGTAACTCATCGCCGACATTTAGCTAAAAGTAATGTTAAATATCTAATGTTGAACGGTCTCAATTCATTCACTGCTAAAATCTATGACAATAAATTTACATAGAAAATGTCAAATTTTTTACTACATTGACTAGATACAGACATATTCAACAATATCAGACAAAAACTAGATGACCGACAATTTTCATTGTCCTATCAAAATGGTATCATCCAGCTAGTGTGAATTATTTCATTATGAAATCTCAAATCTATAAGTACACGTATAATCACTACATTATTCTTCAACTTTCCTATGGCAGACTTCAGTTGTTGGCATGATGACATAGGCTTTGTTCTCGAAAACATTCCCAATTGATAAAAATGTCTTCGATTTAGAAATACACGCAAATGTTTGCAATCATGTTGAGGAACATGAAGTAGTACCATAGTAATTGAAGAGTAACTTCATAAATATCTGCCTATTCTTTTTCTAACGGACTATCACTTATATTGTTAATAATTCAAGAAATGCGATACAGAAACTGAAGTAGAAAATGCAAAAATTGATAGGAGAGTTTCTTGCAACTTAAACGTGTCAATTCACTTACCGACACAGCTGAATGAGAATGCAATGAAGTTCAACACTCACTAGGACTTTTATATTATCTGATTCACTTGATTATTTTCCACATCTGTTCTCTCCAAATACCTCTAATATGATTTCGGTTAGTTTTTCCTCGACATTATTAGAAATATAATTCAGTTGTTCTGTATATCTCGATCAACAGTGTTTACAGGAGATCGTTAAATTAATACTTGTGTTGAAACAAAAAGCATCCGTAGCACTCTCAAATACTAATAAAGCGACTAATCTCAAGTTTCCTTGGGAAACTATTTGTGTATTCAAGTGCTGGAACCGAAATAATTAATCTGATAAAAAAGTAAATTCGAAGCTTTATCTGCTCGTCTCTATCGGTGATCTGCACCTGTCAATAATGTGACGAAAGATGACGGCATAATCCCGAGAAAACAAGTTGAAATCATCAATGTCATAAATACAAAATATGGAAAGCAACAGCCTCAATCCCTTTTCTGAGATTCAATAACTTGGAATCATCACTGCAAACTGTAGATTACGAAAGTTGGCTAATTTTGACTACCAAACCGATGTACGAAACCGAATAACAAAATGTACGAAAGTCCTATTGTTCGTGCTCACACACTACGAAAGCGATCGGCTTTCCTATTGGATGATAAAAATAGTCCAATGGGAAAGCCATTCGCTTTCGCAGTTTATGAGCACGAACAATAGTGCTTTCGTACATTTTGTTATTCTCGTTTTAATTTTAATTTTTTCAAAAAATTTTGATTTAATTTTATACATCGGCATAAAATTTTATGAGTGTAAAATCATAATATTTTGTCATTCGTAAGTAGCTTTGTTATTGTGCAGTTTACAATGTAACTCCATATGCATGTACATCTTGTTGAACATCGTGAAAATCATAGTCTACAATAGAGGTGCACAGTCGGGACCCGAGCCCGATCGGGCTCGCGTTTGTTAAGAGATGTTCGGGTTTTCGGATTAGAAGTGAAATGCAAAATTGTTGAGACACCTAGGCCAAAAATGAGTAGACGGTGCCATCGGAGAGTGATGGAAAAGTTTCACCGGCTAATTTGTTATATTTATTTTCAGCAAGTGCTGTTGTAAACTGGTGCCCACTGGTCGATGAGTCCCTTCATATTCATCAGCAACCAAACACTACCCCTTAGAATTAAGGTTAACGATTGTCTGTACAATACAACTCTCATTCAGATGCAGTTGCGATTACACGAATCGTTCCTTCTGATTGTACCACAAATTCATTACTACGATAATTGCGCAATATTCATTACGACAGCATTAGAATTTTCGGTGCTTCTCTTCCCCCCACATTTTGTTGTTGACAGCCGCGAGTGTTGCATCGTCAGCAATCTTCTCTTACTCCTAAGTGGAAACATTGGAAAATGTAGGGAATAGAATAGAAGTACCGAATTTTCATTCTTGAAATTTTTCTGACTAGTGTCGACTACTATTATATTGAGATATCCTTTTGTGCTTCAGTATTTCTTTGCCAAATTAATACATACAAATATTTCAGTATTATATGTGTTTTGACAAACAATACGTCTAAGCTGATATTGTACGTACGCTTTAATGGAGGACTAGTGGATATGGGAATAAAATAAATTTACTTGTTGAATTTACTTGCTATTATACAAATTTGATGAACACAATTATGGGAACATTTTTTATCCGATGATGATTTTCGGGCTAGGTCGGGTTCGGGTTGAGAAACATATTTCACTTGACTATATTCGAAACGCTATGATCATGGAGCTAGCTGATTAAATTGCTCCGAGGAATAAAGTGATCCAACGATTTTCAATTGAGAATAAAGTTAAGTTCTCATGTTGTTGTAAGTTTGAATAGACAGGAGTTATTACGACAGTGGGAATTGTTCAATGACGAATTCAATGCTTCTTCGAATTGCGACATTGAGCCGATACTGCAGTGTTGATCAAGAAAAACGGACCACCTAGAGCACAGAATTAGATTGCTTAAGCGTGTCACTTTCCTAAGGGTACAAGCTTCAAAACGATGTCACATGCAGGAACTTACTAAGTGGGCAAACAGAAATTGTTAATACCTTGCAGAGATATGAAAAATAGTCGTGCGTCGCTTGCGGATTGCTGTGAATTCTTTCAAATGCTCCGATCGCCACGATTCCTTCTGATTCGAAGAATTCAGATCATTGCGCAAAAGTTTTCTCGATAATGTTGGGTCCTCCGATCATTTCAAAAAAAGTTAGCAGGCGCATGAAAAAACCTTGGTAGTAATATCTGCCTCACAAAACCATTTATCAATTATATCTGTGAAAGGATTTCAATGTCTTCATCATCCAGGAGAAACAGCAGTCTTTCTGATAAAACTCCTAGCATCAATTTTGCATTCATCATCTGTGCTTTCGATTAATCTGGAGGAAGGCATGAAATATCTGAATTAGCACACATTTTGCAATGAAATCCTACTACCGTCAGTGGTGTGCAAGGTGATGTTATTATTCTGATATCATCTTGCAATGGTGTACAGAAGTTGAGGTATGCAAGTTATGCCGAGCCATAGTCCATTCACTTGCTAACTCAAGGAGTAATTAATTTTGTTAGTGAGAAAACTGAATGTTCTGTTGCGTCACATCGACGGAACTCTGGAAATGCAATCTTCTTCATTAAACAGAAAGCGACATCTCCTTCATTTCTTTACTCGTTAATGAACTTGATTTGAAATTCCGACGAATCATAATTAAAGATAGCGATTTCCTCGAAAATTGCAACAGAAGTGCAAGCTATCGGAATGACATTAGCAGGTTAAATATTTCCCTTCAAATATAGGAATATTATCCACTTTTAGAGGACATAAATGCATAGATTCCGATGACGCGTTAATGTCCGAGGAATTTTGCATTGTGTTTAGGTTCGTATATCTTCCTTAGTTAAAATACTGAACCACTACATGTATATGCCGGTTTGGCATATTGCAGTTCAGAATAAACAGAACGTAGATATATGAAAAACATTTTAATCATTCCATTTAAGTCCAAATTTGAATTAGAATTCTATGATGTTGAACAGCAATATGCTTCGTGGGTATATTGCGGTTCAATAGTAGCATATTGCAGTTCAGTTACATAGAAAACCGAAACACAATGATATTACAGTTTAGACATCGGAACCTCAGCCTCATAGCATATTGCGGTTTAGCTGTCTAAACTGCAATATTACATTGTTGTCCGATAGAAGTGGATATTATTGATATTCTAACTAAGGAGGTCTAGATATCTATAACTACAGATATCTAGACCTCCTTGTTCTAACCCAATGAAGATGAGGTCTATGGCAATGTCTACATGCAATGATTCCTAAGTGACAATCTCTGTTTTTAATATGGATATCGGAGAAGACTATTGCACAATTTCTATGGAGATTTAACATAGAATGCTTCCTCGGACAATAATGCAGTTTTCAACCCAATGCAATTTCAATGTAATCCAGCGGACAGTAAAGCCAATTACGGCATTGGTGTCCGCTGATACCTTTGATGATGATGATGATTTTCATCTTCATTGGGTTGGAATCATGCATTGTATATTCAATAAACGATTATTATTATTATCTCAAATTCGATTACTACTAATTAGAATATAGTCCAAGATAGACGATTCACGAGTAAGTTCGATCACTAAATTTACTATGTCAGTGTGATTAGAGGTAGACTTAATATCATATCTATTCAGATCTCCACAAATAATCAAATCAAAATTACAAAATTGGGTAAGAAAATTGTCAGTAGTAGTGATGAAATATTCGTCAATTGTTGCCTTGTTCACGGAAAGACAGTCTGGTGGTGAGTAGACACATGCAAGAATAAGTTTTACACGAGGCAAACTAGGCATACAGCTTCGAGGAAAGTTTACTGGTTCGCAGCAGTCAGGTGTTTCACAGATATGGATGTAATACTCCAAAGGCATACGCCCCACCTCGGCGACACCGACGATCACATCTGTAGTGAGTATAACGAGGGAACCATAGAGTATAGGGATATGTTGGTAGAGTGTCGACTCAAAGAGGTATCTGTATACAGCAAAAATTTGTACATGAAAAGATTCAGCTTTTTGCGGAGATTACGTTCATGCGGTACAAAATACTTATTTGAGCAGTTTTAAATCAGCCAAAAGTTTGCAAATTTATATACTATCGACATGGAAGCATCTATATAAGTAATATGAAACAAGTTGGATATCAAAAGTAATGAATATTTGATAATAAGTATCCTAACTAAGCGGAAATTAAGCTGATTATGAAGGGAATTTCATGAATTGTATTATAATGGAAGTCTTCATGAAAAAGTCGCGATATTATTCGTGCTTTCTTGGCTGAAATTTCAAGTTTTATTTCAATTTTCACCGGCATGATTTCCTGATTCACTAAATTCATGTTTCATTTCTTGAATCTGAATTAATGTGGACCCATTTACATCTTTCCAAGTTGATTGAGATAATTGCCTTTGATTGTGATTTTGCTCTACCAGTGACAGGTTGCTTATGATTTCATCACGCTTAGGAAAATACACTCTTGAGGTTGAGCATGAAAGTATCAACCATAGAGTAGGGATATATAGGTAGAGTGTCGACTCAAAAAATATCTGTGCACAGTGAAAATTTTTGTATCAAAAGATTCTTTTTCTTGCGGAGATCACGTTCCCGTGGTCCAAAAAATTATTTGAGCACTTTTGAAAAAGTCAAAACTTCCCAATTTATATACTACCGAGATGATTCTCCTAAATAAGTAGTATGAAACAAGTTGAATATTAAAAGTAATGAATATTTGCTAATAAGCATCCTACCTAAGCGGTAATTAAGATGATTATGAAGGGAATTTCATGATCTGTTTTATAGTGGAAGTCTTCATGAAAAAGTCGACATCTGATTGTGCTTTCTTGGCTGAAATTTCATATTTCTAATTCATGAAAGCAATAGGGTCATCGAGTTGCCAATGTAACAAATATTACCTCTTCAATGCTGTTATTTTAAAGAAAGTCTGCAAAATAATATCATTTCCTTCTGCTTTGCTATCATGATCACTCAATTCCGTTCTAATTTCTTCAAAAATGCATAAATGTGTGTATATCACATTTTGAAACAACTCCGACTGTATCCCCCCTTGAGTTCATTTAATAAAACCGAAAGTGTATACACATTGGGGATTTAATAAATACGGAGTTACCACTCTACCTAATATAGGCTACTTACTCTATGGAGGGAACTTTCTCACATATGACTGATTCCAACCCAATGATGCAGCTATTGGCCATCTAAGTACAACGCTGGAGATTTTTATGCCACTATTGTGCATACGATGTAGCTTGACTTCCATTCTGGGGGTAATTATTGTAATCAGCCTTTATGCTCCAAATGCTTCACTGCTTCGCCGCTCTGAGAGGTAGGGATGAGTCTAGTTGAAGAAGAAATAATTATTGTCATATGCGTTAGGCAGTAAGTAGCTGTAGCTGTCGGCATCTACCAGTTGTAGGGTGCGTTGCATGGCGAAACTCTCAGCGAGACATTTTATAATCCTGATTTCATTCAATGTCGTTGCTGTGTGCACAATTAATTTTTGTGTACACAACTGTTGGAGATCTATTCATTATAAACTATAATTCATCAGATGTTCTGCACCAACAGTTGGCACGAAATTACCGGTGGAAGTACGGCCCCTCTGACAAATCGAGATAAGAAAGTTGCGATGACACATCAGCGAAATGTGCTTCCCATCACGTGGTAAAGGAATGAATTTCAAATGATCCAGAAACTTTGGGGAGAAAGTTCGAATCACCCATTTCATGACACTCGCAAGTAAATAAAGAACAAATGTTGGAATGGCAATTTTAATGAAGTTTGGTGAACATCTGTTTCTGTTCATCAAGAAAAGAATTGTGAATGCACTTTGTGTAAATCAAATGTCTTCATGCTAGATGCATCAATCTGTTCATTATGCTTTTTTGCTGGCCTTCTCTGCTTTCTTTTCACTTTGTTCTTTTCCTTTTTTGCCACCTTCTTTTTTGCCTTCACCGCCTTCTCGTCGGCCTTCTCGTTTTTCACCGTGTTCTCGTTGTCTTCCTTGAAGTTTTCCGCGGTGTTCTCCTCGTTTCTCCTCATCTTCATCTTCATCGTCACAATCTTCGTCATCATCTTCATCGTCACCATCCCTGCCTTCTCGTCTACCTCGTCGTTCTCCGCGGTGTTCTCCTCGTTTCTCCTCATCTTCATCTTCATCGTCACAATCTTCGTCATCATCTTCATCGTCACCATCCCTGTCTTCTCTTCTGCCTCGTCGTTCTCCGTGATGTCCTCCTCGATGTTCTCCTCGTTTCTTCTCATCTTCATCGTCATCGTCACAATCTTCGTCATCATCCCTGTCTTCTCGTCTGCCTCGTCGTTCTCCGTGCTGTCCTCCTCGATGTCCTCCGCGGTGTCCTCCTCGTTTCTCCTCATCTTCATCATCATCGTCACAATCTTCGTCATCATCCCTGTCTTCTCGTCTGCCTCGTCGTTCTCCGTGATGTCCTCCTCGATGTCCTCCTCGTTTCTCCTCATCTTCATCGTCATCGTCATCGTCACAATCTTCGTCATCATCTTCATCTCGTTCTTCACGTTGCTCACGTCCATGTCGGCGTTCACCTTCTTCATGACTTCGTTCTTCTCCTTTACCTTCTTTGCGGCCTTCTCCTTTGCCTTCTCTTCGATCTTTCTTTTGTTCTTTGTCCTTTTCTTCTCTCTCTCTCTTGCCTTTGGCCTTTTCTTCTTTCTTTGCACTCACTTCAGCACTTGTTTCATCTTTCTCGGACCTGCCCTTAGTACTTGCTTCAGCCTTCTTTGCTGTTGCTACCTTTGCTGCTGCAGTTGACCTTGCACGGGCAGCCCGAGCGTCGACGTTGACCGCTATAACGGCAACGAGAATCGCTAGTGTGAGAATCAACTTCATTCCAACGTATATCTGGAAGTAATGAAAATGCGCATTAATGAACCTCAGCATACATTCATTTGAAATTGACTTGATCAATTATGAACATAATAGTTGATTGAATTATTCGTTTTAAAAGTTCATTTAAAATGATGTCATTTTGGTCAATGAGAGCTTGTATTATCTGCAATGCGATAATCGAACGAAAGATAGCATATTTCTAGTGATAGACCTCTGTCACAGCCCTTGCGATATCTCGTCGGTCTTATTGCATACCGTTGTGATTGTCATATTGACGATAAGTCATTGACGAGCCGGTGTCAGCAAAAGACACCATTTTCTCGTAGACCGCATGGATTAGCAAAATGTACGAACATATCCAGTGATGCAATGGCAAAAATTGCCTGGGTAGCTCTGCATAGACTTCTATAAGCTCATAAGCCTCAGCCAATGCTCGACTTCAGAGAATGTTGACACGGCATTGCAGTCTTTGTAAATGCATGTAGACCATGTTTATCAACAAAAATTGACAAATATTATTAAACATGCTAAATGATTGAGTCGACTATGTTGGCCAGAACTTCACTAGTAAACTTGGCAGAATGGTGTAGTGTTCGACTGAGTGTTCAAAAAGTCCAATGATTTCCCGAAGAAGTTTGCATGTAGTATTATTGAAATTTCTATTCCTCCATTGCCTATGTCCCCATGTTAATATAAAGTAGACGAAAAAGTGTATAAACTACCTATTAATCCAGATATCTATATTTATCCATGTGATAAGATATTACATCAGTAGTATTGCAAAATGCAAAATTGAATTTCATCTACTGCTTGAAAGTTCATCTACTGATGTGATCTCTGATACTGCATCCTTTAGAAAACATATATAACAAAACATAGTTAAAATGTACAATTGTTAAATGAACAGTTATTAAATATGATTGTTTTGTTTGGCTTGGTAGCTTCTTGCTCTGACTATGACAAAAAAGATGTAGACGGGACAACAGAGGACACAGGCTGTGGGTTTGAACCAGAGAGTATGCTTCCCATTTCTCTTTCCATCAGCTGCTCATGAATATAGACCTCATCGGCGTCTGATATATGGCCCATGCGTTTCTTTACCACCTCTTTCGGTATCCCTGCCTTCACCAACCTTGTCTTAGCTGAGCGGCGTAAGCTTGTATTCGTGTAATATCCTGTTTTGCCAATGCTAGACATGAATCGCTTGGTAACACCTTCAATCTGATGAATTCCCAAAGGTTGAGCTTTGTACCACACTGATGAAGTCGGATTATTGATCCTCGCTAGGTAGAAATCAGGCAATTTACATTCAGTCGGTCTATGCGAAATGTACAGTTCATAAAGGTTTATCACGCAGCGACTGGGGTTTTCTTTGTTAAGGAATATTCTCACAGATTTTGGATCCAATGTCGATTGCTTCAGACCAAAGTTTTTGCATTTTGATACATGTTCTGTGTATCGAAGAACCTTCTCTCCATTTTCTGTTATTAGCTTCAGTTGACTGTTGTTTCCAAACTTCAACTGCTTATGTTCTGCTGCTGCACGTAATCCCAATTGAATTCCGAGACAGTAAATCAGACTTTCTTGGAGTTGAGTTGGTGTACCAGATCCTAGAATACCCTTCTGCCATAATTCCTTTTCATCATCCTCAGATATTGGTTCTGCGCGTTTTGGGGCTGCAACATTTCCTTCTTCTGCGCTGACTCTCATTTCTGCGTCAAGGACATCGCGTGCCTCTTTGAACTCTGTAGATTTGAACAATGACCAATCTCTGCCGCATTCGTATTGTAAATAATGTTGTATCATTGCAAATATAGACTTTAACGATTTTGGCGGTATTTCGTTCCGTCCTGTTTACGCACATCTGCCAAAAAAAACTTTAAGCAGTAATTCAAATCGCTATCGCTCATCTCTTCCAGCTCATGGAACACCTTGCACCCATCCAGTCTTATTTTCCATTCACTATGCCATGATTTGAACAGCTTTACACATGACTTTTCTTTCTTCTTGGTTCCCTCAGGTACTCTTCTTTTCAAATGTTCTTGTATTTCTTCTGATGATGTTGTAGCAAATCTAGAGGTTGATGCAGAAGTAGCTTGTTGTGTACAGTCATCATTGAAAAAGTCCATCATAAGAGAATCGAATTCGTCAAAATATTCTTCTAGAAATGAATCATTCATTCTTCGTAGGCTTGACAGTTAGACAATAGTGAAATTGTGGCAGAGAATTGATTTCTCAGGCATATTATATTATTGAAAATTAGTTTAAAATTTAGAAATCTAAGTATTACAGATTTCCATGACTATGTTCGGGATATAGGATCAGATTGATCATGGACATCGATAGATCATTGATAGATGCCCATTTATATGATCGGAATAGAAATATTGATAAACCACTTCTTTCGGAGTAAACCAAGACATCTACTCGTGCTTCGCACTCGTAGATGATCCTTGGTTCACTCCTCAAAACAGTGGTTTATCATATACATCTTCAACGCATGAGGTAAGTAATATCAATTTGAAATTTATTTTTCATTTTGTGTGGAAGTGAAAAGATATCTCTCCCATGTAAACTGCCGGGAGGATAAATCACTTTCAGTCCCATGAGATCAGAAAGTTAACTTTTCCAATGCAAAGTCCTATGCAGGACAAATCATAGAAGTCTGTAAACAAGTTGTGATTAGCCAGAGACTACCAAGATATCGATACAGTCCGTTGACTTACTCATTCATAGATTTCGCGATACAACCATCAATTTCAGAATGAACAATAGACATCTATAAGTCACAAAATGAAAATCTACATTCGTTCGAGAGGAAATGAACGTTTCCTTCCTTAGCTATCTGTCCCTCCTCTCCACGCTCGGGCTGTACAACATAGCTGTGGGAGGGAAAGTTGATATTTCTTCTCTCAAGAAAATGGCTTTTTCACTTGAAATTTGTTTCAATGACAAAAAGTGGAAGAAAAAGCCTATAACTTTAGAATAGCTCGTCGGATGATTTTATTAATACATTTTTCTGTGTTACTTGATCGTCTTCTACAGCCTAATCATCAGAAATGTACATTTCATTTTCCCTCGGTACAACAAAGGCACGGGTTGCAGTCTTTGATAAAGGGTAAGTATCGGCACATTGTCCGTGTAGTTTGATAATTTCTTTTTCTTAATTCCGCCGCAAGAATCCACAATTATGGCAGGTTTCACCAATTTGGTTCTCCTTAAGATCTAGCAACATCGATCTGAATCGGGTTCTTGGACGAGCAGCTGTTGAGAATCATCAAACAACTGTTGTCCACTCTAGTCTCACCAACCTAAACAAAGCAAATAGTCAGATTTCTATGCGCTCAACTTGCGGGAGTATATCAGCACCCTTTGACACAATATCAATTAAAATTGATGGAAAGTCATCAGCAGTTGGAAAGAAATGTCGGAGAGGCTTGCAAGCAGCATGAGAGAATTCGTGTTAACCAATTTTACGAGCAACTCAAAAATTCCATTCAGTGTTCAAGGCATCGTACGATGTTCCACCATTTGACGGTAATCTCTCAAGACTTGGGAAACTATGCAACTTTGAACATCGCAGTCCTCATAATCAAGCAAATTTGACATTATAGCAATGTTGATACCATGTCTATACGACATGAGAAATGTAGAACGAGCGAAGCGATTTCTATATTTTCAATGAAGACGAGTTGAACATTGATATTGTTGAATATAGACATCGGGATTACCTATAGAAATGATATTTAAAACAAACCATATCAATCAATCAAGCCATAGATTTTCAGAGATAATGTAGCCAAGATTTCCACGAAATGAATCTCTTTGGCATAGAAGTGGAACTCATCAACGACATTTAGCTAAAAGTAATGTTAAATATCTAATATTGAACGGTCTCAATTCATTCACTGCTAAAATCTATGACAATAAATTTACATAGAAAATGTCAAAGTTTTTACTACAATGACTAGATACAGACATATTCAACAATATCAGACAGAAACTGGATGACCGACAATTTTCATTGTCCTATCAAAATGGTATCATCCAGCTAGTGTGAATCATTTCATTATGAAATCTCAAATCTATAAGTACGCGTATAATGACTACATTATTCTTCAACTTTCCTATGGCAGACTTCAGTTGTTGGCATGATGACATAGGCTTTGTTCTCGAAAACATTCCCAATTGATAAAAATGTCTTTGATTTAGAAATACACGCAAATGTTTACAATCATGATGAGGAACATGAAGTAGTACCATAGTTATTAAAGAGTAACTTCATAAATATCTGCCTATTCTTTTTCTAACGACTATCACTTATATTGTTAATAATTCAAGAAATGCGATACAGAAACTGAAGTAGAAAATGCAAAAATTGATAGGAGAGTTTCTTGCAACTTAAACGTGTCAATTCACTTACCGACACAGCTGAATGAGAATGCAATGAAGTTCAACACTCACTAGGACTTTTATATTATCTGATTCACTTGATTATTTTCCACATCTGTTCTCTCCAAATACCTCTAATATGATTTCGGTTAGTTTTTCCTCGACATTATTAGAAATATAATTCAGTTGTTCTGTATATCTCGATCAACAGTGTTTACAGAAGCTCGTTAAATTAATACTTGTGTTGAAACAAAAAGAATACGTAACACTCTCAAATACTAATAAAGCGACTAATCTCAAATTTCCTTGGGAAACCATTTGTGTATTCAAGTGCTGGAACCGAAATAATTAATCTCATAAAAAAGCAAATTCGAAGCTTTATCTGCTCGTCTCTATCGGTGATCTGCACCTGTCAATAATGTGACGAAAGATGACGGCATAATCCCGAGAAAACAAGTTGAATCAAGTTGAAGAAAACAAACCTCAATCCCTTTTCTGATTACGAAAGTTGGCTAATTTTGACTACCAAACCGATGTACGAAACCGAATAACAAAATGTACGAAAGTCCTATTGTTCGTGCTCATACACTACGAAAGCGATCGGCTTTCCTATTGGATGATAAAAATAGTCCAATGGGAAAGCCATTCGCTTTCGCAGTTTATGAGCACGGACAATAGTGCTTTCGTACATTTTGTTATTCTCGTTTTAATTTTAATTTTTTAAAAAAATTTTGATTTAATTTTATACATCGGCATAAAATTTTATGAGTGTAAAAGCATAATATTTTGTCATTCGTAAGTAGCTTTGTTATTGTGCAGTTTACAATGTAACTCCATATGCATGTACATCTTGTTGAACATCGTGAAAATCATAGTCTACAATAGAGGTGCAAAGTCGGGATCCGAACCCGATCGGCCTCGCGTTTGTTGAGAAATGTTCAGGTTTTCGGATTAGAAGTGAAATACAAAATTGTTGAGACTCTTAGTCGAAAAATTAGTAGGGGTACCATCGGAGAGTGATGGAAAAGTTTCACCGGCTAATTTGTTATATTTATTTTAAGCAAGTGTTGTTGTAAACTGGTGCCCACTGGTCGATGAGTCCCATCATATTCATCAGCAACCAAACACTACCCTTAGAAATAAGGGTAACGATTGTCTGTGCAATACAACTCTCATTCAGATGCAGTTGTGATTACACGAATCATTCCTTCTGATTGTACCACAAATTCATTACTACGATAATTGCACAATATTCATTACGATAGCATTAGAATTTTCGGTACTTCTCTTCCCCCACATTTCTGTTGTTGACACGTTCGAGTACTGCATCGTCAACGATCTTCTCTTGCTCATAAGTGGAAACATTGGAAAATGTGGGGAGGGGCAAGAATAGAAGTACCGAATTTTCATTCTTGAAATTTTTCTGACTAGTGTCGACTACTATTATAATGAGATATCCTTTTGTGCTTCAGTATTTCTTTAGCAAATTAATACATACAAATATTTCAGTATTATATGTGTTTTGACAAACAATACGTCTCAGCTTATATTGTACGTACGCTTTAATGGAGGACTAGTGGATATGGGAATAAAATAAATTTACTTGTTGAATTTACTTGCTATTATACAAATTTGATGAACACAATCATGGGAACATTTTTTATCCGATGATGATTTTCGGGTTAGGTCGGGTTGGAGTCGGGTTTCTTTCGATACAGTTCGGGTTCGAGTTGAGAAACATATTTCACTTGACTATATTCGAAACGCTATGATCATGGAGCTGATTGAATTGCTTGAAGGAATAAAGTGATCCAACGATTTTCAAGTGAGAATAAAATTAAGTTCTCATGTTGTTGTAAGTTTGACTAGACAGGAGTTATTACGACAGTGGGAATTGTTCAATGACGAATTCAATGCTTCTTCGAATTGCGACATTGAGCCGATACTGCAGTGTTGATCAAGAAAAACGGACCACCTAGAGCACAGAATTAGATTGCTTAAGCGTTTCACTTTCCTAAAGGTACAAGCTTCAAAACGATGTCACATGCAGGAACTTAATAAGTGGGCAAAAAGAAATTTTTAATACCTTACAGAGATAGGATAAATAGTCGTGCGTCGCTTCCAGATTGCTGTGAATTCTTTCAAATGCTCAGATCGCCACGATTCCTTCTGATTCGAAGAATTCAGATCATTGCGCAAAAGTTTTCTCGATAATGTTGTGTCCTCCGATCATTTCAAAAAAAGTTAGCAGGCGCATGAAAAAACGTTCACAAACGTCTCTGTAGATCTTGACATCGTCTGTGTCTCTTTGCTGAGTGATCCGGTTGATAACAGTCACTGAAACTTCGCACAATTTGGCGTGTTTAATGTTGGTTGGACTGGCTGCTCATTGTTCGATTGCTATGGTATTTAGTCAGCAGATTGTGCCATTTCAACGTTGCATGTTCCAATGCTTCCTTTCTAGTCAAACGGAAGAAGAGACGAGCTGTCTAATTCTGCGGCTGTGGATAATAAAGGTTCTGCATATTTTCTTCCAAGTTGGATGCTCGTCAGGATGGCGTCGACTCGTCTGTGTATCGCAAAGTTGATATTTACACTATAAATATAATTCCTTTTACTTTTCTCGAAAGTTCTTTGCCTTCGGTATGGATTGAATACAACAAATCAAAGTGACAAGCTGTCGGTGCATAATCATCATTTAGTTACCATTGTCATGAAATTCCTGATTCAGTAAAGTCCTTCACTTATAGCTAACTTCATCATTCTCTTCAGAGATATGAAATTCTTCCATCTACAGAGTTGATCACAAAAAGTGAACCACCTAAATTATGACGATATTTAAACGATTCCCATGCCTTCTTCCAATCATGTCGCCCATCAGAGGTTCCCAACCTGTGGTACTCGTACTACTATTGGTATGAGAAGGCTCATCAGATGGTACCCTATGTTTCATGATAATAGTTTCATCTATTCATGTCACAGACCTAATCTATTAGGAAAAGTGTTGATCAGTTTGAGAAAATCAGATCGACGACAAAATTCGATGCAATTTATCACTTTTCATAGTCTGAAAAGACGAAGATTTGTCTTGTGCATAGATTTCATCTCGTCACATCAAACTTTGTATTAGGCTGTTTAGATAACAATGTGACAGGCGATGCAATGACTCTATTGAGCGACCGACAGAACAAAACATTTTAGTCTATGCCTAAGGCTCATCAAGCCAAAATCACGCATTTTAAAAATACTTATCGCTAAGAAATTTATATTCAACTTTGTCCAGTCAAACGCATTCACAAATGATATAGGCTACATTTCTCGAAAAAAGATACACAGCCTCGGGAGCTTCGGGAGAAGTGTCCTCAACTTATGGAATGACTGCTATTTGTTCTATGGTTTTTGTTCGCAAAAATAAATTTCTTTGAGATGAAAAAGGAGTTGTATCTTGCTAGCATGAAAAGACTTCCTTTGAGACTAAGTGGTACGTGGCGAACGCTCAACATCTCAAGCGGTACTGAGACATTGAATGGTTGGGAACAACTGCCATACATCATTCGAGAGCTTGAATTCTCAGCTTCCAAATGAGCCATGATAAGTGGGTATCTGTTACTGTGTTTTCTGATTAGTGATCAAAATATGAAAATCGCTGAATCGCAATTTTTCAATAAGAAGACATGTGAATGCGATAATGAATCAAGTACGAGGAGACGGAGCCTGAACTCTCTTTTTGATGTGGTGGTCATCGAAATCGGTGAAATAGGACAAAGTCAGTGATATCGTTGAATTAACACAAGATCGTAATCTTTATGACTGAAAATGCCATCGAAACTGGCAATGTCTGGTATCTTGAGATGAATTCTTGCAATGAGGGGCAGGAATATGTAAGTTATATTGAAATCAGTTTAATAATTCTTTTTGAAGCTCAAGAGCGCTGAATTCAATTTAATGAATGCACGATTAATGATTAGTGAACGTCGGTTTGGCGAGAGAGTGAAGACAATTATCTTTATTGTTTGTTGTCACCGTGCTGCAAGAATATGACATTTCAGCCATTGAAACTCCGATTTTATGTTTACTGTTCCATCTCTATTTCTAGTTAACCGATTTCAATGAACTGTATATAAAAAGGAAACGCGGAAAATGATCATTTCGATATAATTTAGGTCACAGAATTAGACAGGTCGTCAGTTCTTCTGTTTGACTAGAAAAGAAACATTGGAACATGTAACTCAAATGAAATGGCACAATCTGTTGACTAAATACCATAGCAATCGAACAATGAGCAGCCAGTTCAACATTAAATATGTCAACTTGTGCGACGTTTCAGTGACTGTTATCAACCGGATCACACAGCAAAGAAACACAGACGATGTCAAGTTCTACAGGGAAGTTTGTGAACGTTTTTTCGTGCGCCTGGTAAATTTTTAAATAATGATCTGAGGGCCGAACATTATCGAGAACACTTTTGCGCAATGATCTGAATTGTTCGAATCTGAAGGAGTCGTGGCAATCGGAGTATTTTGAAGGAATTCACAGCAATCCTCAAACGGCGCATGACCATTCTTCCTATCTCTACAAAGTATTAAAAATTTCTTTTTGCCCATTTAGTAAGCTCCTGCATGTGCCATCTGTTTGAATCAGTATGCACTTCTAGCAAAGTGATGCACTTAAACAATCTAATTTTGTGTCCAAAGCATTCCTTTCTGCTGACAAATGGTCAGGGTAAAGCCAATCACCCAAACAACCACTAGAAATGAGCATTGGCATTTTCTGCTTGATTGCAGAATTCGCTATTGCTCGGGTTAAATGATTTAAACATGAGAATGAAATATTCTTCCACTAATAGCTAATGGAACCTTGGTAGTAATATCTGCTTCACAAAACCATATATCAAATATATCTGTAAAAGGATTTCAATGTTTTCATCATCCAGGAGAAACAGCAATCTTTCTGAGAAAACTCCTAGCATCAATTTTGCAATCAAATCCCACTACCAGTGGTGTGCAAGGTGATGTTATTATTCTGATATCATCTTGCAATGGTGTACAGAAGTTGAGCTATACAAGTTTTGCCGAGCTATAGTCCATTCACTTGCTAACTCAAGGAGTAATTAATTTTTTTAGTGAGAAAACTGAATGTTCTGTTGCGTCACATCGACGGAACTCTGGAAATGCAATCTTCTTCATTAAACAGAAAGCGACATCTCCTTCATTTCTTTTACTCGTTAATGAACTTGATTTGAAATTCCGACGAATCATAATTAAAGACAGCGATTTCCTCAAAAATTGCAAGAAGTGCAAGCTATCGGAATGACATTAGCAGGTTAAATATTTCCCTTCAAAATTTGGCATTATTATCCACTTTTAGAGGACATAAATGCATAGATTTCGATGACGCGCTAAAGTCCGAGGAATTTTGCATTGTGTTTAGGTTCGTATATCTTCCTTAGTTAAAATACTGAGCCACTATATGCCGGTTTGGCATATTGCAGTTCAGAATAAAGAACGTAGATATATGAAAAACATTTTAATCATTCCATTTAAGTCCAAATTTGAATTAGAATTCTATGATGTTGAACAGCAATATGCTTCGTGGGTATATTGCGGTTCAATAGTAGCATATTGCAGTTCAGTTACATAGAAAACCGAAACACAATGATATTACAGTTTAGACATCGAAACCACAGCCTCATAGCATATTGCGGTTTAGCTGTCTAAACTGCAATATTACATTGTTGTCCGATAGAAGTGGATATTATTGATATTCTAACTAAGGAGGTCTAGATATCTATAACTACAGATATCTAGACCTCCTTGTTCTAACCCAATGAAGATGAGGTCTATGGCAATGTCTACATGCAATGATTCCTAAGTGACAATCTCTGTTTTTAATATGGATATCGGAGAAGACTATTGCACAATTTCTATGGAGATTTAACATAGAATGCTTCCTCGGACAATAATGCAGTTTTCAACCCAATGCAATTTCAATGTAATCCAGCGGACAGTAAAGCCAATTACGGCATTGGTGTCCGCTGATGCCTTTGATGATGATGATGATTTTCATCTTCATTGGGTTGGAATCATGCATTGTATATTCAATAAACGATTATTATTATTATCTCAAATTCGATTACTACTAATTAGAATATAGTCCAAGATAGACGATTCACGAGTAAGTTCGATCACTAAATTTACTATGTCAGTGTGATTAGAGGTAGACTTAATATCATATCTATTCAGATCTCCACAAATAATCAAATCAAAATCACAAAATTGGGTAAGAAAATTGTCAGTAGTAGTGATGAAATATTCGTCAATTGTTGCCATTGTTTATATACTATCGACATGGAAGCATCTATATAAGTAGTATGAAACAAGTTGGATATCAAAAGGAATGAATATTTGCAAATAAGCATCGTAATTAAACGGAAATTAAGCTGGTTATCAAGGGAATTTCATGATCCGCATTATAATGAAAGTGTTCATGAAAAAGTCGAGATATTAATGTGCTGACGTGGCTGAAATTTCATATTTTTACTTCAATTTTCACCGGCATGATTTTATGATTCACTGTAAATTCATGTTTCATTTCTTAAATCTGAATAGCGATGTGGACCCATTTACATATTTCAAAGTTGATTGAAATAGTTGCCTTTGATTCTGTTATTTTGCTCTACCAGTGACAGGTTGCTTATGATTTCATCACGCTTAGGAAAACACACTCTTGAGGTTGAGCATGAAAGTATCAACCATAGAGTAGGGATATATAGGCAGAGTGTCGACTCAAATAATATCTGTGCACAGTGAAAGTTTTTGTATCAAAAGATTCAGTTTTTTGCGGAGATTACGTTACCGTGGTCCAAAAAAATCATCTGAGCACTTTTGAAAAAGTCAAAATTTGCCAATTTATATACTACCTAGATGATTCTCCTAAATAAGTAGTATGAAACAAGTTGGATATCAAAAGTAATGAATATTTGCTAATAAGTATCCTAACTAAGCGGAAATTAAGCTGATTATCAAAGGAATTTCATGATCTGTTTTATAGTGGAAGTCTTCATGAAAAAGTCGACATCTGATTGTGCTTTATTGTCTGAAATTTCATATTTCTAATTCATGAAAGCAATAGGGTCATCGAGTTGCCAATGTAACAAATATTACCTCTTCAATGCTGTTATTTTAAAGAAAATCTGTAAAATAATATCATTTCCTTCTGCTTTGCTATCATGATCACTCAATTCCGTTCTAATTTCTTCAAAAATGCATAAATGTGTGTATATCACATTTTGAAACAATTCGGACTGTATCCCCCCTTGAGTTCATTTAATAAAATCGAAAGTGTATACACATTGGGGATTTAATAAATACGGAGTTACCACTCTACATAATATAGGCTACTTACTCTATGGAGGGAACTTTATCACATATGACTGATTCCAACCCAATGATGCAGCTATTGGCCATCTAAGTACAACGCTGGAGATTTTTATGCCACTATTGTGCATACGATGTAGCTTGACTTCCATTCTGGGGGTAATTATTGTAATCAGCCTTTATGCTCCAAATGTTTCACTGCTTCGCCGCTCTGAGAGGTAGGGATGAGTCTAGTTGAAGAAGAAATAATTATTGTCATATGCGTTAGGCAGTAAGTAGCTGTAGCTGTCGGCATCTACCGGTTGTAGGGTGCGTTGCATGGCGAAACTTCTCTCAGCGACACATTTTATAATCCTGATTTCATTCAATGTCGTTGCTGTGTGCACAATTAATTTTTGTGTACACAACTGTTGGAGATCTATTCATTATAAACTATAATTCATCAGATGTTCTGCACCAACAGTTGGCACGAAAGTACCGGTGGAAGTACGGCCTCTCTAACAAATCGAGATAAGAAAGTTGCGATGACACATCAGCGAAATGTGGTTGCCATCACGTGGTAAAGGAATGAATTTCAAATGATCCAGAAACTTTGGGGAGAAAGTTCTAATCACCAATTTCATGACACTCGCAAGTAAATAAAGAACAAATGTTGAAATGGCAATTTTAATGAAGTTTGGTGAACATCGGTTTCTGTTCTTCAAGAAAAGAATTGTGAATGCACATTGTGTAAATAAAATGTCTTCATGCTAGTGCATCAATCTGTTCATTATGCTTTTTTGCTGGCCTTCTCTGCTTTCTTTTCACTTGCTTGTTTCTCTGCTTTCTTTTCACTTTGTTCTTTTCCTTTTTTGCCACCTTCTTTTTTGCCTTCACCGCCTTCTCGTCGGCCTTCTCGTTTTTCACCGTGTTCTCGTTGTCTTCCTTGAAGTTTTCCGCGGTGTTCTCCTCGTTTCTCCTCATCTTCATCTTCATCATCTTCATCGTCACAATCTTCGTCATCATCTTCATCGTCACCATCTCTGCCTTCTCGTCTACCTCGTCGTTCTCCGCGGTGTTCTCCTCGTTTCTCCTCATCTTCATCTTCATCTTCATCGTCACAATCTTCGTCATCATCTTTGTCTTCTCGTCTACCTCGTCGTTCTCCGCGGTGTTCTCCTCGTTTCTCCTCATCTTCATCTTCATCGTCACAATCTTCGTCATCATCTTTGTCTTCTCGTCTACCTCGTCGTTCTCCGCGGTGTTCTCCTCGTTTCTCCTCATCTTCATCTTCATCGTCACAATCTTCGTCATCATCTTCATCGTCACAATCTTCGTCATCATCTTCATCGTCATCGTCACCATCCCTGCCTTCTCGTCTACCTCGTCGTTCTCCGTGATGTCCTCCTCGTTTCTCCTCATCTTCACCTTCATCGTCACAATCTTCGTCATCATCGTCATCGTCATCGTCACCATCCCTGCCTTCTCGTCTACCTCGTCGTTCTCCGTGATGTCCTCCTCGTTTCTCCTTATCTTCATCTTCATCGTCACAATCTTCGTCATCATCTTTGTCTTCTCGTCTGCCTCGTCGTTCTCCGCGATGTCCTCCTCGATGTCCTCCTCGTTTCTTCTCATCTTCATCGTCATCGTCACAATCTTCGTCATCATCTTCATCTCGTTCTTCACGTTGCTCACGTCCATGTCGGCGTTCACCTTCTTCATGACTTCGTTCTTCTCCTTTACCTTCTTTGCGGCCTTCTCCTTTGCCTTCTCTTCGATCTTTCTTTTGTTCTTTGTCCTTTTCTTCTCTCTCTCTCTTGCCTTTGGCCTTTTCTTCTTTCTTTGCACTCACTTCAGCACTTGTTTCATCTTTCTCGGACCTGCCCTTAGTACTTGCTTCAGCCTTCTTTGCTGTTGCTACCTTTGCTGCTGCAGTTGACCTTGCACGGGCAGCCCGAGCGTCGACGTTGACCGCTATAACGGCAACGAGAATCGCTAGTGTGAGAATCAACTTCATTCCAACGTATATCTGGAAGTAATGAAAATGCGCATTAATGAACCTCAGCATACATTCATTTGAAATTGACTTGATCAATTATGAACATAATAGCTGATTGAATTATTCGTTTTAAAAGTTCATTTAAAATGATGTCATTTTGATCAATGAGAGCTTGTATTATCTGCAATGCGATAATCGAACGAAAGGTAGCATATTTCTAGTGATAGACCTCTGTCACAGCCCTTGCGATATCTCGTCGGTCTTATTGCATACCGTTGTGATTGTCATATTGACGATAAGTCATTGACGAGCCGGTGTCAGCAAAAGACACCATTTTCTCGTAGACCGCATGGATTAGCAAAATGTACGAACATATCCAGTGATGCAATGGTAAAAATTGCCTGGGTAGCTCTGCATAGACTTCTATAAGCTCATAAGCCTGAGCCAATGCTCGACTTCAGAGAATGTTGACACGGCATTGCAGTCTTTGTAAATGCATGTAGACAACGTTTATCAACAAAAATTGACAAATATTATTAAACATGCTAAATGATTGAGTCGACTATGTTGGCCAGAACTTCACTAGTAAACTTGGCAGAAGGGTGTAGTGTTCGACTGAGTGTTCAAAAAGTCCAATGGTTTCCCAACGCATGAGGTAAGTAATATCAATTTGAAATTTATTTTTCATTTTGTGTGGAAGTGAAAAGATATCTCTCCCATGTAAACTGCCGGGAGGATAAATCACTTTCAGTCCCATGAGATCAGAAAGCTAACTTTTCCTATGAAAACTCCTACACATGACAAATCATAGAAGTCTGTAAACAAGTTATGATTAGCCAGAGACTACCAAGATATCGACACATTCCCTTGACTTACTCATTCATAGATTTCGCGACACAACCATCAATTTCATAATGAACAATAGACATCTATAAATCACAAAATGAAAAGCTACATTCTTCCGAGAGGAAATAAACGTTTCCTCCCTTAGCTATCTGTCCCTCCTCTCCACGCTCGGGCTGTACACCATAGCTGCAGGAGGGAAAGTTTGTATTTCTTCTCTCAAGAAAATAGCTTTTTCACTTGGAATTTGTTTCAATGACAAAAAGTGGAAGAAAAAGCCTATAACTGTAGAATAGCTCGTCGGATGACTTCATCTACAATGTAAACATTTTTCTGTGTTACTTTATCGTCTTCTACAGCCTAATCATCAGAAATTTAGATTTCATTTTCCCTCGGTACAACAAAGGCACGGGTTGCGGTCTTTGATAAAGGGTAAGTATCGGCACATTATCCGTGTATTTTGTAAAGATTCAAGGTTACTATCATATCTCTTCAGATATTAAATTGTTTTGATAATTTCTTTTTCTTAATTCCGCCGCAAGAATCCACAATTATGGCAGGTTTTACAAATTTGGTTCTCCTTAAGATCTAGCAACATCGATCTGAATCGGGTTCTTGGACGAGCAGCTGTTGAGAATCATCAAACAACTGTTGTCCACTCTAGTCTCACCGACTTAAACAAAGCAATTAGTCAGATTTCTATGCGCTCAACTTGCGGGAGTATATCAGCACGATTATTGACACGATATCAATTAAAATTGATGGAAAGTCATCAGGAGTTGGAAAGAAATGTCGGAGAGGCTTGCAAGCAGCATGAGAGAATTCGTGTTAACTAATTGAACGAGCAACTCAAAAATCCCATTCAGTGTTCAAGGCATCGTACGATGTTCCACCATTTGAAAGTAATCTCTCAAGACTTGGGAAACTATGCAATTTCGCAGAGTCCTCATAATCAAGCAAATTTGACATTATAGCAATGTTAATACCATGTCTATACGACATGAGAAATGTAGAACGAGCAAAGCGATTTCTATATTTTCAATGAAGACGAGTTGAACATTGATATTGTTGAATATAGACATCGGGATTAGCTATAGAAATGATATTTAAAACAAACCATATCAATGAATCAAGCCATAGATTTTCAGAGATTTTCATTCACTGCTAAAATCTATGACAATAAATTTACATAGAAAATGTCAAATTTTTTACTACAATGACTAGATACAGACATATTCAACAATATCAGACAGAAACTAGATGACCGACAATTTTCATTGTCCTATCAAAATGGTATCATCCAGCTAGTGTGAATTATTTCATTATGAAATCTCAAATCTATGAGTACACGTATAATCACTACATTATTCTTCAACTTTCCTATGGCAGACTTCAGTTGTTGGCATGATGACATAGGCTTTGTTCTCGAAAACATTCCCAATTGATAAAAATGTCTTTGATTTAGAAATACACGCAAATGTTTGCAATCATGTTGAGGAACATGAAGTAGTACCATAGTTATTGAAGAGTAACTTCATAAATATCTGCCTATTCTTTTTCTAACGACTATCACTCACTTTCACTTATATTGTTAATAATTCAAGAAATGCGATACAGAAACTGAAGTAGAAAATGCAAAAATTGATAGGAGAGTTTCTTGCAACTTAAACATGTCAATTCACTTACCGACACAGCTGAATGAGAATGCAATGAAGTTCAACAGTCACTAGGACTTTTATATTATCTGATTCACTTGATTATTTTCCACATCTGTTCTCTCCAAATACCTCTAATATGATTTCGGTTAGTTTTTCCTCGACATTATTAGAAATATAATTCAGTTGTTCTGTATATCTCGATCAACAGTGTTTACAGAAGATCGTTAAATTAATACTTGTATTTAAACAAAAAGAATCCGTAACACTCTCAAATACTAATAAAGCGACTAATCTCAAGTTTCCTTGGGAAACTATTTGTGTATTCAAGTGCTGGAACCGAAATAATTAATCTCATAAAAAAGCAAATTCGAAGCTTTACCTCAAGATCGTTATTCCTGAATACTTTTTTGAAAGGGATCAATTTTCAATAATCTGCTAGCACAATGAAGTCTACAAATGACTTTCACATATGTATTAACATGTTTCATGGTTTTTTAACATCAATAGTAAGGAGATAGCCAAAGCAAGACATTTTGGAGTATGTCACAGGGACGCGGAGTCCTATCATTTTGATAGGACTCCGACTCCGGGGGTTGATAGTGATAGGACAAGTGTATATAGCCTAGTTTTTTGAAAAAACTTGTAACCTACGCCATAGATCACTATAGGCTTACCGGTACCTATCTCTAGTGATCATTGCTGAATCAATTATCAATCATTTTCGATGAAAGTTCATCAAATATCGGTTTAAGTTGGATGCATGCGACTCGGCTCGGCTCCCTTCTTGTTAATGTGGTTTTCACACGGTTTTCTCCAGTCTCTACCAGGCAGGAAAATCCACATCGTTATTAAAAAAATATGAGTACACTTTCTATTTTAATATGCGCTTTGGAGGAGCCATTACAAAAGATTAAGGTTTGGGTAAGAGGCAATGTTCTCAAACAAACTAGTATTTCATTTTTGTCTCTGACGTGACCTTTGGTGCGCAGGTGTGATCGAGGCTAGGAAGGCGTGTCTTCTCTACTAAATCACCGAGTGAAAAGACAATCCTTTTTTCACTATCACGGGTCATTCCCTCAATTATTACAAGCTTTGCATGCACTGCTGTCTCTGTACTTTTGTTTGTCGGAGAAAGTTGACATCAAAACAGTGACAGCTATGCACGAGAATAAATACTTTGTCTGTATTATATTTCGGGTCTAGTTATAGGCCGGAGTCCTATCATTTGATAGGACTCCGACTCCAGCAAAAATGATAGGACTCCGGGACTGCGACTCCGACTCCGCATCCCTGGTATATCATGTTGAAGATACGTTGATTAGAATATAATCAAAGATTAAATGTGATTGTTTTGAAATGCAGGAATGACAATATGACCTTAACATGGATTTTTGAGGGCGCGTAAGTGCCTGAAAATGTCCTATATTGTTGCCCGAAACAAGCTATGTTAATAATATTGTGCGTGATTGAAATGGACTGTGCAGCAATGCTGTGAATGCACATGTAGATAACGCCGACTGAGATTTCTGAAATATCTTTCACATGCATAGATGCAGATATCTTTTTTCCACGTTGTACCATAGCTAAATTACGCACAATAGAATTTTCATTGTTCACTCTAGTCTTATTCTAGACGTCCATCTTTGACTTTTAATCGAACAGCTGTCTCATCCAACCAAACAATTGACCACTGTAGTCTAAGGGTCGCTCGGACAACTTCGATGGTCTCTGACGATTGGAGAAGTTCAACTCCTTAAGTCGTCCCCAAACAGATGTCCTGGAAAGATTTGAACCTGCTGAAAGTTCACATAAAGAGGTAGAGGGATCACTATCGACCCCCACTGGTGATGTAGCGATTTGACCTCCGAAAAGACAGCACTGGTCGGCCAGAAGACCTTCCATCAAGTCGCTGACAGCCTCTTCGCAACCAAAAGTAAATACTACTTTTGGGAACCTTAAATTTTTGCGGCAGTGACAACTGGCGCCGGCCACTTCGGATCAAAACCTCTGCTTGACCCCTTTCTGGTAAGCAGTTCGCATGTTACTGAGAGACACAAAACAAGTGAAGTGAATGAATTCGATGTCTTTCCACTACACAGCATTGTTCTCGTCTGCCGATGCCTTGTGCATGCGTGAGAGTGATTAGTCACGCTTCTGGCTAGCGATGAAAATGAGAAATGAATTACAAACAAATTTCAGAAGATTGAAAGATTATTTCGTCTACTGACTGCTGTATTTGGAGTATAGTCATGAAATGTTCACAGGAACAATTTCAGAACATGAGCTTTCTAAACATGCGAGTACATGCGGTGCCCTATCCTTTTCGTTTTTTGGCGATATATCGTTATTCGCAAGGGTAGGCGTGAGACATGCGTCGATCGAAGGTCGACGCTTCAACTCAAACAATTCGTTTACCAATTTTAATTCTTTATGGAACAATCTATGTTTAAGTCGCGATCATGCACAATGATATTGCGGCGAAAAGCTTCGGCTTTTAACAACAAGAGTTTCTTTCTTGCTTCATAAGCAGTTTAGGATCCTCCGAACAAAAAGAAAATGAATAATAATCCCGATGTCATCTGTCAAAGATCTCAGCATTACCATCTTGATGGGAGTATATCACGCAATGCCATATGAATATTTACATATATTTTCAACCTTTATTTTCTACATGCTAATGAAGTTTCCATTATTTAAAATTAGCACCAGCATAAATAACTAAACGAAATTAAGAATCTTCACGATGGGATCCTCTAGGGACCCTAAACGCCAACTAGTCTTAAATCAGCATTCTCTACTGACAAAAGAAACACGTGTAGATCCTCAAAGCAGCCAAATACATAAAAATTTAAAAAATCAAGAAACTGTCAGCAGTAAAAATTAATTTTTCACGAAGCACAGCTCGATGAAGATGTTGTGGAGTCTCTATGGACCCCAAGCGTCAACTGCCTGTTAAAATGTCAATGAAATTATTGATAAACATTCCTTTTTGGAGACATGTTTCATTACGATTTCTTATAGTGTCAGCTTATCACGTTTTAAAATTATTGATTTTGCATTATTAGACTGATAGTAATGGCTTTATCATAATACAGAAATCTCAAAACAGGGAACTGATGCTTGCATTGAAATTTCATCTAAACGTAGCTTAACATCAGTTCGCTACTGTGAGATTCGCTCCTGAGATGACCCCGTAGTAATTAATCTTCCTTTTAGTCTTGTCATTGAATTTACATACAAGCGTGCTTTCCTTTAAAGAAACAGTTATACAAGATCTAGTCATACTATTCATTCTGAAATATAATGAAGTAAATTGGATTGATAATGTATTTGATTATGATTATATATATAATATTGATAATTATAAATAATGTACCAAGTGGATTGAAAGTTTCTCAACATACCAAAACATTAAAAGGAGTAATTTAAGGAAACTTGAAAAACACTAGTTGACTAGTAGTAGACTTGTAATTGAGTTCAATCAAAGACAATCAAATGAAGACAATCTCGCCATGCTATTAAGGAGAAATATCCCAAAATAAAACAACGTTCAAGTAGTTCTATGGGAATGTGGAAGAGCTTGTAGAAAATCCACTGAGATGGAGATTTTGGACATTAGTCATTCATGCGAACAAAGTTACATTTTATGAATTAGGAGTTTCATCTTATGAGGGCATTTGGATTCTGTGGGGATAGCCACGGCTTTTCTGTAGGCATGGGGTGGGGTGGGGATATTCAACTATCAATCCCTATGCCCACCCTAAAAGAAGGAGGGATTATGACTTCAAGTAAGCATGATATTTTGTGCTTACATAATCAGGTTTTTTCCGTTTTTTATGAACCATGAGCAACTGAAATTATTTGTTTTGTTTTGTAGTTACATATACTCGTCCATGTTCTGTTACATATCTTCACATATGTACATTTATAGCTTGTTCACCAAAAAGTACTGTGTATCTGGTATAACATATGCTCACTAAAGATGAACGTCGGGTCGGGTTCCGAAAATTCGGATACCCGAATCGAACAAGATTTCAACCCGAACCCGACTAAAAGTTTCAGAACCCCACCCGACCCGATTATATTCGAAAAATCAGAAACATTTCTATTTATAAAGCTAATGCTTGATCCTAATGTGATGCCGGGAGGTAGTCTAACTTCTTAGTAGTTTTATTTTAGTATTTTATTAAAATACGCAGTAGTTAGTATATTATTTTCTCTAGGCTAATAAAGTTTTCAAACAAATACTAAATAAGTAGCATAATTACCCACGAAATTAAAATAACCTACAACACATAACAAAATTCGGAATCTTTACATAAAAGATCGAATGCTTCGCGATATATTACACGTGTAGCAGCCTACTCCTTCAAAACTCCGATTGAGACACTTTGACTCTTAATGTTAATGAAGATGTCAAGGTCCGAGCAGCTGAACTGCATCACTATATGTAGCAACATAATTCTGCAGATAGATGTTAAAATTTCAATTATATAATATTTGATGTATACTTAAGTTTCCGCTCCTATGTAAAGCTTATTTCTAATTAAATTTCATTTCTTTCCGTCCATCCTGCGAGCCACGATCTACATGTCATTATGAGAATGAGGCATTTAGAGACAACAAGAACAGATTCAATTAATTTGATAATAATCTTTCTTTGCTGTAGAAGCAAAATATGTAGCGCAAAGTATTTTATTAGATCAATAATTCACAATGAGATTAATGTGATAAGTCACAATTTCTTGAAAACTTCATTAAACTACAAGTACATATGAAACAGTACTAATTTCACAGAAAATATTTTCTAAAGTTCTAAACATTTTTCAGATTTGTATGCTCCAAACCGAAAAAACACGAGTTCGGGTTATTTCGGGCTTTATATAAAAGAGGTAATCCTACCCGACCCGACCCGAGTTCTTAATTGCTCTACCCGAACCCGAGCATTCGGGTTCGAGTTTCGGGTCAGGTTTGGGTTCGGTAGGGTAATGCTTCGGGTCGGATCGCTCATCTTTAGTGCTCACGAAGGAGATTAAAGAATTCAAAACAACTCTGGCATTCCTTTATTTTTCGATTTGTACGTGTCATGTAGCAGATCAATAGAGACAGCTATAGTCTCTCTTTGGCCACAGTAAATATTGAACACCTGTAATGTGAATACATGTAACTGAAGTTTACGCCTGCCACTCAAATCAATTTGCTCTCAGTTATCATTGAATGAATTTTTATCTACATAATTTGATTCAAATTATGTTTAGGAGCAGTCGATCTTCTTTCGTGTTACTGTAAAAGCCCGACTTATGTTAGACAAGTTCATAATTACCGTTTACCGTCATAATTTGTTTGAATATCGATTGATTCTCCATATTAAGTAAACTGCGTAAAAAATATTGGCCTGCGTATTTATTTTGCATTTCAGCCGTTGGCAACACTGATACCCGTACACAAAACAGAATATTACTTCTTGTCACCTGCTTTTTGGAATTCACATTTGTATCTTTTGTCTTCTTTTATGTAGTTCTTCTAATATAGGATCGCAAACATGTTCTTCAAAACAGTTGTCTGTCTTCAACAGTTTTGCAGTAACTCGAAAAATCTCACTGATGCATCCATTCTGTCCAATACTGTACATATGCCATGTAACATAAATGTTGCAAACTATTTCTTGAACAGTTAAAAACTTGCTAGATTATGCATATAATTTAATCTACTTTATCTCAAAAATATTTCAGAATCCTATATTCTAGCCTATATAAATGCTTGCATCAAAGCAAAAGTCAATTGTTCCCCTTTTCTTTTAAGGTCCCCTATATTTATATCCATAGAGTAGGGATATATAGGTAGAGTGTCCACTCAAAAAAGTGTCTGCATAGTAGAAATTTTTATATCAAAAGATTCAGTTTTTTGCGGAGATTACGTTCCCGTGGTCCAAAAAATTATTTGAGCACTTTTGAAAAAGCTAAATTTTTGCCAATTTAAATACTACCGACATGACGTCCTTTTATAAGTAGTATGAAGCAAGTTGGATATCAAAGGGAATGAATATTTGCTGAAAATCATCCTAACTAAGCGGAAATCAATCTGATTATCAACGGAATTTCATGATCTGTATTATAATGAAAGTCTTCATGAAAAAGTCGCGATATTATTCGTGCTTTCTTGGCTGAAATTTCAAGTTATTAATTCAATTTTCAGCGGCATGATTTTATGATTCACTAAATTCATGTTTTATTTGTAGAATCTGAATAGTGATGTGGAACCATTTACATCTTTTAAAGCTAAATGAAATCATTGTCTTTGATTATGTGATTTTGCTGTACCAGTGGCAGGTTGCCCGTGATGATCACGCTTAAGAAAATACTCTTGAGGTTCAGCATGAAAGTAATAGCAACCCATCGAGTTGCCATTTAATAAACATTAAATCTCCAAGGCTGTTATGGCACTGAGAATCTGTGAAATACAATCATTCCTTCTACATTACAAACATGATCACTTAATTCTTTGGTAATTTCTTCAAAACTGCAAAAAATTGGCATATCTCACATTTGTTAACAATTAGCAACTATATCCCCATTGAGTTCATTAAACAAATTCGAAAGTGTATACACATTGGGGATTTAATAAATGCGGAGTTACCACTCTACCTAATTTACTTACTCTATGCCCCAATGTTTAGACTCTTTTGATTTCATAAAATGAACTTGACACGAAACCCGGCACCACATGTGAGATATACCAATTTTTGCACTTTTGGAGAATTTGACTTATTATGACAGCAATACCGAAGAAAGAAAAGTAATTTACAAATCCTCCATATCATGACAACCTTGAGAGGTAATATGGTTTATTATATTACGAATTCGATGGCTAACCATTGCTTTAAAGCTCATACCTTACTATAATAAGATTATTTTCTTAAGCGGGATCATATCACAAACTGCTGCCACTGAAAGAGATCTGTAAATGGTGTAAATGGGTAACCATTACTATTCAGCACTATTCAGATTCAAGAAAAGACGCCTTGGGAATCATAAAATCATGCCGCTGAAAATTAAATTAAAAACATGACATCTCAGCCAAGATCAAAGCTTTCAATAAGTTCTCAACTTTGCCTTGAAGACTTCCAGGGACTTGCATTATAATGCAGCTCATGAAATTTCCTTATCATCAGCTTAATTTCCGCTTAATTATGATGCTTGTTAGCAAATATTTATTCTTTTGATATCCAACTTGTTTCATACTACTTATAAAGGAGACGTCATCTCGGTAGTATATAAATACAGGAATAATTTGAAAAATTTTAGTTTTTTAAAAACTGCTCAAATAATTTTTTTGGACAGCAGGAACGTAATCTCTACAAAAACTGAATTCTTTCATATAAAAAATTTTCACTGTATGCAGATACTTGTTTGAGTCGACACTGTTCCTATTTATACCTGCTCTTTGAGGTCGGCTTTGGTTCTATCGACCTTCGAATGTGCGGGACGCCTAACTGCCGTCAACGTCTGCATAATTTTAGCGCTAATAGAAATCGACCTCAAAATAATAAAGAGGTTGAGTTTTTCTTTGCTGCTACTGTGACCTCCCCTCGTTTGGTCAGCTATGTGAATTTTGCAAGAATTGTGCGTTCCTACCCATCGTAATATTATTCAACATCTCGAATACTTTCATTACATGAGATAGTTTATATAAACATGAAGCTTAGCAATTAAAATGAGTGATTAATTTCAATACATGGGCTTTCATGACTCTTTCCAATTTGGTGGAAATGAATTGTGTCGGTACAATATGCAGATGATGTGACACTTCTACAATCAGTGAGGCAATCTACATGTAATGATCTGATAAAGTTGTCAAGCATTTATCACAATTCTCAATGTTCAGGGTTGACCCTTAACATTGATAATTGTAAACTTCATGACGGAGCCATTTGGAGGGTGCTCATCTATACCGTGTTCCACACGGTCTGATTGAGTGCCACAAATCATTAATTTGGCTGAAACCAACATTTACATTGTATTCTTCATCTCAGAGAAAGTCACAAGTTAAAATTGCAAAGAATCTCCAAGAGAGTGGCATTCCTTTGTTTAAACTACACTGTGCGATACCAAACCTACTTACGAAACCGATGTACAAAATAAGAATAAGAAAATGTACGAAAGCAGTTTTGTTCAGTCAGCTTTAGTACTGTACAGGTTACAGTGTAAAAAAGTTTGCTCATTTTTGAGCTGATTCGCGTGCAACATACAAAACTTGCAGGTTACAAGTCATGACATGCATTTAAGAAAATTACCTTCTTTATTCATGACTCTGTCTCCTACAAAATATGTTTCATGACTAGCTAACAGTTTCTCTGCAACTCCCAATTAATATTGGCAGTGATAGTGCACCGCATCACATTGGCCTCCATGCAGAAATTATGGCGCACCGATGTATATACTGTAAACTGTCACCTCCTAAAATCGAAGAAATCTGCATCCTAAAGCGCGACACACTAGAATTTTAGGAGGTTGCGTGAAATAGAATGCTGACATACTAAAGAGAACAATAACACTAGTGCGCTAGCCTCCTAAAACGCTTTGCTTTAGGATTTTTTTATTAGTTACGAATAGTGTCTCGCTTCAGTGTGTGATTTAGGAGGTGCTGGTTTAGAGTGAGGGCGAACAGATCTCTCCAAATGTGCACATGGAGCACTGTAAAACTAACAGTATTTTAAGCCTCGCAGTTGACGAGCAATCGTAAAGGTCAGTCTATTTGCAAGTTTCAATTTTCAACAAATAGTCATGTCTTGATATTTGTTTATTGTAACGTAATAACATAAGTCATGTAATTGTCATTCGTATCTTGACATCCACTCCACTTTCGGCTACGTTTTTTATTTACCTATTTTCCTGACTACAATTATTCAACTGCACAAATCAAGAAAAACAAATGCACATTTGAATTTAGAACTGCACAAATTGTATCCAGTTGCTCGCTAAAGAAACCCTGCCTTGCAATTTACAGTGTACACTGATTCGACCATCGCTCATCCTGTGAACTAACTTCATGGGTATAAATGAAACAGTTCACCGCACTGCGCTGTTATTTGTGATCAAGAACGCATTGCGATCTCACAAGGCAATGACGCGCGTGGTACTTTAACCAATCAAATCGCGTGAACGGTTTGAGTGAGAAATCGGCTATTGTATTACTGCAGAGTGATCTATCTTTCTATTTATTATCTTTGCTTGTCACTTATTATTCAGCGAAAAACAGAAAACATCAAAATTATAGATATCTTGCTTATGAGTAATTTGTTGGATAGGTCAATATCACCAGGAAGTTGGATAAACTTTGAATCATCATTTAATATAGACAGCATACGTTGACAATATTGCTCTTCTGTCAATACAACCGCACCGATCTATTATCTAGTTTAAACAAAGGAATGCCGTTTTCTTGGAGATTCTTTGCAATTTTAAGTTGTGACTTTCTCTGAGAATCAGAATACACTGTAAATGTTGGTTTCAGACAAATTGATGATTTGTGGCACCCGTTCAAGTCACAGTCATAATCGCTGCGGTTACACAACTAACGATAAAAATGAAAGAATGGTTTTCTTTTGTCATTCAAGCTACATGTGTTTCCCACATTTACTTTGTGTTAACTGCAAAGCTATAAAGGAATGATGGACAATGGACAAGTAATGACAATATGGAATTTAGTGTTAGCAAATCCAGTGAAAACATGAATGTAGAGCATATGAATTCATTCCTATTTTTCAATCGAACCATCGAGTTTCAGAGAGCTGTTCTTTGGTCATACCTGGAAAAATATTTTTGCCATGAATTTAATTTGCCACGTCACTATCAATCAATGTTATCTAAATCCAATATATGGAACAACGGTCAAAATCTTTCTAAACATGCTTCAATGACTTTGAGATATTGCCCAGCATAGTACGCTCACTTGAAAAGAATATGACTAATTGACAAAAAGTGTTAACAATATTATAGGAAGATTACTATACTTTTCGCTTGAAAGAGACATTCAATTCACCTGTCATGTAAATTCAAGCGGAAATGACGTCATGCAGCTTCCTAGACCATCAATGGGGTTTCCGATAAATTCTTCTACACGCTTGAATTGACAGGATTCAGAATTTATTGAATCTGCATGTAAGGTAAGACTACATGAGGTTAGACTATAAAGTTGACCCCAAGAATGTCCTCCCACCTGCCCATTCTCACACATTGTCTTATTCTTTTGACTGCCCGTGTGGAACACGGTATGTCGGCGGAACGGTTAGTTCAAATAGATGGGCCACTTCAAATGGCTCCGTCATGAAGTGTCATTATACCGCAACTTGCTATAGTTATAGACAACTTGCTCCTTCTCGAATGGATAATTCGTGTATCGCTTGCTATTGGAAATGGCAAACAATAAGCTGTCAGAAGAGGACAACAGAGCCAGTGAGAGATGCGTGCGTGCTGTGATATCACTTCTCACACACCAAAACACACATCGATGCGTGGCTTCGATTCAATGTATGCACTATACAGTGAGCAATGCCGAGGAGATGATGGTGAAATCATCAAGTGAACTAATTTTCGTACTCCTGCTACTTTCTTTAATAATGATCGGAAGGGCCAACATTATGGAGAATACTTGTGCGCAATGATCTGAATTCTTCGAATCTGAAGGAATTTTGGCAATCGAAGCACTTTACTGGAACTCACATTATTCCGCAAGCGACGCACGACTTTTTTCCTATCTCTGTAATGCATAAGGAATTCCTTTTTGCCCATTTAATAGGTTCCTCGATGTGCCGTCCATTTCGTATTAATCACACTTCTAGCAAACCGAAGCAGATAAACAAAATATTTATATGTGATCGTTGTGACAGTAATTGCAATTTACTGGCTTCCTTCTTTGAGCGGGCAGACAAGAGTAGTAAGCAAAACTCCACTTCTGGACCGCGCAAGATGGCGGCCATCGCTGCGTCCCCCCCCCCCCTCTGGCACGGCAGTGTCGTGGTCGGCCGCCGTGGTGCTTCGTGTCTGAGTCCCCCCCCCTTCTGGAACGATAGAGGTTGTGGTCTGTCGTGGTGTGCCGGCCAGGTGGGTCCACGTTCACAACATGTTCGCTGACGTCCCCCCCCCTCTGCAACGACAGAGTGTGAGACTCGGGTGAGTTGGTCCGACCGCCTGGTTGACGTGGGCGACCGTCTAGGTTGACGTGGGCGACCGCCAGGATTAGTCTTGAGGCTATAGTGTGTGATGTTTTTGGTGTGTAGCGTCCAAACGAAGCATCGGATGAGAAAACGGAGGCCAGATTCGGAATCTACGTGAAATTTTGGGTTAGGAAGGATGTTTCCAGCGAAATCGGAGAGAAAAAATTTTCGGCTGACGTCCCCCCCCCTGGACAGCTTGCTTCCAGTGGACGGATTTTGTCGTGCGATAGCTCGTTTGAAAGCTAAGAGTGAGACAAATTCAGTGAAAGAATCGGCTTGTTCCTATCTGTCTTCGTTCAAAAGTTAGAGCGGTTACAAGATTTTAGGTCGGAGCTCGCTCACCTGAAAAATCCTAAGTGTCAGAGTGACTTTGTATGGGTAAAATTTTGAAAATTTTCCAAAGTGTGGAATTTCGACCTGGGACCGTCACCAAAACATTTTTCATCAAATTTCACTGACCCCCCCCCAACAACAATCTTCTAACTTTGGTTCTAGTGGACGGATTTTGTCTTACAGCTACTCGTTTGAAAGAGGAGAAAAAACTGCTCAACAACATTTTTGTTGCGAGTCAATCGGACCAGCCGTTCACAAGTTAGAGCGGATACAAGATTTTAGGTCGGAGCTCGCTCACCTGAAAAAATCCTAAGTGTCAGAGTGACTTTGTATGGGTAAAATTTTGAAAATTTTCCAAAGTGTGGAATTTCGACCTAGGACCGTCACCAAAACATTTTTCATCAAATTTCACTGACCCCCCCCCCCGACAGCAATCTTCTAACTTTGGTTCTAGTGGACGGATTTTGTCTTACAGCTACTCGTTTGAAAGAGGAGAAAAAACTGCTCAACAACATTTTTTGTTGCGAGTCAATCGGACCAGCCGTTCACAAGTTAGAGCGGATACAAGATTTTAGGTCGGAGCTCGCTCACCTGAAAAATCCTAAGTGTCAGAGTGACTTTGTATGGGTAAAATTTTGAAAATTTTCCAAAGTGTGGAATTTCGACCTGGGACCGTCACCAAAACATTTTTCATCAAATTTCACTGACCCCCCCCCCCGACAGCAATCTTCTAACTTTGGTTCTAGTGGACGGATTTTGTCTTACAGCTACTCGTTTGAAAGAGGAGAAAAAACTGCTCGACAACATTTTTTGTTGCGAGTCAATCGGACCAGCCGTTCACAAGTTAGAGCGGTTACAAGATTTTAGGTCGGAGCTCGCTCACCTGAAAAAATCCTAAGTGTCAGAGTGACTTTGTATGGGTAAAATTTTGAAAATTTTCCAAAGTGTGGAATTTCGACCTAGGACCGCCACCAAAACATTTTTCATCAAATTTCACTGACCTCCCCCCCCCCGGACAGCTAGCTTCTATCTTGGCTTCTAGTGGACGGATTTTGTCGTGCGATAGCTCGTTTGAAAGCTAAGCATGAGACAAATTCAGTGAAAGAATCGGCTTGTTCCTATCTGTCTTCGTTCAAAAGTTAGAGCGGTTACAAGATTTTAGGTCGGAGCTCGCTCACCTGAAAAAATCCTAAGTGTCAGAGTGACTTTGTATGGGTAAAATTTTGAAAATTTTCCAAAGTGTGGAATTTCGACCTGGGACCGTCACCAAAACATTTTTCATCAAATTTCTCTGAACGAGGGGGGGGGAGGTCAGTGAAATTTGATGAAAAATGTTTTGGTTAAGGTCCCAGGTTGAAATTCGGAAGTTTTAAATTTTTCAAAATTTTCACCACACTGGAGCTCTCACACTTAGGAATTTTTTCACTTGTGGCATGTTACATGGACATGTGCTGGCGGACCAACTTCCCGTGGTCATATGAGAATGGTTCAGGTGTCATATTGTAAAGAATGATGAGACAAATCGTTTGCAACAAACCGCATGTCGCTACGATGAATACTTTCGGAGATAGAGCCATTTTAAGTTTTCTTCCGAGCATATATAAACCCCCGACAACGTAAGTCTGATCACTTCATCGAAAGACGAGGTAAGCGACGGTCGTCGCTCTGAGCTCCCGATATCGGGTGCAAAGGACTCTATCTTTTGAAGTAGGCAAGCTATCTTGCTACTTCAAAGTTTGTATGATAGAGTTTGATAGTGTCTTTACTACTGATAAAATTTTTTAAAAGTAGTATGAGTAGTAAAATGCGGAATTTTTTAAAAATTCTTAATTTTCACTTTTTTCAAAGTTTTAACATATAGACTAAGGTTTTCAAGTATCCTGAGTTCAAATATGCTATCAGATTTGAAATTTAACTAAGTCTAAGGCAGCTTTGAGGGGTTAGATCCCAGCTACTGATCACTACCTTTGACTCGGCGTTCCTGTTACCACTTCGGGGCAGTGACAATGATGTCTTCAGCTGTAAAGAGCGGGTATCGGGGAAGATCTCTCACTTCCCTAGTGATCGGTACAAGGCCTTCGGGCTGTCGACGGGATCGAGTGCCACTCACTACACTCACATCTATCATTCCTCACTAAGTGTTGATATTATGTTGAATGTTGACTAAGTTGAATGTTGAATGATGATATTATGTTCTAGGCTGTATACTACATTCAAATCTGCTATCAGAAATTTAACTAAGGCAGCTTTGAGGGGTTAGATCCCAGCTACTGATCACTACCTTTGACTCGGCGTTCCTGTTACCACTTCGGGGCAGTGACAATGATGTCTTTAGCTGTAAAGAGCGGGTATCGGGGAAGATCTCTCACTTCCCTAGTGATCGGTACAAGGCCTTCGGGCTGTCGACGGGATCGAGTGCCACTCACTACACTCACATCTATCATTCCTGACTAAGTGTAATGCTTTAGGAATATGACTGTACTACATGATTCAAAACTTATACTAATTTCATTATCTTACAGTTAACGAGAAATCTGAGTACTGACAGCAAAAATGGTGAACAACGATAGAAATAAGAAATTTCATATTAAAATGTGCGTATGCGGTAGAATCAACCGCCGAGACGGTCTCAGGGACCACATAAGGAAGGCAGGGGCCGACCACATGGTTATCCTGAATAGGGTTGCCTGTGTGAAGTGCAGGGTGCTGTTGGTTGTTGGGCAGGAGGCCGAGTTTTATCGGAGGCATGGTGAGTGTGTAGGAGGGTTGGTGACCGATTTGAGATTTACGCAGTTGATTGTGGAAGAGAGGGAGCGAATGTTGGCGAATGTTGCGAATGTTGTTGAGAATGTTGTTGAGAATGCTAGTGGGAATGTTGTTGAGAATGCTAGTGGGAATGCTGTGGAGAATGCTAGTGGGAATGCTGTGGAGAATGAGGTAGAGAATGCTGTGGCCGGTTTGAAGGCTGACAAGTGGCGGAAGAGAGTGTTTGAGAGTGATGATGAGGATGATGTGGATTTGGATAGGGAGCGAGTGAGGAAGTGTGTGAGGAAGTTGAGCTCTTCGTCATCGGAGGTATCCAATATTGTTATTAGCGACCCCCCGAAGAGCTCATCTTCCCCAATAGTGAAGGGTGGTGGGGTACGGAAGCAGTCGGCGCGGTGGGATGAGGACATGGAAAAGAAGCATGTGTCGCAGCAAGCGGCACATGCTTTGTTGGTAGATCGCTACGAAAGTTTGAGGAAGGTGAATGAGAGAACGTTGAGTGAGTTGAGTGAGCTGAAAATGAAGGAGGTGAAATGTAAGGAGGTGGCAGATGAGAATATCCGTATGAGGCGTGTTGTGAAAGAGTTGAAGGAGAATGTGCGAGTGTTGGAAGACAAGAATGATGAGTGTGAGAAGAGGGCGAGTGCTGCGGAGAGGAGAATGGGAGAGGCAGAAGCGAAGTTTGAGGAGATGATGAAGGAGATGAGTGTGTTGAGAGCGAGGAATGTTGAGTTGGAGAGGACTGTGGCTCGGCGGGGTGATGAGAGGCAGGCGTGTGAGAAGTTGGAGCGCATGAGGGATGAGTGGGAACGTGTGAATGAGGATCGTTTGTTTGAGTTCCACATCCCTATTCGGGATAACCATCTGGCCGGCGAAGTCCTCGTCAATAAAAGCCTGGACGAAAGCATTGTATGCTATCATGGACATCCGAGCAAGAAATGCCTCCACGCTACACTAAGAATGCGCGGGCATCTCCACAAATTTTCAATCAGGAAGCCCGCGAGACTGCCTAAGGATGACTAACTTGGTAAGTGAAAAAGTAAATAAGATAGTATATCCTATTCTAATACATATCATTTTCATTGCAGATCTTTGCCTGCCTTCACCACCCCATCAATTTACTCCCGAGAACGAACCATCGGCTCTCTTAAGGGCCACCTAGGGGCAAGACATGATAGAACCTCCACGCGGTTTGCCCTGGGCAGTCTTCGGACTGGCGAATACTATCATTAAGTTGAATCTGCTATCAGTCAACTTGAACGTTGCGTCGCGTTAGAGGGGTATATAAACCACTGCCTCTCATTTCATTTCATTTCAATCATGCAGACGCCGAACAGTCAAGTCAGCTCTCCTCGCGGACCGCAGTTAAGGCCGCGAAATTTATTTGAGGAGTTTGTCAGGCTAGAGGAGCAAGACAGAGTCCACAACAATCTTGCTCGGATTGGCAATCCGATGACAGCAACTGCTGTCAATCCAACGGAATGGCGCTACATTCCACTCTATACTCACATGCCAGTTAGTGTGGAAGTCGACAGTGCTACCAAAGAGAGAGTCTTTGACTCTCTCAGCAGAATTGGTAGGCTGTAGGATGACGACTCCCGAGAACGAACCATCGGCTCTCTTAAGGGCCACCATGGGGCAAGACATGATAGAACCTCCTCGCGGTTTGCCCTGGGCAGTCTTCGGACTGGCGAATACTATCATTAAGTTGAATCTGCTATCAGTCAACTTGAACATTATGCAGTCGATTGCTATCCCTGAAGCATTCTGATTCGCTGTTGAGCAATTCATTGTTGAAAACCCTATATAAGCCAGAAGATTGTAGCGCTTCTCATTCAATTTGAAGTCACGATGGAAGCGACATCTGCCGACAATATTCCCGTCTTCACTGATGAAGACAACGGCATTCCCGAGTTCGTCATCCTCGACGAGTGGGATGAGGATGAGAAGAAGGGGAAGATCAAGAGGATCATTTGGACGGATGAGGTGTGGACTCCGAATACCACTCGCATCCGAAAGGTGCCAGATGCACCACCACGGCTTAGGCGGTATAGGGTATACGACAACCTAAGCGTCATACCCATTGACTATTCCAGTCAATAGTCAAATTCACGTGCCCGAGAACGAACCATCGGCTCTCTTAAGGGCCACCATGGGGCAAGACATGATAGAACCTCCTCGCGGTTTGCCCTGGGCAGTCTTCGGACTGGCGAATACTATCATTAAGTTGAATCTGCTATCAGTCAACTTGAACATTGCAAATGCAGTTCGGTGTAATACTTCCTTTCGACGGGCGTTCCTGTAAAGGGCGGCGGTGAAACCCGTAGCTATGTATACCGCAAGGGACATTCGGCAATGGTCAATCTTGTTAAACCTCTCTGCGTCATGTTTGCAAGTGATTGCCTCTGTCTCAACGTAGTATGCATTCGCGCCAGGGCGACATTTAGCCAACTGTCGAAGGTTGCCTAAAACTTTCCATTGCATACGTTATGAGAACCATGAGTTCTACCTGTCTCTATCAATGAGACGAATTGATGAATGGAATGAAATGGGAGGACACTCACGCGCCACACGCAACATAACACACTTCTCTCTTCCGTAGTCTAACAAGCTCTTTACACATGGATCGCAGTCGATTGCTATCCCTGTATCAGAAGTGTAAGCTATCTTAATTTATTTGACACTATTTTATCTACCATCATCGTCCATATGAAATGTTTTTAGATTTACAAGTTAGACTAAGCGTGCTACTATTTCCAAATGAAAAAGTATACATGGTTAAATCATCCACTTAAGCCCATCCATAGTCTAACAAGCTCTTTACACATGGATCGCAGTCGATTGCTATCCCTGTATCAGAAGTGTAAGCTATCTTAATTTATTTGACACTATTTTATCTACCATCATCGTCCATATGAAATGTTTTTAGATTTACAAGTTAGACTAAGCGTGCTACTATTTCCAAATGAAAAAGTATACATGGTTAAATCATCCACTTAAGCCCATCCATAGTCTAACAAGCTCTTTACACATGGATCGCAGTCGATTGCTATCCCTGTATCAGAAGTGTAAGCTATCTTAATTTATTTGACACTATTTTATCTACCATCATCGTCCATATGAAATGTTTTTAGATTTACAAGTTAGACTAAGCGTGCTACTATTTCCAAATGAAAAAGTATACATGGTTAAATTATTCACTAAAACCCCATTCAAGTAAGTCAGTATGAAAGCAAAGATAATACGAAATAAACATTTATTATGGCATGTATTTCAAAAGGTCTTCATCGTCAATATCGTCCCAGAGTCTGGCTTCACATAGATTACAAAAACAGTTGAGCTGCTTTAAACGTTCTTCTGCAGCGTCCCTCACTTTCTCAATGTACGCCCACTCCGCCACGGTTCGCGGTTGGGAGTTAGGGGTGTACCACTCCCATATTTGATGCAAGTGCGACTTGCTGGTCATCTCCATCACCCCTTCGGCATCATATTGTAAATATTTCCACCGTATGCCTGTTAGGTCGGGCAACTCCTCTTCATCCTCCTCCGATAATGATAACTTTCGTATATTGTCGAGATTGTATGTCTTCTCCACCTTCGCCTTTCTTGGTGCATTTGGTGTAACGAGCACCTTTGCTGATGTATATGGAGAGGAGAACTCCAATGCGGTATTTGGTGTTGTTGGAGGACTTGTCATGTTGTCTTTGAAATGCTGACTTTGAATAATGATAACTTTAACATTTTTCTAATTCTTAAGTATACACAAGCAGCCAATCAGAATGAACATCCAATGAATGAAGAGGATGAAAGTATATAAGCAAAGTGACATTCAGGTCATTTCATTTAATCTGTGAATCATACAAGTGACGAACGCACGATCTCTCTCTTTGACTATTATTTGAGTGAAGTCTCTATCTTGTAGAAGTATCAACCTTAAACTTGATTTCGTTGAAATGGTAAGTTGAAAATTTCCTCTCATCTCCCTCAAACGTGTGACTAATAGCATCTTCCTCAATTTCAGGCATCAACTTCATCACCAACGCCCTCTCTTCTCGAGGAAAGTTTAGAGTTATTGAGTCAAGGTAGGTTGTAACACTACACTGAGGCTTGAACAGAGATGAAAGAATGATTTCTCTTTCAGGTGATGTGAGTTCCAGCTCAGGACTCTCGCGGCAAGGCAACGAGTGGGAATGTGCCGACTGCGGACATATGTTTACAAGGAAGCACAGTCTCCTTCGACACATCAAACAACGTGTGTGTCAACGCAAAGCGGTGTCAATCTCCGGAGGTGAAGTTGATTCTGACGATGACATCTCCTTTCCTTGCGATTTGTGCCCTCTTTCTTTTGATAGTCACTTTCAGCGATCTTCGCACAGACTTCAACACACGCATGCAAATGATCACTACACCAACGGTACCTCTACCATCTCCCTCATTAATGTTTCACATAATAATTTAGTACGCGACTACTGCATGGAGTCCAATACTCAAATTGTAGATTTTCCTGAGTGGCTCCTTCAAAATTCTAACATTATCGAAGCGCTCTTCAATAATTTAGACAATTTTAGAATGAAGGCGCTCATCTACCTTAAACTAAAATATATTAAAATAGATTTTCAAACGGGTCAAGTGACGGAGAGAATACAGTTTCATATTCCTTCCTCTTCCGCAACCGAAGTTGTAGACTGCGAGTCTTGGCTAAATTTTCACATTCAATGTTTAAAATCAAATGTAGATAAATTCAATCAACGCGACAGCGCTCTCATTTTTGATGGTGTGGACTCAGCCATATTCAAAATTTCCCTATTAGAAAGTCATGCAGCTCGAGGCACATTTAAACTTCCAAAAACGTTGTATAATAAGAAAGCTGTCATCAATGTTGATTGTAAATCACAGTGTTTCAAATATGCAGTCCTATCCATCCTTCACTATAATGATATCAACGCGCATCGAGATCGCACCTATAGCTATAGACAGTGGGAGGATGAACTAGACTTTGAAGGTTGTGATAGTAACAACATGAAAATCAAAGATGTAGAAACGTTCGAAAAACATAATAAGATTAAAATTGTCGTTCACGTGTGGGAGAAGGGGTTGAAGGGTGCCCGCTATAATTCACGTTCAACTTGTTATGAACGTGTAGTCAACCTCTTATTAGTAAAACAAGATGATAGCGAGGAATGGCACTACTGTGGTATTCCCAAAATCTCTCGCTTGTACACTCACTTGGGGCACTCTAAAAGAGGTGAACATTTTGTATGCGACCGCTGCATCCGCTCATTTTGGAGTAAAGATAAATTTGAAACTCACTATGAATGGTGCAAGCGAGGTAAATTACAAATGGAACGCATGCCCAAAGATAAAATATTTTCACATAGGGATAATGGTGACGAATTAAGTCCCCTGCGTGTCATTTACGCAGACATAGAATGCTACATTGATGATATCATCCACAAGCCAGCAGCCATATCCTGCTATGAAGTATGGCATGACCACTTTAGGAATAGACAAAACAAAATGCATACTTGGCAAGGTGAAGATTGCATTTCAAAATTTCTAGAATTTCTCGATAAAGCTGCAAAATTTCAACAATCATATGATTCCCAATTGCAGCGTAAGTCACTACATATGTCAGATGAAGACAAACAAAAATTTGAAAGTTGCACATCCTGTCCTAAATGTCATAAAACGTTTGATGACGATAAAATTAAGAAAGTGCGTGATCATGATCACATCACTGGTAAATTTAGAAACGCACTCTGCTCCAAATGTAACTTTTCACTTAGGTTGAGACGTCGTGTACTACCCGTCATTTTTCATAACTTTAAGGGCTATGACAGTCATATGCTCATAAAAGGAGGGTTGAGCCAGATGAAATCGTGGCAGTTTAATGTAATAGCACAAACGAGAGAAAAATTCATGGCAATGACAGCAAAAGTACCAGTAGATAAAACTAAAGAAAATAAGACAGTCTTCTTCGAAATAAAATTTTTAGATTCATTTCAATTCATGTCAGCGTCACTAGCTTCTCTCGTTCGTAATCTCAAGTTTCTTCCCCATAGTCAAACTTTGAAGAAACACTATCCAAACTTAACGGATGAAATAATCACTCGCAAAGGAGTCTTTCCTTATGCGTATTTTAGCTCAATGTCTAAACTAAATGAAACAACCCTTCCTTCCATTGACAAATTCAAAAACGATTTGACGGGTGAAGATTGTCCAGTAGAGGACTATGAACATGCTCAAGAGGCATGGTTAAAATTTAATTGTAAAACGTTTGGCGATTATATGATCGCTTACTTAGAATTAGATGTCATTTTGCTGGCTGATGTCTTTCAGGAGTTTCGACGAGTGGCATTAGAAGAAGACAAATTAGATCCTATCCACTTTGTCAGTCTACCAGCCATGTCCTTTAAATCAGCCTTTAAAATGACTGGTGAGACCATTCATCTCTTACAAGACCCGGAGATGTATAATATATTTGAGCGCGGAATACGCGGTGGTCTCACATTTGTAAATAAACATCATATAAAATCTGAAACAGTAGGTGATGATCATATCCACCTAAAGTACTATGACCAAAATAATTTATATGGCAGTTCACTGTCTAAACCACTACCTCATTCCGAGTTTAGTTGGTTAAATCAAAATGAGCTTGAGTATTACTCCAACCCTTCAAACATACTGAATATTCCAGATGAAGGTGATTGGGGATATTATTTTGAAGTGGATTTGATTTATCCAAATAGTATTAAAAATAAAACTGCTGATTTCCCACTCGCACCTGAATCTGGCGAAGTGACTGAAGATATGTTTTCACCATTCATGTCACAATTTCATAATAACTTAACAGAGTGTGGACAGCCAAGGTACAAACCATGCCGCAAACTTTTACTCACCCAATATGATAAGAAAAATTATCTCGTACACTTCTGCATATTAAAATTCTATTTAGAAATGGGCATGCTTCTAAAGTCAGTTCACCGCATTATCAAATTTAGACAGAAAGCCTTCCTCAAACCCTACATAGATAGTAACAGTCAAAAACGTGCACTCGCCCAAAATAATTTTGAAAAGGATTTTTATAAATATAAGAATAATAGTCTATTCGGAAAGACCATGGAGGATGTTAGAAAACGTATGAATTACAAACTAGTCGTTGATGAACAAAAATATCACAAATTGACCTCATCACCTCTTTTCATTGATAGAGACATCATCGATGAGGATCTTGTAGGTGTTAAAATGATTAAATCAGAAGTTGAGTTGTGCAAACCCATCTATATTGGGCAAGCCGTTTTAGATTATTCCAAGCTTGAAATGTATCAACTCTTCTACAAAATATTAAAACCATGCCCTCTCGTAAAAGAGGTTCGCTTGCTGGGTGGTGATACAGATAGTTTCTTTTTAGGAATTACCACTCAAAAAGATTTAAATTTTAATGAAGTAGGTAAGTCATTAGAAAAATATTTCGATACATCTAACTACAATCCCACTCATCCACTCTATTCCATACAGAATAAAGCCAAACTTGGTTGTTTTAAGGATGAAACAGCAGGAAAGGAAATAGATGAAATGATTCTCCTCCGTCCTAAAATGTATTCCATGAAACTAAAAGAATGTGCAGATAGTATTAAGCGTGCTAAAGGTATATCAAAATCCATTGTTCATAAAATGAAACATCGGTCCTATAAGAAGGCCTATAAAAATAAAACTATAACGTTTGTCAATATGACAATCTTAAAATCTCAAGTTCATACTGTGAAAACGTACACGTTCAAGAAACGAGCACTTTCAGCATGGGAGGATAAGAGGTGTTGGATAGGACATAACACATCTCTTCCACATGGACATCCTGACACAAACATACCTCCACCCAAAAGAATAAAACTCACGCTACCACATTCAGGAGATGTATTGACATAATCAACTTTAACTCAGTATTTTGATGTTGCTTTTTGTAGATATACATGGTTGTTTTATGTATCGCATGAGATCGTTTCTTCCTTGTGAATATATGCCTACAGTCAGCCCATTCCCCCTATATCTGTGAAAAGACTTTTTCATATACATATTTTTATTTCAATAAACATATCACAATGACTTCACTTTGTTTTCCGAAACACTAAAGTTACGAGGGATTTAGTATCTTTCACATGGATACACTCTTGTAAACCATTGGTAATTTTGATAGCAATAGAGGGTATAGTTTGTTTGACGACGGGATGATAGAAAATAGATTCAAACATCTTCTCGACTATTCCATATGAAGCGTCTTTATCATGAATGAAATCACGTAAAATGTATTCTTTTTTCTCGCCAACAGAAATAGGTAAAATCAAATCACTTTGAATGTAAAGGTGTTGTTCATGTTTATCAAGTGTCATTGGTGTTTCTATACCAATCGTATGCGCAGCAGCAAACACAGTTTGTAGCATTGAAAAGCCAAAGAGTTTTTTCAAATTTTTACTCAATTGACATTGAATGTCATCACCCAGTCTCAGAACAACGCGTTGATTTTCAATTGAAAACGAAATGTGGTGTGTCTTTACATCATATTTACTTTTCATCACATGCTTCAACTTCTGTTGTATATAAGGATTTACTACATGAATGAAGCTTTCAACTGTATGATATAGACGCGGCATTATATTGATAGCAACTTTAGATTCTTCATAAGACTGGTAAATTTTCTTGATGCGATCGCCATAGATGTCCACCCACCATTCATCATTAACTGAATCAGCTTTAGTGTGATATTCATGAGAAGCATACACCACACCGCTTCCAATAATAGGTGTATAATGTCTTACAAAATGACGCAAGGTTGGAGAGAAATAAACTGTAAGTTTGTCATTATATTTCTGAATAACCAACTTATTTTTGTCCGCCATAATTTTCTCTCCATACTTCTTACCCACAGTCTCATTCCATCGTTTTACTAACTCAATAAGTGATAAAGGTTGAACACCACGCTTTTTCAAAATGATGCGTTCTTCGCATTCTACAACATCTTCATCAAATATTTTAAATCTATAATGAAATTTGTTGATTCGAGTTGAATAAACTTTTCTAACATTTGCAGTAGCAATTGACGTTAGATGTAGTCCATGACCAAAACCGAGATGTGGATAGAATTCACTATCCAACCTCAGCGTAAGACCTTTAGTAAAAGAATGAAAGCGGAGGAACTGTCTCCCACTCCAATGATAGATAGTAAACTCATAAGCTTTCTGATTTTTATTCTTCATGATGGAAGTATTACCACTGTTGAATGCCTTAATAATTTTCTCATTCCCAAATGGCTCATAAGAATCTGATTTTATCTGAATCCATTCATAGTTCCACTTTCCATCTGATGTTAAATTGTATGGGAACTGAAATGCATTATTCATCGTTATTCCATCATGGGTGCGAGGAGTCAATATCATTTCTTCCAAATCATTCACATTCTGAATATTGCTATCATAGCAAATACTAGAAACGCCAACCTCCCATTCACCTTCTAAATGCAGTGGCCGATTTAATTCTACTCGATAGTCTGATGGTTTATTTTTGGGAAATTTATTCATAGAAGCATTACTGGGCAAGTAGATTAGAAACGAGTCCTTATTTTCACTTTCCATATTATTCACATTGGAAAAATATATTAGCATACGTTTGCATTAACTCTTCATTCGGAAATGGAGTGTGATACTTGTCACAGCATCTTTATGAAAAGGAATCAACGCACCAGCATCGTCATAAATGGCAATATCAATTTGTGGGATGTAGTTTGATTTCAGCTTTGTATAATGCACTTTCTTGAAAGTATGCTCAGATAAAATACTGCAGCTTTTTGGCTGGTATGGTATCATTGCTAGCAATGGAGCTTCAACATCTCCCACACGTACATCTTCACCAATATTGGAATATATCTGAAAATAGTTAATACGACGCGATAGCGACATGTCTGCGCTAGCTTTGGTTACAGTACCACTTTTAAAGATATTTTGGTCAAAACCCAAAATGTCCATTAGAGTTTTATCCATAATTAGTTCAATACCTTTTCCACTTATAGTGAGAGACAAAGTACCTTCTTTTTCAGAAAATGAAATATGTTGGTCATTAATCACTTCATTTAAATAATCTACAACCAATTTAACTGAAGTAATGATGCGAGGCATCAACACTCTTGTTTCATGTAAGATACCACCGAAAGGCTCTACACACTTTCTGTATAAAGATACGGTCCATTCTGTATCAAATTGATTTGACCTTTCACATGGTAAATGTTGCATATTAAATTTTCCATGAACAGCTGCAGAATGATGTCGCAAGAACTGATGAAAATCTTTTGAACAAACTAATACTAGATCATCATCATTTAATTTACTTATTGCAATATGATTAGATGATTTAATATAAGTCAATGTTGCCACTTGTTTACCATCAACTCGAAGGAGATAATTAAATTTCTTCAATAATGTTTCAGGAGTCATGTTTGTCTTTCTTGGCTTAATCACAATCTTCTTCACCAACGTCTTCTCATTTTTTGGAATAAGATCTACATAATAAGCTTCCTCTCGATATATTAACTGTTTATGAGCACTTATGTGGTAATTAACGTTAAAATTATCATAGCTTGTCAAGGCGCTAGCGAGGTAACCTAAATCATTTCTTAAACTTGGACTTAAACCAACAATCCAATCTTTCTCAACTACATGATGTATATAAGTATAATCATCATTGTGTGGAGTAAATTGGGCAATATGTTTACACGCTTTATTCAAGAAATCATATATAAACTTTTTACATGATAAGAGATCTTTCTTTGGCCACTGTGGAATGTATACTCGGCAGCCCTTTTCACATTGGTAAGCAGCTGTACGTCTCATATTAATAGTCATCACCTCATGATCAAAAGTATAGACACAGTTGCTATAAACAAGTTGAGTGACGCCCACTTCCCAATTCCCATTTAGCTGTTGTGCATGATCAATGGGAGTAGAAAAGAGTGCGGCTCGATTACTAGTAAATCTCTTTGTAGCCGCATTGCTAAGCAAAATATGATAAAACGACATTTTTATATTGCTAATCTGCAACTTTGCATAACATCATGAAGACTTGGATTTTGGACTCTCTACAATATATCAGAGTTGATCGTGATGGAAACGTACATTTCAAAAATTCTCATGGTCATACATCAAGAGGAATTACATTAACATGGCGACAATTTGTCAACCTCAATGATATCATGAGGGATTTGGAATATTTTGAAACATTAAGATTCATCTCCTTGGGTGATCAAGTTTGGCTTCAACATTACAGAAATGAAATTCAAATCTACCATTCTCATTCCGCAAACTGTTTCTCATTTCGCAAATACAATTGGGAGAAGTATAGAAGATACATACATCGCTCCATCATGACATTTATTCGTCGTGAGTTCATCGCCCTACTATGCAAATCTTAATCAGATATGATTACCACGCACCATGAGTTGGAAATTAGATTCCCTACAACGTATTGAAACGGATCATGATCGAAACGTCTATTTCAAAGATTCAACTGGAAATGTGAGAAGAGAGTTTGCTTTATCTTATCGCCATTTTCAATCTCTACATCATATCATGAAGGATTTAAAATACTTCTATATGAAAAGACATTCACGTATTGGAAATCGCATCTGGCTGCGCGTCAACAATCGGCGAATTCAACTCTATCATTCCCAACTTCATACTAACTTCACATTTCATCAAGGTAGTTGGGAAAAGTATAAAAGGAAGGTACATCGCTCAATTTACTCATTCTTTCATCATGAAGCGCCATCGCTACACCATCGTCAACATTCTCCGTCGCTTCAGACTCTACACCAAAATCGATCTCACAACATTACGCCAACAGCTTCCAAACAGCAAGTATTACCCGGGCCGTCCTCAAATGTTAGTAGTGAAGATGAACAATTCACGGAATCTTCAACTCTTCCCAAATGGGACTGTACAGATTCTCGGCGCCCTTTCTCATTCATCGGCGCAGTCAATGCGCTTAGAGCTACAAAGACTACTACGTCGGATATGGAAGAGGGAGAGGTGTGTGATGTCGAATCTGACTGTGGACAATATGGTGATCTCTACTCAATTGAGTGACAGTCTATCATTTTTGAAGATTCGTACCAGCAGTTACAGTTTGTGTTATGAACCCGAACTTTTTCCTGCAGCTCTCATTAGTTGTTGGTTGCCTGTGCATGTGGCAATCTTTCATAATAGTAAAGTGATCATTACTGGACTAAAATCTCATGAACAAGCAAATATGATCCTAGACTATCTCATTGAGTATGTACGTACCCAGCGGATTGTAAAATAAAAAACAATTTTTCCAACATGATGTTTTTATTTCAAATCATGATAGAACTTACAAATCATTTTTTCATTAGAGGATGGATTACATGAAAAGTTTTGAATAATAGATGCAAATCGAGATACATGTAAACGTTTTAAGATGAAGTACAGTACAAAAGCACCACACGTTGATGAAAGTGGATGTTGTAGTATGCGTTCATTTCGCTGATATTGACGCGTATGTTTTCTCAACCACTGCTGTGTTGGTATATTTGGAGGTTGAGCAAGAGAGTCAAATAGTTCACCACGTCGGTCTTTTCCAATAAAGATCGCTTTCCAATGCTCACCGCCTAAATTCTGTGAATGAGTGTTTAGCACAATAAAGATGGGATAGTGATTTACTGCAGGTGGTAAGGTATCGAGTGAATAGACATTATCGAAAGCTTTCAACGTCGCTTCGTCTGCATTATGCTGCACTTTAGTCTTAATATCGTCAGCAGTCAACCAACTCATTAACGATTATACTGAAGAATCACGTCACGATACTTTGTAATTTCAATATTTGAATCGAAGACTGCATAAATTAATACATTGATCGTCTCAGGTAGTGTTCTTTTGAACGTCAAATCCAAACGAATATTATGAGGCACGTTCGCTTGACGATAGGGTGCACTAATATCGCTGTCAGCAGTCAAATCAAATGCATAAATAGTATATCCACTCTTAAACTCTTTCATAGTCAGTCCGTTGGTATCATCCGTATTGTAAAAGCCAAAGACATCCATAAAATCAACATAACTGCGCATAAATTGATCCGAAGCAAAATCTGGTTTGTAGGGTGGACCAGGATGACTCACACCATTAACACGTAAAGCAATTTCACTTAACTGATTGTGTTTAAAATTGAAAGGATTCTTCTTTATATTACCATTAAATGCATCATTTTCAACCATTGCCACCATGAGGAGCTTCGGTGCTTCCGATGGAAAGAGGCCATCTTTCATGAAACTCTTTTGATCTTTCGGAATTGTAAAGGTGAGAAGCTTTGTATGCTGAACGGGGTAAATGGCATTTTGGCGGTTAAGACCTTCAGCATGCCCTCTAATGACACTTGGATTCGGTACTACTCGACGAATGTAAAGTGCAATATCTTCCACATGAATTCTAAAATTGTCAACTTTAGCAAATGCATTCAGCGCAAATTCAGGCTTATTCAATGTCAGCTTGAGTCGCATGCTGGTATTACAGAGTAAAAACTTTGACTGTCTAAAGAAGTCTAAATTCAGCGGACCATATAGCTGACATACTCTACTATCTTTAATCATAGCAGATCGCTTTACAAAGCCACTGTTTGTTTCAACATCAAATTTTCCTGCTTCATCTCTGTACCATCCCATGGCTTCCATATGACTTTTTTGTGCTGCTGGATGAAACTGCGATACATGAGTGAAATATGATTTATAGGGATAATCGCTTTGACCACCTTCCACCTGCTGCTCTCCAATCGTTAGAGAAACATCGCGAAGTAATGTAGTCAATGGTAAATTGTTCAGTCCAACTTTATGTGCATCGTCAATAGCAGTTCCATCTGCTTGCTGAATTCTAAACCTCAAATCAAGCATCGCATAACTCAAATCTATGTAGTCATCACTACCACCAGGAATAACAAATTCAATGGGGCCAGCATTCTCAGCTGTTCGAGGATGATAATCTACAATACTTGAACTAAGAATATCTGTCTGTATGGCTTGTTGATCGAACAAACAAAAACCGGAAGTTTTACACTCCATGATTAGAAGTTATAGCAGCGTCGTCGTTTAGCGCCTGATGAATGATTAGAGCCTCTGCGACGTTTGCGTGAATGCCTTTTGACTGAAGATTGCACCTTACCAGCTCCGCGATGTTTCCTCCTTCCTTTTCTCATTCGTTTAGGTGATTTCTTTCCTTGAGTAACACCAGCAATGGTCTGCTTCAATGTTTTTAAACCGCGTTCCTTCCCACGATTCAACAAACTGCTCTTGAAACTTCTACCTCTGGAAAGATCACTAGCAACATCACCAGCAAAGCCAACGGCATTACTTAAAACATTTCGTTTTAAAGATCTACCGACATTGGATATGAGAGGTGCTACAACAGATTTCAGTGCACCAAGTATGCTACCTCCACGTTGGCGGCGAGCACCGATGTAAATTTGTCCTCCGCCACTTACGTAGGAGGGTCGTGAATAAAATGAGGCAGTTGGATTCATAGCTCAAACCCTAAACATTGTTAGTTACAACTTTGCATGAATCACTGTCGATCACTTAGATGAAAGATGTCGGCACGACGCATCCAAGAGTTCATACTTGAAGGATAACCAGTCCATTTAACAAGACACCATTCTTCACCTTGCCGTTTTTTACATCGAATGATTTTCTCTACCAAATATGTTTCACTTTCAGTGACTACCTCAATCTCATCGCGGTAAAAGCTACCCTCAATTTCTTCATTATCGTAATCTTTCAACTTGTAGGTGGTCGGAGAGTCTTTTTGATTAATCCTTGATACTGTAAATACCTCCTCTGTCCAATTCGGGAGGTACCCTTTAGCAAAAACACTTTTCACTTTTGAGATACGAACTTTATCGCCAATTTTCACATCACTTTTCACATGAGTGCGTTTACGTTGGAATGATTCGCGCACTTTATCTACATTGTTAGCATTTACATCTACTGGTCTGAGTCCAATAGAACGATGGATAGAGTGATTGTAGGCATGGAGTGTATCTTGTAGAACCTTTGTCCAATTTTGTGTCAAGTTGGCAGTAAAATGTCGCCACAAACGATTTTTTAATGTGCGATTAAAACGTTCAACGAGTGCAGCTTTATAAGCGCTCTTTACACTAAACAACTCAATGTCATGCCTCTCAAATAATCTTGTCACATGCTGATTTTCAAACTCTTTTCCTTGATCACTCTGAATTCTTTTTGGAATGCGACCTTCTCGAAAAATTGTTTGGAATGCTTTTGCTACTCCTTTCCCTTCTTTAGTTTTTAAAGGTTGAGCCCACGCATAACGCGAGAAAATATCAATGACGGTTAAAATAAAATTATTACCCGAGTTATGTTTTGAAATGGAGGCAACATCGCACAAATCTGCTTGCCACTGTTCATCGATGTCATGAACAATATAATGGCGGGTGCGGTACTTCTTTTTCGCTTGTTTGTGGAGTGTATAGGTAGCCTGACCCTTTAACCATCGTTTCACTTGTGATTGTGGAAGACCACTCGCTTTTGATAATTTCTTGATAGATGCAAATCCTGCCGGATGTTTTACATCATAATAGATTGACTTCAAACGTTCAGTCGATGACGGCTGACTCTTTTTCCTCCTTCTCATCTTTTTTCTTTCTTGCCTTTCTACATTTACAACAACTGCAGCATTTAGCTTTAGCGGTTTTGCGATCGTGTTCACATTGCTTAGGGGTTTCATTATGAGAGCTGGCGCAGCAAGTGCAAGTGACAACGACATTCACCTCTGGCGGCTCATTACATGGCAAGCAACACATCTGCTTCATATTAATAGTCTGAGAACATGTATTTCCTAGGAGGAGCTGTTTTACGTTTTCCTTTTACCAGTTTTAGTGGCGATGTAGATCTACGTCGAGTTCTTCCTCTTGTTTGCTTAGTGAGTGTGGGAGGGGATGTAGCAGGTGACGTCTTAAACCAATTTGTTGGCATTTTCATCGTCTGAAGCATTGGAGTAGTAGCCACTGTTGAATCAAGTTCTTTCAATGTCTCATTATTTAAAGCAAATTTTGGCACATTATGCTTTTTCAATAGTTTAAGAAAGTATGACCAACCAGGTGGAACATAGCCCTGACGGCGCTTTCTACGTGTCGCATACTGAATCAAGTCTTCATAACGTGAAGCATCAATCACTTTATTTTCATCTGTAATGATTTCTCCTCTATCATTTACATTGAGATGGGGTTCAATACTGTTGAAAAGAGATATGGCATGTGCGCGAGATGCTAAAGGTGTAGCAGTCGATACAGAGTCACGCATCTTATTCTTCAAGTTTTTCAATTGCTCAACAGTTTCCGATTGTAATAATACAGCACGATGTGGATCTTTGATGTGAACATTTTGCTGATAATCTATTTCTTTCCTATACATTTGATTTGCAAGAGGTTGCTTTACTTGCTGCATGGCAGTCAATTGTACATATTCATCCTGAGGAATAACAATCATGCGAGAATAAGAACTCATAGTTTGTAGATAATCATGGGAGTTTTCAAAATATCACTTCGAAATCTAAATTCTTCCGGACACTCTTGCGTAAAGTCAATGAATAAGTAACCGTATGGTTTTTCAGTAGCTGCTTGAAAAATTTCAATTAAGGCTTTTGATCCTCTGGGTGCAACTTGTCGCGCTAAAATTTCAAATTGACTTTTATCTCGCGGATTCTTGAAAATAGCATAATAGTGTGTATTCAGGTTTCGTGTACGAGCTTCTTTTCCATCAGGAAACAAATTTTGTGTAATATAGATGATAAAACACCTTTTATGGTGTGCTGCGCGAGTGAACATATCTGTAACATCTTTTGAATTCTTACTTTCTTTTAATAAATCATCCAATACAACAACATCATTAGACTGAAGTTTATCCACTGGAATAATTCCTTCATGTCGAATAAAGTTGCGACTTTGCAATTCCTGAAACAGCGACGGTTGATAAATACCATAACACCAAATCACTCGATTGATAGGTTCCTTAAACAACTCCCTTCTTTTATCCAATAAATTCAGCGTGAAAACAGTTTTACCTGCATGAGATGGACCTGATACAGTCAGAACTTTATCACATTGAAGTCTGAAATCCATTTTATTACTTTGAGACTCAACATTTGCATAATTAACGCTTAGAGCCAAAGATATTTCCCAATAGGTTGCCCACGGCAGGAGCTATCATTGGAAGTATTGCTGAAAGGAAACCGCCCTTTTGTGTTAGAGTTTTCCTCTTTCTTTGAAGGGCGACTTTAGGATTGGAGATGAAACGCAATTTCGTAGCATATCGCTTAAGTAACTTTCGTTGTTTTGGCGCTAATTTCTTCGTCCTCAACTTCCTCACATGAGAAATAATTTCACAAATGAATTTATCGTTAGCATGTCGTATAGCATTGTATCGCTGATTTGCTTTCATTCGTCGGAGAGCTTGAATGGCTGAAGAAAACTTTTGACTTTTACGTTTCGTCATTTTACGTTTCGCCATTTTCCGTGTTAGTCTTTGCTAAAACCTATCTTTACCACATTTGCATAGGTACTAACTATTGCGACATAAGTGACACTCGAAATGAGCAATGTCACAGTGGTTACATTGGCAAAGTTGAATGCAATTACGTATGAAACAGCGTTGACAAAAAGCATGCTTACATCTCTTGAAGATGCGCTTTTCATTTCCATCCTTTCGCTTACATACATCGCAACACATAGTTTCACCGTTACTGATGTCTATAGCAAGTCTTTTTGAAGATATGAATTTGCTAGCCTTTTCTAAATAATAGACGCATGTACAGAAGGAATATACTTCGAGAGTGAGCAGACATAGCTCGAAAACCAGTTGTGCTACAATCAAGTACCACTGCATTTTCAATTTTTCTTTATGGAAAGTTGAATGTGAATATCTGAAATCGCTTCAATCACTAGACTGCTACCATGATGGTTAAATGCGTTAAGACGTTCAGCAATTTTTATCATATGTCTTTTAAAAAATTCTTGGGGGTGATCTACCACTTCCATTGAATAAGAAGCAAAATGGAAAGAGCGACTTTCCACCTCTTCCTTTCCAAAATGACTAAACTTAATTTTCGCAACTAATCGCGCCATGATAATGCTATCAGAGAATGTATTCATTAACTCTAGAAATAGAGTGCTAGCATCATCGACCACTGCTTCGATGTCGGTCTCATCTTTATGAAATTTTATCACATAATCTTGAACAGCTCCTTTTAAACTTTGCCTATGAAAACGTAATGTTCCGCAGTCGTTTGAGAAAGACATGATCGCCCTTTATCTAACCCATCCATTGCATGAAAACAACAACTCTTCTCATAGTAACATTTATTGAATAATGGTAACAAGCATGCATTATAAATCAATGGTTTGAAAGAGATAAAATAGATACAGCTGGTAACTATCATACAGCGAGCAATGATAACCATACAGGACTTTGGCAGTGTTGAGGTAAGGAGGAAAGAAGCATTGGTTATGAACGTAGCTACTACAACGAACAGACAAAATAGGAACACACAAATCCTTAAAACGTTTTGTGACTTCATGATAATGTTGATTCACTCTACTATCCCAAGGTGGGAGCAAAATATCATCAATGATTAGATTGGGAAATACTTTCCTCTCCTTACCAGGATTATTACAAAAGATGCGTATAACATTGAAAGCAGCTAACCATCGTTTAAAGTCAATAAGAAGAGCACTCTCACAAGAAAAGCCATAGTCTTGCAAATATTTCAGATTAAGTCCATGAATGTGTTTTCTCGCCCATTGATCAACATTGGGATCGCAGTTGGCATGTTGATGATAGACACTAACAATCTGATATGTCCAATTGTTCATAGCAATAGCACTGAGCTCCTGTACAGGTTCACCCTCACAATCCATAAAAATGATGATAGAAGCCTAAAACGGAAATTTACACATCTAAGGAAACGTTCTATAACATATTACAAAATGAAGAATTACATCGATGCTTTTCACGACAAAATACACAAATGATATGATGGCAACGAAGAAGTAAAATGTATCTAATAAGACCACGTCTACGACACTCAAAGCACATAAGCGAATTGTCATAGGGTAGAGTTAGGAAAGGACTAGCAATTCTCCTTCTTTGATTTGCGTTTTGATGTAGCATTCTTCTCCGACTTGCGCTTCGTACCACTGCTGTTAAGGATTTGATCAATTATGTCGTCCACGTTGGGTGGTTTCGGAATATATAGGATGGATTCCATATGCATGGAGAGAGAGGCTATTTTATTATCCTTGTGTCGACCATAATATAGCCCATTCACTTTGAAAAGGATATCCCAAGTACCTTCTCCGAGCTCATCACATCTGATGGGTATTGAATGATCTCCCTCCTTCTTATAGTAAGTACACCAATGTGATACCGGTAGGCAAATGTGATTACCATCCCAAATCTTTCTATAGGGAGTATCCTTGTCATCTCTCGCCTTCCACTCTTGAGCAAGAGGAGTAGGAATGTCCATATTTAATGTCACGTACTCCTCAATAATATCAAGTTGGTGGCGAATGTATGGACTCACGGGGATCAGTATGTAGTCCCCATACTGATTGTGCATTATCTTGACATCCGTGGAAGGGAGCATTCCCGTTTGGAGTACTACGCTATGATCATCATAACGCAAGGCTTGTTTAAATTTACGCTGTAGCGGTGTAGGATTACGTACCTTGGATGTTTCTTCCACTGGCCTCAGTTGTAGATGATCTGACCGTAGCGAACCTTGTAACGTTTGACCGCCATTTTGTCCTACTAGTGCAGCAGATGGAGTAGATGCCTGAAAATGAAAAAAGATTGTATTAAGTTTACGTTCAAGGGAGGAGAGGGAGGGAAGTAGCGACTTACCATTTTAGTTGGATAATAGAACAGGGAACTAGAGAGAGAGAAAATGTGCGTCCGTCACTCGTGTGATTCAACGATGGAATGATTCTCACTGTGGAAGGCTCGCTATTTATAAAGAAATGCTTGATTCTCATTGGATGATGATCCTCATTGGACAATAACATCAAGTTGATTCCAAATCTGGCATCCGTTTACCAATCCGATAGTTCGTTTTGAAGCTACAGCCCAAAACGTCCCAAATTCTAACTCTGTCGTTTTTCACCAATGTCCCAAAATCTTAAATGGCGTCTCACATCTAAACGAAGGCAGATACGAACAAGCCGATTCTTTCACTGAATTTGTCTCACTCTTAGCTTTCAAACGAGCTATCGCACGACAAAATCCGTCCACTGGAAGCAAGCTGTCCAGGGGGGGGGACGTCAGCCGAAAATTTTTTCTCTCCGATTTCGCTGGAAACATCCTTCCTAACCCAAAATTTCACGTAGATTCCGAATCTGGCCTCCGTTTTCTCATCCGATGCTTCGTTTGGACGCTACACACCAAAAACATCACACACTATAGCCTCAAGACTAATCCTGGCGGTCGCCCACGTCAACCTAGACGGTCGCCCACGTCAACCAGGCGGTCGGACCAACTCACCCGAGTCTCACACTCTGTCGTTGCAGAGGGGGGGGGACGTCAGCGAACATGTTGTGAACGTGGACCCACCTGGCCGGCACACCACGACAGACCACAACCTCTATCGTTCCAGAGGGGGGGGGACTCAGACACGAAGCACCACGGCGGCCGACCACGACACTGCCGTGCCAGAGGGGGGGGGGGACGCAGCGATGGCCGCCATCTTGCGCGGTCCAGAAGTGGAGTTTTGCTTACTACTGACAAGATTGCCCTTCGTACGTTTTCAGATATTCTGAAACCGGGCAACTTTTTATACCATTTGGCTCCACACCGACTTGCCGTCTCAGGTCATATCGAAATACCACTTTGTAACTCTGTGCGGCGGTCCTCTACTTTCTTTCCTAAAACTGTTTTTTCTTTTACTTGATTATCTTTTTTTCCTTAACGATGTTGTGAGATTCGCATGAACTGGCTTACAAAACTTATGTGAAAATGTTTGCATGACTTCTATTATCAAAATACAAAGGTAAATTATTATATCAAAAGCATAGTATAATCTAGTTGGTGGAGCACCTTGAATTCTCCAGTTGAAGTCATGAGCCTTTTGAAATATAATGACTGGAATTGGGCATCAGTTATCACGTCTGCTCCAATGAATTCGATGCTCGAATGCTTCGATTCTCTCGCCTAGCAGGCTGGCGTGCGGACGCATGTTGCACGCCTCCTGTTGGCACCATGCTTCTTGCTTTGCCGCTTGACTTGCCATGCTGTGTTTTATTTTTTATTTATTTATTTATTCAAAGTACAATATTTGAGTGGCGTTACTGCCAAATTGCCTCCCATATACTTCTGCCTCCAATATTCAGCATATTAACTGTTCATACCTTACTCAAGAAACTTCCGTCGACGCCAAAGCATTCATTATATGAGATCATTCCACGCTCTTCAACGCTACAGGATTCATTATGGCGTGTTATCTGAAGCAGCTTTCTTTGTTCCTTCTGAACTTGCGACCGGGCTATAAAAATCGCCTGCATCACGTAACCAGTTGATGAACTCACGCTTAACAATACATGGACGATAGATAGCAAGCGCTATCAATGTGCTGTTCGTCATCAACGTCGCAAATCTTGTGCCTCTTGTGTTATGTAACTGCGTTCACCGAATGTATGCAAATACTTGTCAACCAAGGAATAAAGGTTATTATTATTACGAGTATTATGAAATCGCAGATACAGATCGCAACAACCTAAATGATACGATGTAACTTTGTCTAATAATGCAAGCGCCCTATGAAAATTACGGTTACACATGTCATATAACTGTTTATAGCAATTAAAAAAAGACAATCATTCTATCTAAAGAGCAGTTGGTAAAGAGGATGTTATGTAATGGATAGAGAGAGGATGGCTATGCGATTCTCTGGGATATAGAGAAGGTAATTATTTGATGAATCCCGAGGAATGTATCAAATAATTTCACGAGCTATGTCAGAGAATCGCATAGATATCCTCTATCCGTTAATAAAGTATGCCAGATTATTAGAACCATAGATATCCGCGATAGAATCCGTGTCTACCAAGATTTTTGATGGGAAGAAATTTTATTACATATAGAAGGGATTCTGAAATGCGATTCTACAACTATGTAATAATCTGGTATACTTTATATTGGTAGAAATAAACAGATTTATATACAGGTACCTCAGAATGTGTGTCAGTGTGTGCATGAAATTGTTTTCGATATAGATGTTTGAATTTCTATGCAACACAGAGCACTGCTTCGCTTTTTGATGAAAAATATGAAAATTTGTGTCCTCACTTATACAAATCTTTATCAACTTGCACCCTACAGGTGCCTGAGAAAACTATCTATAAGACGGGTGCGTAGACGCATTTTCGATCTTCAGTTGAAAAATTCTCAGATCCTCAGAATATTTCCAGTTAAAGTTACGAATCGTTTTGAAATACATGTATAATGATTGGGCCTCATTAAACACGGTTACTCCAATAAAATCGCCGATAAGGGTCGCAACAGTCAATAAAAAGGAGTTTTACATCTTTGTCTCAAAGCAAAATGAATTGAGAATGAATTAAGAAGCTGTATTAATGAATTGGAAAAGGTGTACAAGTTAAGTCACCAGTCTGAGAGTTTTACTATCATTAAGCGATTAATTTTCTCAACTACCGTCTTGTGACAATAATTTCATTTACGAAGAATGATCCACAATTGTTTCAATCGATCAATTGTACGTCATTTACAACTGACACATTTCAGTGCTTTTATCAGTCTGAAATCTATATGAAACTCAATTGTTCTATCAGTGATTAAATTTGACTGCATCATCTTCTGTCGGAACATTCATTTTCATGAACTACAAGTCAAAGCAGCACTTTTTATTTCACCGCTGAAAATGTTATTGATTTACATGCATAGTGACGGAGACGTTCCTTATTAACGCGTTCCCACTGTTCAGTTGCGTCAGCAACCACCATAGCAGGAACGCAATTAGCACACAATGACTGGTATTGTCATTTCATGCAGCGTTCACGAAAGCTTTGCGTATAGGTAAGCTCGCGCGCTTTAGGAAAGAGATCAATCTCCTGCTTTTAGATCAATGCATGAAAGCAGCACGATTTCTAATCTCGAATGACGAAGCAAACGTCATCAGCAATGAAGTCACTATTGAGTAGTAGCCTCTTCATGCCTACAGAAACCAATCACAGAAAGGCTGTCGCAAAGTTAGCGATCACTAACGAAGACAGACGTAACAGTCATTCTGCGCGCACTCCAATGGGTTGGTGATGCTGTTGGAGAATTGTTAGCCTCACCGTGTTTCTGTGCTGTCGCTCGTGGACTTTAGGAAGTCAACCACTACAAGTCAAAACTACAAGGACGTCAACGTCTATACATTTAATATATCTACATACATATATTATACATTTACTACATCTTTTATTTCTTTATTGTCAAGGTAAGTCCATTCTGATGTTGCATCAAGGATCGAAAGATGATATCGATTAAAATGAGTCCCATTTCATTTATTAAACTATTGAACAATTATTCATACGCAAGGTTGTCATAATTTTGATGTTCTTGTTCTTTGAATGATAAGTGTCAACAGGCGGGAATGAGGGAAAATGCTTTGATCTCCAACATTCACACCTACATTGCTAATATTGAACGTGACCACTTGAACAGATCTTCACTCGAAAAGAGCGTCAAATTGACAGATTTCTATGACTCGAATGTAGAACTTTGAGAGAAGCCGGTGAATGAAGCTACGTATGAATCGGGACATCCACAGAATTAGACCGGTCGTCTCTTCTTCTGTTTGACTAGAAAGGAAACATTGGAACATGTAATGCCTATGAAATGGCACAATCTGCTGACATAATACCATAGAAATCGAACAATGAGCAGCCAGTTCAACATTAAACACGCCAAATTGTCTGAAGTTTCAGTGAAAGTTGTCAACCGGATCACACAGCAAAGAGACACAGACGATGTCAAGTTCTACAGAGAAGTTTGTGAACATTTTTTCGTAGGCCTGCTGACTTTTTTTAATGATGATCGGATGGCCCAACATTATCGAGAAAACTTTTCAGCAATGATCGGTATTCCTCGAATCTGAAGGAATCGTGGTGATCGGAGCATTTTGAAGGAATTCACAGTAATCCGCAAGCGACGCACGACTATTTTTCCTATCTCTGCAAGGTATTAAACATTTCTTTTTGCCCACTTAGTAAGTTCCTCAATGTGCCATTGTTTTGAATCAGTTTGCACTTCTAGCAAAGTGATGCGGTTAAACAATCTAATTCTGTGGGCACATCAATCGTCCGTGTCCTAGCATTAATTGGAGCCTTTCTTTATTAATACGAAAGTCAAGTATTTCTGGTAGCACCTTGACTAGCGCTACCCCCAACAGAATGCCACATGCTTTATCAATACGACCCCAGGTAACAAGAAGGACTAAGATCAAATCATGCGACTAGGATCATCTCCAAATTTCCAATAAAAGTTCAGAACAAATGTTGCAATGCCAATTTTGGCAAAATTCAAGACATCTTTATTTGTTTACAACATCAATCAACTTGCCAAAACTATTTTAAGGAACAATTAAACTGTCAAATCGAATTAATGAGCAATATTCTTTTCACAGGGAAAATCGGTGCACTTTTATGCTTTTGTGCTTGCATTCTTAGCATTGGATTGTTTCTTAGCTTCTTTAGCAGCTTGTTTCACAGCTTCTTTAGCAACTTGCTTCTTGGCTTCTTTACCACCTTCCCTCTTGCCCTCTTCGCCACCCTTTCCTCGACCTCCCTGTCGACCTTCACCATGCTCTTTTCCTTCATCTTCGTCACAATGTTCGTCATCATCATTGTCTCTTCGTCGTTCTCCTCGTCGTTCTCCTCGTCGTTCTCTTCGTCGTTCTCTTCGTCGTTCTCTTCGTCGTTCTCTTCGTCGTTCTCCTCGTCGTTCTCCTCGTCGTTCTCCTCGTCGTTCTCCTCGTCGTTCTCTTCGTCGTTCTCCTCGTCGTTCTCTTCGTCGTTCTCTTCGTCGTTCTCCTCGTCGTTCTCCTCGTCGTTCTCCTCGTCGTTCTCCTCGTCGTTCTCCTCGTCGTTCTCCTCGTCGTTCTCTTCGTCGTTCTCCACGTCGGCCTCCTCGTTTCTCGTCATCTTCATCATCATCTTCACAAAATTCCTCATCATCGTCAGAATCTTCATCATCTTCATCATCTTCACAGTCCTCCTCTTCTCTATCTTCTGGTCGACTTCTTCGTCGTTCTCGGTGTCCTCCTCGCCTCTCCTCATCTTCTTCATCATCTCTTTCTTCAGGTCGACCTCCTCGTCGTTCTCGGTGTCTTCGTCGTCGGCCTTTACCATGTTCTCGTTTTTTATCGTCGTCATCTTCGCAATCTTCCTCATCATCTCTTTCTTCAGGTCGACCTCCTCGTCGTTCTCGGTGTCTTCGTCGTCGGCCTTTACCATGTTCTTGTTTTTTATCGTCGTCATCTTCGCAATCTTCACCACCTTGTTCCTCTTGCTGTTCACCTACATGTCGCTGTTCTCCTTCCTTATGACCTCGTTCTTCTCCCGTGCCTTCTTGACCACCCTTCTTTTGTTCCTTGCCCTTTTCTTCCTTCTTTCCCTTGCCTTTAGCCTTTTCTTCCTTCTTTGCACTGACTTCAGCCTTCTCTGAACTGCCTTTAACACTTGTTTCAGCTTTCTTTGTTGTTGCTGCTTCTGTTGCTGCTTTTGTTGCTGCTGCTTTTGTGGCTGCTGCTTTTGTTGCTGCTGCTTTTGTTGCTGCTGCTTTTGTTGATGCTGCTTTTGTTGATGCTGCTTTTGTTGCTGCTGCTTTTGTTGATGCTGCTTTTGTGGCTGCTGCTTTTGTTGCTGCTGCTTTTGTAGCTGCTGTTTTTGTTGATGCTGCTTTTGTGGCTGCTGCTTTTGTGGCTGCTGCTTTTGTTGCTGCTGCTTTTGTTGCTGCTGCTTTTGTTGATGCTGCTTTTGTTGCTGCTGCTTTTGTTGCTGCTGCTTTTGTTGATGCTGCTTTTGTGGCTGCTGCTTTTGTTGCTGCTGCTTTTGTTGATGCTGCTTTTGCTGTTGCACTAGACTTTGTGCTGGCAGCCTGAGCCTCGACGTTGACCGCAACAACGGCAACCAAAATGGAAACCGCGAGAATCAATTTCATTCCAACGTTTATCTGGAAGTAATAAAAATGCGCATGACAGAACTACAAAATTTGCGTTAGATAAAGTGTCTTTTAAATGAAAGATTTCAATGCTTTGGTACTGCTTTCGCGTTGTACTAATGATATTTGATGAATTATCTCTGTAAACTAAGTGTTTTGAAGCTATATGTTTCAGTCATTCCTCGCGGATAGGTAATAATCCACATCAGTTATCTGCGCATGATGGTTGGTGACAACACTTTCTGAAGTCTGAAATTCTCGGAAATAGCCACACTGCGAGCGAAGCAAGCCAGAGTGATTAATAATTTGCCGACATACGTTTGCTCGGGACTCTTGTGTTTCTTTGCTTTGATTTCAGTGTGGCTGAGGCCTCACTAACGCTATCGTTGCCTAGATGAGCGACTCAAATGACCATCAACTAACCCCAGTTGTCAATTAAACATAATGAAGCAAAATGAAAAGCTGGATTTCTGTTCTTTCACGTCACCGCGTGATCATGCGTTGTAGGAGATCATGAGTCTCGCACGCGCAAACACCAATGAAGCTGATGTATTGACTGCCTTATTAGCCAATCATAGGTGCCATCATGCGAAATGTCGCCAATCACAACAAAGTGAAAAGGCAGATTTCTATGATTTCCTCATAAATCTTCTCCTTATTACATTGGCTTAATACTGTAGCACAAGTTGTAAAGGTGTAGGCCAACAAGCATGTTCAAACGGGGTTAATTGCCTTCATTTATTTTCGTTCAAAGATGAATTTCATGAGCAATATGGCTGATGCTGTGCGATAATATTCGCCATTGATATGACACAAATAGAGAAACGGAGATTTTACTTCAATATTTTGATAATGTTGGATACAATATGACCATCACATAAAAGCCGACACGAAGTTTTTTAAACAAAATAAGAGCACTTGCGCTGCATTGTAGATGTGCAATTTTAACATCAGACCATAGAGTAGGGATATATAGGTAGAGTGTCGACTCAGAGGTTATTGAGTAGCAGTGGCATCTACTCTTTGGGTATGAAACCTTTTCTGCGTGATTCAATTCTTCATTTATCTAGAATACTTCGCCATGCGCTTTTCATTGGACGATATCACCCGAATTCTAATGGCTGGGTTAAATGAGTTGAATTGGGTGGCAGTGATGAAAGGTAAATGTTGTTCTCATAGAGTAGGGATATATAGGTAGAGTGTCGACTCAAAAAGTATCTGCATACAGTGAAAATGTTTGTATCAGAAGATTCAGTTTTTTGCGGAGATTGCGTTCTCGTGGTCCAAATTATTATTTGAGCACTTTTGAAAAAAGTCGCAATTTGCCAATTCATATACTACCGAGATGAATCTCCTATGTAAGTATAGTATGAAACAAGTTGGATATCAAAAGGAATGAATTTTTGCTAATAAGCATCCTAACAAAGCGGAAATTAAGCTGATTATCAACGGAATTTCATGAAAAAGTCGCGATTTTATTCGTGCTTTCTTGGCTGAAATTTCAAGTTTTTAATTCAATTTTCATCGGCATGATTTTATGATTCACTATATTCATGTTCCATTTCTTGAATCTGAATAGTGATGTGGACCTATTTACATCTTTCAAAGTTAAATGAAGTCATTGTCTTTTAATTCTGCTAATAAATGCAGAGTTACCAGTGTACCTAATATACCTACTCTATGCATCAGACTTCAAATTAAGTGAATACTATTGTCTACAAAAGTCCGCTAAATGATAGTTGTTGTTTAAAATTGAAACAATATCCATATACAGTATGATGATTGTTTTAGAATGATAAAATGTCTAGATAAAATAGTGATGTAAGATAAAGACATTCATAGAAAAGTTTCAGTAGATAAAAATATTAAGAGTGAAATTCAGATGTTCCAAACAGTGTAAATCGTCCCTAATTTTGAAGCGCGGAAGGCTGCTCTAGCCAGTTGCTTCACTAGTTTATTAGAATGACACTTGTGATTTCGAATTTTTGATGCAAAATTTGGACATGGATTCTATATGATCATTCGCCAATACACCTTAGGATGTCATGTCTAGGGATCGCAAATCATCTCATGATCACAAGAATCTCTTGGATAAAGCGGAAAACATGCTCCAAAAGAAGTAAAGTTGCATGTAACTGAAACTATTTTTTACTTGTCAACTAGCAAATATTATATAGTACTTGAAGTCTGAGTATTAGCTGTTTTAGGATTTGAAAACATGTCCACAGTCAGCATAGAAATTAACATTACCATAGATATCTATACCCTGACTTCTATGACAGTCAGGGATGTCTGTGAACCAAAGATCTATCCATAGATCCATATGGCTCAACTAACCAACTATCTATGCCTCAACTAACCAACTATCTATGGCTGATAGACATCCCTGATACCATGCATTATAGCAAGGTGAGACAAGTGTGCTTTAGAATTTTTCAAGATATGATTTTGGCAGAAAGATTGGAGACGTTTATTGATAGTATCAACTGGTCTCAAACTAACAAACAGATGCCCGCAGGCAATGAACTACTGAATGTGAATACACTTACCGATGCCACTGAATACAATAAAATTCAATAAACACAACGATTTATATATTTTCATGTAACTTGAAGTCTTTCACATCTGTTTTGTTCAAACAGAATGAATGTAATTTTGGATAGCTTTTTCTTGACATTATTAGTTTCGTTAAGTCTTTACATGAGTTGTTATTGCATGAGAATGTTTACATATGCCAATTAGATTAAACGCACATATTTGCTTAACAAGAATCAATACAACTGCCGAATAAGAAAGCAGAAATCGTCGATTCCATTGGAAAATGAATCACAATATCTGATCAGAAAGTCATATAATTAGTCTAAAAATCAAGAAAAAATTGTTGCCTCCAGATCAAGCAACTATTTTAGTTTAATAACTACATGTACACGACGATCGACGTAGCGTTCTTTTCTTGTCGAAATTACACGCCATGACATCTGTAATTCCTCAGTATTCAATAGGCAGTAGATCTCAATTTCTTTGACCTTACATAAAGACTTTTCTACAGTAAATAATCGGTCACCATTATACGTTGACAGATTTGCCTAAATTGCGGTGACATACCATTTTAATAAATAACAAGGCTGATGATTTGAAAGGTAATGTATGCATTGTTTCTGAACCTGAAATCTATGACATCAAAAATCCAAGATTTTGATCTGCAAAACACTCAAATCTATGATAATTTTCGACATAGCCCATGCAGCTGAGAACATTATAGTGATATAACTACGACATCTGTACTACCACAGAAAATGTAGCACGAGGCGAAGCCGAGTGCTACATCTTTCTATGGTAGTACAAATGGAGTAGTTATATCACTATTATCAAACGATCAAGAAATGTCAATGAACTCTATGGACCAGTGACGATATAGACAATCTGCTAAGAACACAAACGTGGTTGGCTTTCCATGGCATCCAAAGTCCTAGTAGATAGCCTATCCAATATTGATGTCATGCATTTCCATAGAAATTAACAATACCATAGAAAGTACTATTATCTACTTCTATGTGCATTTCCTTCATTTGAATTTCAAGTGAACCGATATTTAACTGGCATTTGCATGAGGTGTAGCCTTATTATCTATACCCAAGATATCATCTAAGCTTACTTGCAATTTGGGTGCATTGTAGGGTAAAAAAATGTAGCACGGTAGCCCATTGGATTACATGTATTTTGATTCATAGAAATTCCGTTCTACATTAGAAAATGTAGAACGCATAGTTCAACATAGTGGAGATAGGAAGGGAGTTTGATAATAAAGTATGTCAAGCTTGAGATATCTACGAGTCCAAATTGTGAACCATAGGAATCACATCGATGTCATTTTCACTGGGAACGAGAAGATGGATGGTGAAGTGCTCCTACATCAATGGCATTACATAGCAAATTAGACGGCCTTAATCATGGCAATTAAGGTCGTCTAATTTGGAATTGGAGATATATGAACGACTTTCATAGAAAAATGACACGTGAAATATCGGCGGACAACCCTACTTACTCAGTAACAATGGCTTTTCTACAGTAAATAATCAGTCAATATTATACCTTGACAGATTTGCCTAAGTTGCGGTGACATACCATTTTAATGAATAGCAAGCGCTAAATACACAATCAGAAATGTATGGGAAGTTGAGGTCCAAGTATCCAATTAACAAAATCTGAAATATCTTTGTTTTAAAACCTTTTAGAGAGGTTGAAGCGATGCCTCAGCCACACTGAAAGCAAAGCAAAGACGAGAGTCCCGCGCAAGCGCATTTCTACAAGCATTCATCGCTTTGCTTTGTTCGCTGTGTGGAAGTCTACAACTACTGTAATGATTCAGTGTATATTTGCTACAAAACGCTTTGCTCGGAAGCGCTTGGAAAAGCTCGCAGTGTGGCTGAGGCCATACAATGGAAGAAACCATCACAATGTGGACCAACTGCTGACAATTTTCTGACAAATCTGTCAAGTTGCAATCCATAAATCCTTCAGAAAGAAATCACATATTGATTCCAGCTCTCCATGATTCAACTTACAGCACTGCAATGACCAAGCAATTGTAACATTCAAATTTGAATGAACTCCTTTGTCCGAATTTATTTGGCTGGATAAGCTAAACTTGCATACGAATAAAATGGGGCTGACGCTTCGTGCCATAGACACATGCAGAGGATTGATATGTGCCCACAGTGATGACATGGTAGCTAATCAAAGAGAGTTCAAGGTGATAGAAGATTTGTTCATTTTTGCGCCTGATGTGTGAGCTGTATTCAAACGAGTTTCTGTAAATTTAGAGTCTGCTGCATTGGTTGAAAGTGTACTGCACTCCCAGCGATTTATTCGTAAAAGAATTTCTGTTTTTTTCTGGACAATATAAAATTCTTTACACAAATTACAGATGAGCTTGCAAACTACGAAGAGGTCATAACATGATTGGGTCGAAACCCAAGGAATCAAGTGAACGAAGTGCATTCTTTGTATTTTGTGCAGACATGAAGATCCTTCTATAGAACAAAATTCCTACTGGACCCATGGGAAGTATGGTATTAGTGGGAAACGATTTCTTCAAATAGCTGTAATTAGTGGCCTAAGAATATGTACTGCGTTACAAAGCTTTCCTTTATTTTAACATAAACTGATATACTGACTAATTGAAGATTTTTGATTTAATAATGATTGAATCACACATTGTTCACAACAGAGCAATTGTTTTCACTTTATCATTCAAAAAATATTAACAGACTTGATAAATGGCAGTGCGCAGTGAATGCAAGTTAAACACAATTAGAATACGAAATTGGAATGAATTCATTTTTCGATAACTGTTGGCTATCGCAGAAAGTTTAATAGTGTGAAAATAACTGCGAAGATATATAATGAAGTGCATACAAATTCAATATGCACAAATGCAACAAAATGCATGCACGTTTACAGCAAACATAATATGTACGAACTTTCAATGCGCGGCATTGTCAAACCCAAAATGTAACATCCAATCATCACAAATATTTCTTTGAAATATTCTGTGAATTGAGTAGAATTTTTATAAAAGAAACAGAACTTTGTGCTCTTGTCATGAAGCTCTCCTAAGATTCAAATTAAAATATTTTTTAACTTGTTTTGTGTAGGTTCTATATGTAGCATTAATAGTGCAGCAGACCCAAGTTTTGTATTGTATCACTTACACAAGGACGACCCAAAACCCAAGGTCCAACCTTGGTCAGGACCGGATTTTTTCGTGATAATAGCGAGTAAAAGCTACGTGAAGAATGTTTTTGTCCTCTAAATTCAGCATGCTGTGAACGGATTTTACGGCAGAGCCAGGTGTGCCAATGAATTCAATAGGCAGGTAGCAGGATTAGCTTGCTTTTATTTCGGTCCTCAGAATTAGATTCATTTGCGCGGGCGCTTCGGTTTCCTAGAAAGGAAGAATTGTATCTAACCTTAATATCGAAATGGCACATCACAGAATTAGACAACTTGCTCCTTCTCGAAAGGATAATTCGTGAATCGCTTGCTATTGGAAATGGCAAACAATAAGCTGTCAACAGAGGACACCAGAACCAGTAAGAGATGCGTGCGTCCTGTGGTATCACTTTGCACACACCAAAACACACATTGATGCGTGGCTTCGATTCAATGTATGCACTATACAGTGAGAAATGCCGAGGAGATGATGTGAAATCATCAAGTGAACTAATTTTCGTACGCCTGCTACTTTCTTTAATAATGATCGGAAGGGCCAATATTATGGAGAAAATTTGTTCGCAATGATCTGAATTCTTCGAATCTGAAGGAATTTTGGCAATCGAAGCACTTTGCTGGAACTCACATTAATCCGCAAGCGACGCACGACTTTTTTTCCTATCTCTGTAAGGTATTAGGAATTCCTTTTTGCCCACTTAATAGATTCCTCGATGTGCCGTCCATTTCGTATTAATCACACTTCTGGCAAAACGAAGCAGATAAACAATATATTGAATTCTGTGTTTCGGTCACTTACTGCGCATCGCTGACACAGTTTCCAAGCGACTAAGCGTTCTTATGTAGGCATCTTTTTTTAAGTTTCGCTGACATAGCTTTTATTATTCCTAAATTAAATCGGGACTTTTACTAAATTGCTTTTCTTTTTACTGTTTTTTTTTATCATTCTTTTTACACCGTGCGGTACTCATTCTGCACCAAATTGCATTTAGTTCACAGCCATCCATATGAAATTTCGATCACGGAGTTCCGCCTACTATTGCTGCTACGTATAGCCCTTCAACATGGTGGAGCGCAACATCAGGGTAAAATAATGAAGCAACGAGTCAGTTTAGGTAGAAAGAGGTGACCGTCATAGTCAAAGTCACAGTGCTGCTTGCGATACGATCAGGGAAGCAGGGATTGCACCAAGTCAAGATCCGGATCCGGGATCCGCCGGATCTGGGTGTAAATATGCGGGATATGAGATCCGCCCGGATCCAGCGAAGTGTGTTGAAGATAAAATGTTGATGGTCATGAATGCTGCGGAAAATCCTATTTAACGATAGAAGTTATAAAAGTTATAGAACCTCATACTAGTTTTTCTTGTTACTCACTTAGAGTTGGGAGCGTATGAGGGCAGCTAAGAATGCTAATGGAAATGTTTTATCCAGGAATATCTGAAGCTCGATATTGAATGACCATCTATTAAGGCTACAGAAAAGATGAAGTAACTTTTTCGTGCTTTGTTCATTCTGATTGTCATGTTACCGTTGTAAGCTGGTAACCACTGTAACCACTTAATTAATCCACACTAAGGAATGAATCTATGAATTTCAAAGCAAATAATATGAACAGAGATCCATTGTGATTCTCCAGACTTATGGTTTTGGTCCAACTACCTTAATATACATGTATGCTTGCAATGAACAATGGCTGTAATTATCAATGAATTTGTAATAGTAGGATATGCGCTTATTAGTTAAAACAACACAAATAAAAGCAATTTTGCTGTCTTTCATTTCTTTTAGTTAAATATGCTTGTTTATCAGTATTGAAATTGGTCTAGATTTATCTCTTTTTTGATTGACAATCATGTTAAATGTGAAATTAAGTAATTCTGAACTTCAGTTGCATTTATCATGTCTTAAGAAAGAGCACACATTCCTCTGCAGTCGGTCTCAGATCTTATTGCTGCTATTTTACGTACTCGTAATCATCCATTGATATTTGGTTATGACGAAAATTGTAAAAAAATGTAATAACAACTGAGAACCAGAGTGACAACTGCAGTTGGCGATAGCAAAATCGAAACACATAATTTAAACTTAATCTCAGAAACCAGGCTATTCAATATTTCATGATAGTGAAAACCAATTACATGCAATTTCATCACTTTTGATAAAAGATCCGGTGCTTCAAAAATCCCGGGTATTTGCAATCCCTGCAGGGAGGACGCATCCCTTCCCGTCGCCGCGATATTTTTCTAATTTAAAGTGCTTCTGCAATCACCAGAAACATGTCATGACGTTGGAACTGCCATTGTTTTTATTGGCTGTCAGATAGTTTCTTCAGAAATTGGTCTAATTTGCCAGACATCGGTCATTCCAGCGCATTCACTTGATGAGAGCTGGTGAAATGTGCCTCGCGTTGATTGTAATCGTCACCGCATTTAATTTGCAATTCAATTTTTCAAAATTATCAAAATATTTCCGATAGAATTGTCCAAGCGTAGTCTACGATGATTTATCCGATGCCAATTTGAAATCCGTTTTGAATCATCTCTGGAATCAAAGCATCGTTGAAATTATCAAATGAGTATCCAACAAAGGGAAGTAATTGCTAGAGCAGGAGAGAACATCAAACATCTTCTTATTGTTCTAATGAGACAAATTCTGTGATCAAATCAACTGATCTTCTTTGTACTGTCTCGACAACTAATGAAATTTGTAATATGGAATTATCTTGAATATCTAGAATTCGGACACAACCATGAGGAAGACACTTTTACGAGATAAGAGTATCTCAGTGATAAATCCTTATCTTGCATGCATTGGATTGTTTCAAGTCTTTATATAACAGTTTCATTATTTCGCAAAGAGGCTGTGGGTTAAATATCTAAGTCCCTATTTTATAATGATAATAAATCGTTTATTTCGATGTGAATGAAAATCGCGGTTGACACATGAAGATGCGGTTCATACATTCAAAGTAATTAAGTCACATTTTGTATATAAAAAATCGGAGCATATAGTAGGGATATATAGGTAGAGTGTCGACTCCAAAAGTATCTGTATACAGTGAAAAGTTTTATATGAAAGGATTCAGTTTTTTGCGGAGATTGCGTTCCAGTGGTCCAAAAATTTATTTGAGCAGTTTGAAAAAGTCAAAATTTTGCCAATTAATATACTTCCGAGATGACGCATCTATTTAAGCAGTATGAAACAAGTTGGATATGAAAATGAATGAATATTTGCTAATAATCATCCTAACTAAGCGGAAATTATGCTCATTATCAAGGGAATTTCATGATCCGTTTTATAATGGAAGTCTTCATGAAAGCAATAGCAGGTCATCGAGTTGCCAATTTAACAAACATTTAACCAAGGCTCATGGCACGGACAATCTGCAAAATAATGTCATTTCCTTTTACAATGCAATCATGATCAGTCACTTCCGTTGTAATTTGTACAAAACTGCACAAATATGTATGTCTCACATTTTGTAACAGCTGTGACTGTATCTTCCTTGAGTTCATTTGATAAATGCGGAGTTACCACTCTACCTAAAATACTCACTGTATGAATCGGAGTAATTGACATTAGAAAATACTGATAATAAAACCATTTGCCCTCCTTTGCGTTTGTAATCATGGTATCAGAAAACGCCAAGTTTTTGAAATCGGTGGCAAAAGACTATTCAAAATGTGTTCTTCTTCAGTTATACGATCAAAGAAATTTGAGGCTATAACCATTCGACGCTCCATCAACGTAGGAAAATATTCAGCGTCACATTCATGTCCACAAATGATCCTATGGAATCTTTGCTGCAGCCTCTCCAATCGAGTAGAATCTGTCGCAGATAGACCAGCAAATAAAGGAGCACAATTCTCAGTCAGCGATCTAACAGAGGCGCAGCATACATTTTTGAGCTGGTGCTTGCTTACAACCGGTTTCAAAACTCGTATAGCATATATGCGCTTTGAAGCACATTTTATAATTTTGTCGACATGGTCGGACCAATTTCCACGTGAGTTGAATAGAACACCTAATAGTTTTGATTTAAAATGCGAGTGCCGCCTTTTGCGCATTCCCGCATAAACTGTGGCAACCAGCGGTAAACAACACAGTAAAACAATTTGTGTGGTATACAAATGCGATAAAGCTAATAAATTCACAAGTGAATATCTTCTTTGTGTGCGCAAATTTGAATAATGCATGGAAAATTAGACTCATTTGTCACGAAGAAAAATTTTATTCCTAGGCGACGCTGCGTCTCATACAGATTCTACCACAGAGCTGATAACAACAAAGCTGTATTTGTCACTTAATGGGCAAACATTCATCAGCGTAATACTGAAGAGCGACTTACAGATGGTGACGTCACACTACATTGGTTTGGCAGGAAATGATAATAAGACATGCATGAAATTAAGAGACAATAAGGAAAATTAAAGTAAAGATAAGTTAAAAACAAACTCTTTCCGTAAACAGAGAGATGGACTGTAGAGAAGATCAAGAAGTTCAAGAATGCTGCATATTATTCCTCAGTTTAAAATGTGTTCTCTGAATTTAAAGCATGATTTTAAAGCTTTGTTCTCTGAATTTAAAGCATGATTTTACATTTAATTTGCTCGTCAATAATAACCTCATATCCGTTAGATTCCTGTCTGATTGCCTCGCAACCTACCTCGTGTCAACAATGAATACACTGGCCATTACCGCAACCACTAATGATGATAAAGTATACCGCAGCGGAATGTAATAACTCTCCACCATAAGGAAGCGCCACGCCTAACTACCGACGGGAGTGCTAAAGTGACATTCATCATTGTCACCACGAAAGAACACAACTCACTACAAAATAAAACTGAGTGAGTGCAATGAGTGCAGAGGCATGGGACACACGCTTTGAAGACCCCGAGTTCACACATGAAGTTAGCAAAATCAAAGATGGTGGTTATAAAATTCGGTACTTCTATTCCTCCGCCCCCCCCCCCTCCACGCATTTTCCAATTTTCCAACTTCATCAAATTTCGTCAAACTTAATCAAGAGTCGACTTGATCTGTCACTGAGTGACAGTACAACACCACTGAGACAGTGAGAAGTCTTACTTGCCCCCTGGGATGAAGGATTGGCCCTTAAATACTCTGTAAGAATACAAAATACAGCTGCGATCATGAACTTCGTGGCATTATTGTCTACAGTGAACGACAAAGGAAGTGCTGTAAATTTTCTACAAACCAGAGGAATTTTGCACGCTCAACCCTTTTGCGCCGGTAGTGCAATTGCACTTAGGAGCAAGAGAAGATCGTTGACGATGCAACACTCGCGGGTGTCAACAACAAAAATGTGGGGGGAAGAATAGAAGTACCATAAATTCAGTAATATAAAGTCGAACTTTTAGTTCTATCCTTTGTAGCCTTTCGTCTGTGATATTTCCTTGTTGATTACCGACGCTGTGGCCTTGTGGTAGAGTGTTCGCTCTGCGTCCGGGAGACCTTGGTATCTCATTACCGGCGCTGTGGCCCTGTGGTAGAGTGTTCGCTCTGCGTCCGGGAGACCTTGGTATCTCATTACCGGCGCTGTGGCCCTGTGGTAGAGTGTTCGCTCTGCGTCCGGGAGACCTTGGTATCTCATTACCGGCGCTGTGGCCCTGTGGTAGAGTGTTCGCTCTGCGTCCGGGAGACCTTGGTATCTCATTACCGGCGCTGTGGCCCTGTGGTAGAGTGTTCTCTCTGCGTCCGGGAGACCTTGGTATCTCATTACCGGCGCTGTGGCCATGTGGTAGAGTGTTCGCTCTGCGTCCGGGAGACCTTGGTATCTCATCACCGGCGCTGTGGCCTTGTGGTAGAGTGTTCGCTCTGCGTCCGGGAGACCTTGGTATCTCATTACCGGCGCTGTGGCCATGTGGTAGAGTGTTCGCTCTGCGTCCGGGAGACCTTGGTATCTCATTACCGGCGCTGTGGCCATGTGGTAGAGTGTTCGCTCTGCGTCCGGGAGACCTTGGTATCTCATCACCGGCGCTGTGGCCTTGTGGTAGAGTGTTCGCTCTGCGTCCGGGAGACCTTGGTATCTAATCACCGGCGCTGTGGCCTTGTGGTAGAGTGTTCGCTCTGCGTCCGGGAGACCTTGGTATCTCATCACCGGCGCTGTGGCCTTGTGGTAGAGTGTTCGCTCTGCGTCCGGGAGACCTTGGTATCTCATCACCGCCGCTGTGGCCTTGTGGTAGAGTGTTCGCTCTGCGTCCGGGAGACCTTGGTATCTCATTACCGGCGCTGTGGCCCTGTGGTAGAGTGTTCGCTCTGCGTCCGGGAGACCTTGGTATCTCATTACCGCGCTGTGGCCTTGTGGTAGAGTGTTCGCTCTGCGTCCGGGAGACCTTGGTATCTCATTACCGGCGCTGTGGCCCTGTGGTAGAGTGTTCGCTCTGCGTCCGGGAGACCTTGGTATCTCATTACCGGCGCTGTGGCCTTGTGGTAGAGTGTTCGCTCTGCGTCCGGGAGACCTTGGTATCTCATCACTGATGCTGTGGCCTTGTGGTAGAGTATTCGCTCTGCGTCCGGGAGACCTTGGTATCTCATTACCGGCGCTGTGGCCTTGTGGTAGAGTGTTCGCTCTGCGTCCGGGAGACCTTGGTATCTCATCACCGGCGCTGTGGCCTTGTGGTAGAGTGTTCGCTCTGCGTCCGGGAGACCTTGGTATCTCATTACCGGCGCTGTGGCCATGTGGTAGAGTGTTCGCTCTGCGTCCGGGAGACCTTGGTATCTCATCACCGGTGCTGTGGCCTTGTGGTAGAGTGTTCGCTCTGCGTCCGGGAGACCTTGGTATCTCATCACCGCCGCTGTGGCCATGTGGTAGAGTGTTCGCTCTGCGTCCGGGAGACCTTGGTATCTCATTACCGGCGCTGTGGCCATGTGGTAGAGTGTTCGCTCTGCGTCCGGGAGACCTTGGTATCTCATCACCGCCGCTGTGGCCATGTGGTAGAGTGTTTCGCTCTGCGTCCGGGAGACCTTGGTATCTCATTACCGGCGCTGTGGCCCTGTGGTAGAGTGTTCGCTCTGCGTCCGGGAGACCTTGGTATCTCATTACCGGCGCTGTGGCCTTGTGGTAGAGTGTTCGCTCTGCGTCCGGGAGACCTTGGTATCTCATCACCGGCGCTGTGGCCTTGTGGTAGAGTATTCGCTCTGCGTCCGGGAGACCTTGGTATCTCATCACTGATGCTGTGGCCCTGTGGTAGAGTGTTCGCTCTGCGTCCGGGAGACCTTGGTATCTCATTACCGGCGCTGTGGCCTTGTGGTAGAGTATTCGCTCTGCGTCCGGGAGACCTTGGTATCTCATCACCGGCGCTGTGGCCTTGTGGTAGAGTGTTCGCTCTGCGTCCGGGAGACCTTGGTATCTCATTACCGGCGCTGTGGCCCTGTGGTAGAGTGTTCGCTCTGCGTCCGGGAGACCTTGGTATCTCATTACCGGCGCTGTGTCCCTGTGGTAGAGTGTTCGCTCTGCGTCCGGGAGACCTTGGTTCAAATCTTGGTCGGGTCAAACCTAAGACTTTTAAAATAGGTACACTTTGCTCTTGCTAAACACTCAGCACGAAAAAGAATGAGAGTGGTAAATGACAACTCGGCCACATGGAAGAAAGGTTCCGTGCCTAATGTGCTTCCGAGTATAAACAACGTTCATTCATTTTCATTTTTCATTTGATTGTCTGTAGGCCTATATTTATTTATTGTTTAGTTTTAGTAATTTATGAATTAAGAAAATAACTGGATTCTTCTGAAATCGAGCAGTTTAGTTTTGTCACGTGGTTTGGTTAGAAACCATTTCATGTGAATATACGAGTGTGAGGTCATGCCTCTGTGATAAGGAGCTCTCTTTGGGGACAGGTGTTTCGTTATTACTTGCATTTGTAGGCTACATGTTCTTGATGATTAGCTGTCCTTACCGGAATGAATTTCCGCGCAATGTTTTATGATGAATCAGGATATTTAACAAGAATTGCTCAAATTGCGTAATGCAGGAATGACTATGTTCAATCTTCCTGCTAAATTGTGCTATCCTTCAAATCCAAGTTGAATTTCTATTGTTCATTCTGTGAGCCCTTCGTATAGAACCTATTCTTGCTGTTGTTGTTCCTAAAACTACTTTTACACCATTCAAAAGTTCATAGGAGCACAGTAAATTTTCACTTAACAATGAAGTTCATCACAGCAAGAGATTCGCAGATAATAAAAGCTATTATTATGCAGTGTATGTATTGTAAATCTCCCATTCCGAATACTACTTTTTCGCGTCAATGTTGTGACTAGTCATTTGTAAGCGCATCGAGAAAACTTGCGACTGGAAACTTCATGACGTCGTTGGTTACAAGCCCCAGAGGAATGCACATGGACTATCAGTTCGTCTTCTGACCTATCCTCGGTTAATTACATAAAGTGGAATAGCCACAGAATTAGATTGTTTAAGCGCATCACTTAGCTAGAAGTGCAATCTGATTCAAAACGATGGCACATGCAGGAGCTTACTAAATGGGCAAAAGGAAATTTTTAATACCTTGCAGAGATAGGAAGAATAGTCGTGCGCCGTTTGCGGATTGCTGTGAATTCCTTCAAAATGTTCCGATCGCCACGATTCTTTCAGATTCGAAGAATACAGATCATTGCGTAAACGTTTTCTCGATGATGTTGGTCGTCCTATCATTATTAAAAAAGGTTAGCAGGTGCATGAAAAAACGTTCACAAACTTCTCTTTAGAACTTCACATGACTGTCTTTTTGCTGTGCGATCCGGTTGATGAGAGTCACTGAAACGTAGTGTTACGTAGTTCTTATTTTCCAATGCTTTTAGAAATAGGCGCTTTTGGACTGCCAGTTTATATCTGGGTTAAGTATATATCTTCTTGTACTATCAATTGACCGTCTCTCCAAAATGTCATGATCCAGAGAGCTTTTTCCACGTATCCGGTAGTAATGATTAAAAAAGCAAGATATTCAGCGGATACGAAATATTTATTATATAAATTGCCAATAATTCGCCTTACGGTTTTATCAAGGCACAATAGAAACAGAGAGAATGGCGAGGTATTTATAGAAGGACTAAAAAGAGTTCACAGTTCACAGCAGGGTGCACACAGGCTAAGAGCAAGCTATATGGAAAAATCAACATGACGTCCATGACAGCCGTTCATCAACATGCCGTCGTGGCGACTGATGTAGAGAGCTTCCACTGCTCTTCTCTGTTGAGTATTGCTCAAGCCCCGATGTACTATCGACCAGCGAACGTGAGATTCAGGCGACGAGGTGCTGTGCTTCTCCACGAAATGTTGATGTACAGCACTGTTGTCCTGAGAAAAATGCTCTCGAAGACGCGATTTAATGCAACGGCTTGTTTCACCTATGTATACGGCATCACATTCCGTACATACGATTTTGTAAATCAGATTCTTAGAATAACACCGATTCGCATGTAGTCCTTCTATAAATAACTCGCCATTCTCTCTGTCTTTATTGTGCCTTGATAAAGCCGTAAGGCGAAATATTGGCAATTTATATAATAAATATTTGGTATCCGCTGAATATCTTGCTTTTTTAATCTCCAAAATGTATTAATAAAATTTCTAAGTGAGCTCTGATTGTTGTCCGAACGACAAATAAATCCAGAGAAAAACGCAGTGTTGTACCTAGACCTCATTTCTTAATTAACATGGACGTCAAGACTTTAAGGTCGATGTCACACAGAATAAAGCGTCTTCCATCTTCAATTTGGGATTTCCCTTTAATTGCATGTAGAAAAGAGCACAACCTGTCACACAGGAAAAGTCATAAGGCGTCGTCCATCGGACATGAGGCACGGAGTTATGCAGCTGATGAGTTCATTTCCATCTGCTGCCATGCACCAGCCGCGAGGGAGAGAGAGATGCGCTTATTCAAACCATAAATGGGAATCTGAATAGCATTCATGTTAAAAAATTCAAAGTTTACATTTGATGAAGACAAATAAAGTCATGTTGATGGGGAAATGCCACTAAAAACAGACAATGCATTAGATGGAACTGGTCCGAGAAAGTGCTTGATTCTAGGATGCACATAGATGGTACGAAAGCAGTGCGACGCAAACTTATCCTACAAAAAAGGACAGAAATACGAGCAGACGGAGGGAAGAAAGGACTTAACTGCGAAATGAAGGTATCTTGTCTCGTTCAATTGACGAAGACATTCACTGCTATTGACTTTCGTCTTGATTCCAAATCAACTGCAGAAATGTTCCCTTTGATCCTGAGACATCGATCTTGAATGCGCTGTAATCTCCTTGAGTCTTCTGAGGTAAGTCGAATAAATGCGGGACACGCATATTCCATAAGGCTTCGTATTAGGGCAGCATATATTGTCATAAATTGATCCTCATTTGTAATAGCTCCCATCCTTCGTAAAATATAAAGTCTTTGTGCACATTTCATCTCGATCTATTTGATGTGGGCCTTCCAACTGAAGTTGTTTGTCATCAAGCACTATCCGAAGGAATTTGATGCTTTCTTGAAAAGTGATTTGAGGGAGGAGGGACTCCATATCACACATCTCCTTAAAGCCTCCACGATAATTGACCAAGTCCTTAGTCTTACTTTCGTTGAGCGATGAGCTGTTGAGGACTAACCACTGAGACACATTGCGAATCTCTTCTTTCAGTCTATTTGCGTCTTCCACAACATTCTCTTTCCTAATACCAAACGAAAGGCATACATCACAGACATATTTCACCATGCAAGTTCTTGAGAACAATGGTTGAAAAAACGATAAATACAGGCCGAAAAGATAGGGACCAAGCAGAGTACCCTGTGGAACACCGCTGGTAACTTCCGTCAGCTGACTCTTGCAGCCTTGATATTGCACTCTTTGCTTGCGATTATGCAGATAGTCTTTCAACAGAAAAGTAAATCGTGTTAGCAAACCCATTTATATAGTCTTGGCGAGTAATTCTTCATGCATAACTTTGTCGAAAGCCTTCTTAAAATCAAAACTGATGAGAGTAGTGGCGCCAATAGAAGGATCATCAAACAACGCAGTAAGACAATCGTGTGCCGCTATTATTGCATGAGTCGCTGACGAGTACTTTCGAATACCAAATTGCGTTTCGCCCAATAGTCGTGAGATAATTGGTTTCAGGTCAGTCAATATGATTTTTTCAGCAATTTTCGCAAGTACAGAAAGAAGGCTGATAGGTCTAGCATCTTTTATTGATGATGTGCTGCATTTAGGAACAGGTACCACGTCCGCGATTTTCCATTTAGAGGGAATCTTTCTCTGACGAATGCAATGAGCTATCAAGTGATAAATTGACTCAGCAAGTACCAGAGCAGATCGCTTGTACAGTAAAGTAGGAATGTAGTAGCATTGGAGCGGATATTAGACATCATCCACCAAACGTCTTGAACATCAAAAGTAGGGAACCATTGATCATCTTGTATTTGGGGTGGAATGGTTAAACTTGAAGAAGAGTTCATGATACTGTTGAAAAAGTCATTGAATTCGTTGACCAGATCAATGTCAGACAATGATGCATGAATAGAATTCTTTCCACGCTCAAAATTGATATACGACCACATACTTTTTGGTGACTTTGATTTTTCGCTGAAGTAGGCTTTGGCTTGAAATATTTGTTTTCTGACATTGATTTTGAGGGCATTGTGCAAGCTTCAATCACGTTTCCTATAAGCCTGCCACCGACGATTGATCAACAGCTTTACCAATGGAGTTATCCAAGGAGCATCTGCATTAGTCATTAGCACATCATGTTGGGGAATCTCATCCAATGCTGTTTCCACGAACTGATAGAACAATTCACATTTATATTCAATGTCACTGCTAGCATAGAATTGATCAAAGTTGTTAGACACAAAGCATCGTTCAAAGTTCAACACGACGGATTCAAGAAAATCATACACTGTGTGCTTAGTGACTTCACGAAAGTTCTTGGCATTCTTTGGCTTGACGAATATGATTGTGGTCGGAAGTCCAACTGGAGGACACACCTGAACCATTGACTGATCAAAGAAATCCTGCAAACATTTATCCACAAAGATTAGATCAAGGTTGGCGTCCAGTCGAGTAGGAATATTCACAATATTTCTCAGAGAAGTTTTGTTGGACAGAAACCGTCTATCGTTTCTGTTGAAACTTCCAGCAACAAGAAGTCCATGTTATGGTAATTCATTCATACAATCATCGAGAGCAGAAGTCACTTTTTCACATATTGATTTGAATATAGAATTTTCAATTGCAGGTGGTAAGTACATTCCAGCGATTATAAGCTTAGGAGCGTCTGTTTTTACGTTGCAAATTTCAGCTTCAGGAAAAATGGGGAAAGTCAATTTCTCTGATTTGAGTTGACTTCTGGTCCAAATTATGACACCACCCCGCCCAGAGTCATTCAAACTATCAGTGCGATAACACGAATATCCCGGTAAATCAAAAGCAAACATAGGAGAATTCGAATTCAACCAAGTCTCTGTACAAGTGATCACACCTGGATGTTTGATAGCAATCAGAACCCGCAAATCGTCAAACTTACTGCAAATAGATCTCAAGTTCGTCAGATGTAAACGCGGCATCTCTGTGCTTTTAAAATCATGTTCTAAAAATTTTGCGGTACTTCATCAACGACCACACCGTTGATAAACAGTTTCCTGCTTCCAACAAACGCTTCGTCTCCAGGATTATTGGAGCGGTCAACAAGCGCCCTTTTCCGCAGCTCGATTAGTTTTTTATTGGCTTCGAATGATGAATACTCTTGGATAAATACTTTATTGAGTGGGTTGTCAGCATGTTTGAGAACAGGTGATCTGCTCAAAAAAGTCTTGCGGTTTTTTCTGTGGAGATTACATCTGAAGGAAGATGTAGGAAGGTGTCATTTGCGAAGAGAAGCAATCAGAAAACAGCCTTTCTTCACAATGTCGAACGAGGACGAGGATCAAGACAGAAGTCATAGCAACGGTAAATACTGAAAAATAACGCTGACTGTATCGGAAATGGATTTTCCTAGTGTGACTGCAGTAGGTGGAAGATGGAAGGCGGAAGGCGGCAGGTGAAAATCGTCTCATCACGCCTTTTGGAAGACGCCTTATGAGAAATGTGCAAAAAGGCAAGTGACATGGAAGACGCCCTGTTCTGTGTGACAGCGACCTAAGCCATGTCTTCGCAAAATAACTTTAATGATAGCGAATGTCTTCTAATCCCTGGGAATGAAAAACTTGCATGATAAATTATGATATTGATTTCTAATCCATGTAATGAATTATCGCCTCTCCTTTCGATCCGTCTTATCACGTCACTCACCTTCCATCTGCCGCCTCTCCCTCACTGTATGTACATACCCATTTTATCACTCTCATGTATTTATCATGTCACTCATACATTCTGCAAGTAAACGTGTTCTTTGGATAACTGATGGGACCTGATCAATAATCTAATGTCTATAAGAGTAAAAAATATATTTATAGCTGGTGCACGCTATTGAAAAAATGTATATACGTCACTCAAACGTTGCATACGTCATTGAAATATGTATATACGTCATTCAAACTTTGCATACGTCATTCAAACGTTGCATACATCATTGAAATATGTATATACGTCATTCAAACGTTGCATACGTCATTCAAACGTTGCATACGTCATTGAAATATGTATATACGTCATTCAAACTTTGCATACGTCATTCAAACGTTGCATACGTCATTGAAATATGTATATACGTCATTCAAACGTTGCATGCGTCATTGAAATATGTATATGCGTCATTCAAGCGTTGCATGCGTCATTGAAATATGTATACACTGTAAACTATACGGCATGAAATTTCGCTTGAATTAGGCACGAAATTTAGGCATCAATTCTAACCAACACGAGGCACGAGTAGGCAAGAAGTTCATAGTGCCGAGTTCGTGCCCATTGATTTTTCCTTCGATTTCATTGGATAAACAAATATGTGGTTTGGTGCCTATTAGTGCCTAAGTGGCGCCTACTGGTGCCTCGACGCACTAGAAAGGCACTACCTAGGCGCTAGCTGGCACGAAATTTCGGCTTCGTGCCTAAATTAGTGTCCTACAGTTTACAGTGTATACGTCATTTGGAGAATCTTACGATGGAAAATGACAATAAGGGAAGGTTATTCTATAGTTTTTACAAATATGAAAAATGCAGAAAATAATGAAAAATAGCTAAAATCAGTAATTTGACTCTAAAAAGTTTCCATCGACAGATTTCTTTTCTTTTCTTGCATGTTTATCTACCACATCGGTGATCTAACTAAATCAGAAAGATTCTGTCTAGCTCTAAAATGTTGAACTAAAATCGATTTCAGATTGGAATTCGATTTCTTCCAAATTGGAAATAGACGTTTTGACTTTTTAATTTGAAGCGAGTCTACAACGCGAGGCTCCGCAGTCAAACGCGCGGTCTTTTCACAGCGCAAATCAATAAATCCGTCACAAAATTTCTAAAACATCAGTGATAAAACGCGACAGTGTGGATCATTGACGTGATGGCTTCTTAGAGATTTATTAACATGATAAGGACGATTGCTTTTCTCTTGTGTTCGCCGGTTATCGAAGTTGACCTCTACTATCACGAACTGCCGGTCAAGAGGTTTATATCGCTTAGACAACCCAAAGCCCGAGCGGTCAAGTGCTTAGCAAGCATTAGCAAGGAAATAAGCCCAGAATTTCCTTTCTAACCGCATCGAGATTCAAACAAGACGAAATTTGCAGCCGCTGACTCGATAAATGTTGACATTCACTCGTCGCCTCAATAGATCTCTATTTCATGGCTATATTTCCGCCACGATCATCGTCTCAAAGAAAACAATCTTCCAGGCCGGATATTATTGTCATTACAGAAACCTATCATGGTCTTCTGATTATAGATCGAACATCCTGGCGACGCCCTGTCTGAGATGAAATAAATCCTAACTTATTTGCACTTTAAGATAATGCGGTTTTTCTGACTGTGTGCAAGTTATCTGACAAGAATGAGAGAGATGAGTTTATAATGGTATCGTGACAGAGGCTGGTCGGCCAAACCTCGCTTTTTACAAACCATGACAACTGACAGACGTTGTTAATTCACTGCGGCGCTTTTATGTGATTCAGGTGATGCCTCTATCGTTTCTGTGGTATCAATACCGTAGCGAGAACGAGTTTCTGAAGCGAATGAGGCCAAAAATGAGACTTTCACGGAATGATGTACATCCTCTACATGTAAATTCATCTGGAAGCCAATTGAAGTTCTCGATAAAAGTTAGATTTTTCTACTTTGTCTGATTATGAAAAAAGTATTACGTCACGAGCCATAAATTCTTGACATTAATGTCTTCGCGTCCTTTCCTATCATGCTCATGTGTCATTTCCTATGATGCTAAACGCGTTCAGATTTATTGATGATGTTCCCACATCAAGTGAAGAACCATCGGTACTAACAACTAAGAAATCTTGTTGAAAAATGCATGCAAGTCGAACAAGCAGCAAGCCATTCACGATCAGATACGGAGATAGGCAATGCATGTTTGCAGCCAGCATGCAGCTGAAGCTGTCACCGAGTGTCACGTATGTCTAGAACGAACTGTACATGTACATTTTTCTGCTCATTTCAACAATTATGCGCAGTTGCAGTGCAAGCCGAAACTGACTTCATGTAACCCGTCATTTTAGTCATTTTACTGAATGAAGCCGTCATTCTTTTTCTTAATTGTCTCTTGAGATGAAACGAATCATTCATTTGGTTTCATTCGCATTATTTTTAAAAATGAATCAATCAATCGGCCGTTTGTTATTATTAGGAATGTTTTGAGCTCGGCATTTTAAAGTTAAACACAAATACTAGTGCGCATTCACATCTTGGAGCCGTCAACATATTTAACCATTCGACCCGAAATTCATTATACTTATTGAACTTTGCTCATTTGTATAATGATAGAATTTCAGAGAAAGACTAGCGCAGGGTTCAGCAAAGTTTGAACCCTTTCCGGCCAATTTCAAGTACATATTTTTCACTCTGGCCGCATTTTAGCATTATCATCCTCTATACACACATAGTGGTGCCAAAGTGCTATTTTGTTTGCATCATTTCATCATGGGATCCCGGAACTATAGATCATATTACGAGTATTTATTAGATTTTAAACAAACAAAAAGATTTTATTAGATTTAAGTATTTATTAGATAGAAAACAATTATTGATTGAACGATCGAATTATAGTTGATCGCAGAAAGAAAGAATATCAATGTGCTGGATACGGCTGAATTTCAGAACGAAGTTTATTGAAATAAGGTTCGAATTTTGAATCGCAGATTAGTCAAGAAACGAATCGACAAAACTGCAGACAAGATAGCGAGCTGTACGCTGCCCTAACAACCCGTGCCTACATCGACCAATCACCTTTGTATTTTGTAGAGGCGATGGCGTTGTTGAAGATGGCGTGCGTACCAAACGTGTGAACTTCTTCACTGCCAGTGTGTTGCAGTCTTCAATGCGTGAGTGTGGGATCCGCCGAATCTTTTACAAGTGTAGCCGTTGACCAGTCGACTTGCATTGACTTCGGATTGATTGAAATGAAAGAAATAGGAACTATTAAATTAGACCCCTTCAGGAAAGGATTGCACTGCGTCAAGATCCGGCATGAGATCCGCCCGGATCCAGCAAAGAACGCTTATGATGAGATGTTGATGGTCAATAACGTTGTGAAAAATCCTATTTAACGATAGAAGTTATAAATGTTACAGAACCTCAAACTTGTTTTTCTCGTTACTCACTTAGAGTTGGGAGTGGCAGCCAAGAATGTGAATATAAACCTTAATAGAAATGTTTTATCAAGGAATATCTGTAGCTCGGTATTGAATGACCATCTATTAATGTGCAAAAAAGATTAAGTAATTTTTTCATGCTTTGTTCATTCTAATTGTCATGTTACCGTTGTAGACTTGTAACCACTGCACCCGCTTCACTAATCCACACAAAGGAATGAATGGACATCCATGACTTTCAAAGCTAATAATATAAAAAAGATCCATTGTGCATCTCCAAACATATGATATTGATCAGACTACCTTGCACTCACAATGACCAATAGCTGTAACAGTGGCGTAGCCAAGGGGGGAAAAGGGGGACAAGCCCCTCCCCCGGAAATGAAATCCTGGCTACGCAACTGAGCTGTAATTATTAATAAGTCTATAATAGTAAGATATGAGCATATTAGTTCAATAAACACAAATAACAGCAGGTTTCCTGTCTTTCCTTTCTTTTAGTTAAATATACGTGTTTATCGCTGTTGAAATTGTTTTTTTTATTGACAAACATAAAGAATGTAAACTTAAATAATTCAGAAATTCAGTTGCAGTTATCATGTCTTAAAAAAGAGTACACATTTCTCTATGCTCAGTCTCAGATTTTACTACCGATATTTTAGATACCTGCAATCATCCGTTGATATTTAGCAATGATATTTTGCAAAAATGTAATTACAGCTGAGAACCAGAGTGACAACTACAGTTGGCGATAGCAAAATCCTAGGATTTCAATATCACTTCATTAATATACATGTATATTATGTATTATGAAACGCATGATTTAAACTTTATCTCTGAAACCAGGCTATTCAATATTTCATAATAGTGAAAACCAATTACATGCAATTTCATCACTTTTGATAAAAGATCCGGTGCTTCAAAAATCCCGGGTATTTGCAATCCCTGCAAGGAGGACGCATCCCTTCCCGTCGCCGCGATATTTTGCTAATTTAAAGTGCTTCTGCAATCACCAAAAACATGTCATGACGTTGGAGCTGCCATTGTTTTTATTGGCTGTCAGATAGTTTCTTCAGAAATTGGTTCAATTTGCCAGACATCGGTCATTCCAGCGCACTCACTTGATGAGAGTGCATTGTCTCATGCAGTTTTATCACTTTTGATCGTTGGATTCCGGGATCCGCCGGGTCTAGGATCCGGAAACGGGATCCGGGTGGTTGGAAAAACCCGGGTATTTGCAATCCTATCCTTCAGGCCACAAAACCCAAATTTTTGAATCGAGTCAACCGGTCACACATCATGCTTCAGTCGGTGGAAAAAGCGAATTTGCGGAACACTGGACTAGCAAGTCTCATCAATAAGACTTACTTTCTTACACAGCAGAAGCGGCTTAATTGAATCAATTCACGCAGAAAGAAACATCTTACAATTATTTAAAACGTTGGATTTCTATGCACGCAATCTTCACAGACCATGGAACTTGTGGACTACCCCCGTCAGATGTGCAGAGATTTGACGCTAAGAGTGGCGACACCAACCCTCTTGACACCTCACGGCCTCACACAACAACACACGACTGATTTCTGCTTTCCACTTGATCACACGGTGTGCATACATGTCATGCGAAGGGAGGAGGACTGCAGCACATACAGACATCTGTAAACTGTCCATAACTGGTTGTTAGACATCAAAGGCTTTGCATCTTTCACAAGATATTCCTTTACAACATCAAGATTCACCATCAATGAAAATATAAGTGCTGCCGCCAAGGAAATCCTAACAAATTTGTACTGAAAGGCTATAGCGCATGCAATCTCACAACTCTTCTCATTTACAATCGATCTTATCTTTATGATTTTGAATTTATCATCGAATGATAGCAATTATGGCCAATTGATTGAATTGCTATCATCGACTTTGCAGATCATGGGATGATTAAAATTCTTATTCGAATTTTCTTATGAGGCGAAAATTGCCGCATGTAAGATGACCGAAGACAAATAATAAATAGTCTTTTATAGGTAGCTTCCGCATGTTTCCAAAAACTGTCAGGAAATATCTAAATCAAACTAAATACGACATCCCCACTAGAATTACCTGTCGACCAGGTAAGAAGACAAGACTTACTTACTTACAGACTTAATTGCTTGGGCTACGATCGCCCCTTGCTCCCACCAGTCTACTCCAACGGCTCCAACTTTCCCTATTCTGGGCTTGGCGTTCTAAGGTGCTGATTGGCAGGCACGTGTCCGTTCGCATTTCGTCTCTCCATCTTTTCGATGGTCTTCCGCGCGGTCTTGGGTTGGAGACGCCTGCCTGAATGCCCTTGAGACATAGTGATCTGACGGTCTTCTCGCTACGTGGCCAAACCAGCTTAGCATTCTCTTCAGAATTACATCTACGATGGTGGTGTTCATGTGGAGGTTCCGTCTGATGGTTTCGTTCGGAATACGGTCTCGGATGCTGGTTCCATAGATGGCGCGTAGACACCTCATTTCGAAGACCTCCAGTTTTCTTTTCTCTTCACTTTTCACTGTCCATGTCTCGCATGCGTAGATGACCATAGGTATTATGAGGGCTTTGTACAGTCTTATCTTAAGAGTACGGCTGATACGACGCTCGTTCGAGATTGATTTTCGTAGACGGCCAAAGGCTTGGGAAGCTAGAGCTGTCATATTTATGATGTCGGACGAGGAATCAGAGACAACGCTGTCCAGAAAGGTAAATTCGTACACGCTTTCAACTGTCGTCCCGTTGATAAGGATGCGATCATTGTTGGGTGACATAACTTTGCATTTGTCGACGTTGATCTTCATGCCCCACATTTTACATGAATTTTCTAATTCTGTTGTGGACAGCTTTAATTTGTCGAAGATTGATGCTCTAATGTATTGGCCCTAAAAATAGTTGCAATGACAAATACATTGTTTATGAATTTAGTTGCAACGTCTGTAATATGAAATACATCTGAGAAAGTTGTCGCCCTTTCAGGCCTAGATATCGCGAGTACGCTATTAGTGTTAACAACAAGAACAGAACAAGTGCACTTAGTGAGCACCACTTAAAACAACATGCCGATAAAGTGATGAAAATTAACGACTTACGTTGCAATATTCTGTCTAAATATGAATCAGCGATATCTACTAGAGTGGCTGAATCACGTTGTATCGCCATGAACATGCCACACCTCATGAATAGACGTCATGAACTGATATGAGGAGATGCCCACTCCACCTTAGTCATATTTAAACGCAGTGCCTGACCTGTGCCATTCGCCCTTGAGGCTGTCCTGACGCTTTTGTAACAAGTAAAGAATCGTCGTAAAAAGAGTAAGAGCTTGCTTTTTCTGTTTTCCGAGTGGCCAAGATATACACATTAGGTATTGAAATCATGCACACACCCTTTGATCGGTAGGAATGTCTAACTTATCCCTATAAACGATGAAGAACAAAAGTATCAAATGCATTATATCGCCAGAATCAGCCCTTTCGAAGATGAGAAAACAGCTTGACTTTATAGTAAGCATGATTATTATACAATATAGTGTAAGCATTAATATGCAATCACAGCCCTAACATCATAATGAGTTGCGGTTGATGTCATTGAATACAGAGAATGTCCAACTGGGTGGGAGCGCTATTGGGTGACGTAGACAGGCTGCAAAGCCTCATAATCCAAGTTCTGGAAAATTATATTCATTATTAAGAAATTTCAGAGCTAAAAATCCGATTTAAATTAGCCAAATGGTTTTGCAGCAAAGGGTTCTTGCATAGAGTAAATTTATTAAATCCGCATTTATTAAATCCCCAATGTGTATACACTTTCGATTTTATTGAATGAACTCAAGGGAGATACAGTCGGAATTGTCACCAAATGTTAGATATGGAAATTTTTGCAGTTTTGAAGAAATACCACGTACGGAATTGCATGATCATGATGGCATAAAGCAGAAGGAAATGATATTATTTTGCAGATCGTCCGTGTCATGACAGCCTTGGAGAGGTAATGTTTGTTAAATTAGCAACTCGATGACTTGCCATTACTTTCATACTGAACCTCAAGAGAATCTTCTTAAGCGTGATAATTTCACTGAGCAAATTTGAATCAACTTTGAAAGATATAAATGGGTCCACATCACTATTCAGATTCAAGAAATGAAACATGAATTTAATGAATCATAAAATCATGACGATGAAAATTGAATCAAAAATATGAAATTTCAGCCACGACAGCACACTGAGATCGCGACTGTTTCATGAAGACTTCCATTATAATGCCGTTCATTAGATTTCCTTGATAATCAGCTTAATTTCTGTATAGTTACGATGCTTGTTAGCAAATATTCATTCCTTTTGATATCCAACTTGTTTCATATTACTTATAAAGGGGCGTCATCTCGGTAGTATGTAAACTGACAAATTTTGACTTTTTCAAAACTGCTCAAATAAGTTTTTGGACCTCGGGAACGTAATCTCCGCAAGAAACTGAATCCTTTCATATAAAAATTTTCACTGTGTACAGATACCTGTTTGAGTGGACACTCTACCTATATATCCCAACCCTATGGGTTCTTGTGAGACTCCGTTAAAAACCATTTAAAATCGGTTTCAAAAAGCCTTTTTTAACAGAGTAGGTAACTCCCACATGTTCCCAGCGACGGTCAGGAAATACACATTAGGAATTGAGCTGAATCTTTGAAATTCTGTGCACACTCATCCAGTTAACGATCTTATGGATCAACTAGATAAGATCGACGTGCCCTTTTCACGTGTTGCAAAACCCCAACCATCATCATGACAGCTGAATGAAACAACTTTATAATTTACTGTCTAGGATAATGAAAAAAATGACAAGAAACATTAATATATTCCTCATTTTTATCACAACCAGACGTCAAATTTTATGAGTAAAACATATTTCAGTTTTTCCGATGAATTTGTGCGAAAATTGAATTCTCAGATGGCTGAACAGCCGTTTCCTGATTAACTTCCATAAATATGAACTAATTCTGCTTTGTACTTTTTCAGAATTTCCCAGTTTAAAAGCACTTTACGCTCATTTCCATTCATAGTGGCGCGGTACACGCAACATAACGACTAAATAGTGTGAGAGTTCCGGAAGCTGTCTACATGAACAGATTTGCTTAGGAAATTCATCTATGCTCACAAATAACAGCCACACGGTTCACATCTGTTCAGAGAGCTATTGGTCTGACTACAGACTTCTTACCGATGGTGCAAAGTGCAATGTCTAATGTACTATCAAATGCTTTGATGAAAACCGGTGTTGCAAGATAAGATGTCCCCCAGGGCATTCTATCTCAAGATAGAATGTCCTCAAGTGCAGACGCACTCCTTCAAAATTCAAATGTCGACTTGTTGTGACATCGTCTCATGTTAATCTGTCCTGATATCAAGTCAGAATTCCTGTCCATTTTTTCCTCTTCTCTTAATAACATTAATAGTAGAAGGAAATTTGTCCTCAGCCGACAATGCATTATGAACGGTCCTACTTTCTTTACTTTAAAGACGCAGGCTCAGAGCATCAGAATCCTGAATGATGATTTGAGTAAGTGCCAATATGTAGGCATCTTTTATCTCTTCTTTAAACGAGCTTCTTGCCTCAGATATTGAAAAGCATTCTTCTGATCAACATCAGTCCAACAAGAATTATCCACTAAATATGAAGATGTGGTCAAATGTATCTTCTTTTTGATATGATCAAATTGAAAGATGACAAGACTGTAAAAAGACGTTCAAATATTCGGAAGATCATTATAGCTGTCGAAATGTAATTTTCTCGGTAATTGAGATATCAAATTCCAAAATACTTTTGAATTCTTTCGAAGAATACTCAAGAACTCAATATGTTGATGTGGAAATCATCTTGTTTCCTTCCTTTCATTCACGCATCTGATAATTTATAGAAAAAATGCCAATTATGAAGTTGGCGCTGAATAGAATTCTTCACGATGAATAGAATGATGATTCTATATGAGAATCCAGGTATGGCTGGGGTGGAATTAAACCGTAGAGAGGAGTGAATAGACAATCTCTAGGAATCATTAACTTGCTTCAGAAAAGAATTTAGATTTCCGAGAAAGTTTCATATCAAAAATGCTTGCATGAAGGCATATTTCTCTTTGACATTCTCCGATAAAGAAAGATAATCCGGGCACAGAACAAAAGAAATTCACGTAAATAATGATATAGTTAATATCAACAACGGATATTTACCTTCCGTATCAAACCATGATGTCATGTTCAAAATATGAAATTAAATATAGGTTTACAGAGTACTTTGTATTCCTAACAAAAGGCGATGGTAACATTATGCTGCTTACCTGGACGAATCTTCTCTCAACATTCTCGTTAGTAAGTTCTCTGGATTACACTCGAGTAGTTTCGATTAGCGGAAGGACCCAGGTTCGAGTGATCCTTCTTTTTTATTTTTCAAAAAAATATTGCTGTCTAATAGAGCTGATAGTGTCTAATAGACAGCATTATTTTGAGAAATAAAAAACGAAGGATCACTCGAACCTGGGTCCTTGCGTTAATCAAAACTAATCACATATGACTCAGTCTCTGCTCGGAATTACATTTTAGTATTGAACCCTAAGGGGAATTTGAAAGCCTCTTAAAGAACCCATTAGTACCCAGCTATACATGTTCCTCATTAAAAACACATTATAATTCATGAACGCAAAAATAGTTATGTTTCAGATATATAAGTCAACATGGTTGCACAAAAAATATCGATTGAATGAATTGATGTTAATCAACTTGGTTCATTCAGTAGAGCTAACCAAGCGTCCTGTTACCAAGCATGCAGCAACGACGACATACTACTAGAGCACAAAATTCACAATAAATCTAATCTGGTTAGATATCACACTATCAAAAAGAAATATTTACGACTGGTATTACTGAAAAAGGTAGTTTGACAGTAGTATGCAATATATATATATATATATTTGCTAAGTGACCTAAAGCTCTGCGCACGAATGAGGACGAATTTGCATCGGGTTTTGTATATAAAGCATGCCAACAACTATCATTTCATTGTAAAACAGCCAATCACAGATAGAATAGTTCGTATCGCTACATACCAATCACACACGAAAGTAAGTATGCCTTCGTATGAAAAACATGACAGATCTCTGTAAACATACGAGAATCTCGTATCAGATGTTAGTTTCAAATTGTATGTGACTTTGGTATATGTTTGTATGTAATTTTCGCATCCAGTGATTTACAGTGTACTGAATGCTAAAAGCAATTTATCTTCTATTTAAGCTTGAAGAGACTCATAATCTAATTGACACGAATATCAAACTTTTACATATTTGATCCAAAGCTGATAGGGAAATAATATTCTTTTCTCAGGGCAGACAAGCTCTTGTCTGAAGATTGCAACAGCCGCAGACATTGTCCCATGTGTATCAGAATGAGACCAACATGATAACTCCTTACTCAGATACGATTGAGGGAATTGCCGCTTGTACTCAGAAGTCATTTAATACTCAGTTTGTTTCTCTTTGAAGTCTTCCTTTTGTTGTCATCATATTTTGTCATTAGCAAAAGAGCTATGATGTCGAAGCTGATCTGTCAAATGATCATAATAGAACCTTTGCAGCTCTTTTGGTTTTCATGTCATGTGTGAGATTCATGAACTAATTCCAAAACATTTAAACAATTCCGTTTAGTGTGGTCTTGTGAAACAAGAGGAATGAAGGGCGACCGCATACAGAATTCTCGAATATAACCGGCGGGCTACGTGATTATTTTTCTATTAAAGTGTGAGTTGAATTAGAGGGCTGGTTGTACATGTATAACGATTTTTTCCGGTTTCTGATTTAATAGCTTCGATGCTTGAGTAATGAAATGCAGACATTGAGTACACAAGCTGGTCTATTTTAAGAAAAAATGCAAATTAAAGAAGAATTGTAAATAGAGAATATATGTAATATATCATAATATAATCCTATATTGTATATTATAATGCAAGATCGAATATTATATAAATATAAAGAAAATATTAAGCAATTGTTCTTCAACGATTTTAAACGATTTTTTCAAAGATTTTAAGAAACACATTGATCAGTAAAATGAAAGGACTAATGGAAGAATTAAGATATTCAGAAAAACATCGTAAAACACGAATAAAATGACATTTTCGTAAACAAGAGATTCAAAGTGCAAAATCCAGTCAAACCGGATTAAGCTATCTTAGAATAGCGAGATTTGAATGTGGCACGAAAAAATATCTTAGCTTAATAACAGATGAGAAAATCCACTAAGTAAAATGTGCAAACAGTGTAATAACGCCGATATCGAGAATTAATATTATTGTCAAATGTTGAGTCTAGGAGTAATAGAAATAAAAAATAAAGACATAGAAATCAGGAGAAAATACATCCCTTCATTGATAGATATCTGTGATATTGATGACAAAAGTGTATCTCTCCTTCCATCATAGCACGTTCCATTTCATACGCGCATTTCTCTTCTTGGAGCTACCTTCGACGAAGGCTTTCTTGGAGAATTCCTGTAAGTAATATATGCAAGAAAACTTCTTCCAAAGCATCTGTTTTGCGTCAACTCAGCGATTTCGTAGATGAATATATAATGGTACTGATTTATGAAATCTGCATTAGGAGTGTGATCGAATACACGGCTCCTAGAGTGGGGATATATAGGGAGAGTGTCGACTCAAAAAAGTATCTATATACAGTGAAAATTTTTATATCAAAAGATTCAGTTTCTTGCGGAGATTACGTTCCCGTGGTCCAAAAAATTATTTGAGCAGTTTTAAAAAAGTCAAAATTTTCCCTATAGGCCTATAAGTAGCATGAAGCAAGTTGGATATCAAATGAATGAATATTTGCTAATAAGCATCCTACCTAAGCGGAAATTAAGCTGATTATCAAGGGAATTTCATGATCCGTATTATAATGGAAGTCTTCATGAAAAAGTCGCGATATTATTCGTGCTTTCTTGGCTGAAATGTCAAGTTTTTTAATTGAATTTTCACCGGCTAGATTTTATGATTCACTAAATTCATGTTTCATTTCTTGAATCTGAATAGTGATGTGGAACCATTTACATCATTCAAAGGTAATTGAATTCATTGTCTTTGATTATGTGATTTTGCTCTGCCACTGGCAGGTTGCCTGTGATATGACCACGCTTAAGAAAATACCCTTGAGGTTCAGCATGAAAGTAATAGGAACCCACCGAATAGCTGAATTAACAAACATTAGATCTCCAAAGCTGTCATGAGAAACTGTGAAATACCATCATTTCTTCTGCATTACAATCATGATCATTTAATTCCGTTGTAATTTCTGTAAAACTGCAAAAATTTACATATCTCACATTTGGTAACATAGTGTTTGTCGTATCTGGAATTGCAGCTTGTTTTAATTTGATACATTTTAAATGCCTGGAGTACCAGCTGTTGTTACCTAGGATACTTTAAAATTCATAATTTTGTATCTTATCGCTCAGGTCCTACTGTACGGCATGATGTACTTATCCTTATCTGACTTCAATACATTTTAACTTTTACATTTACAATAGACTGGATTTTACCTTATGGGATTTATGGTTCATACAGTACAAGGCCATTTACTACTACTACAAATTACTACTCGGCATTACTAAGCTGGTCACTACATTTTGGCGACGAGGATTGTTACGAACCTACAAATTTCTACAAGTTACACATATTTTGTCAGTATTACTGCAAATTGCAAGGATCTCCGGTCTGTGATAAGTACAAACTTTTTCATTACTACATAGCTACTTACTTAACTACATAGTTTACATTTTCTGCATATCATCAAATTTTCTCAGTATTTTCAACATGTCTTCAGGTCCTACCATGCGTATAGAACCTTTTACTAGACAGTGTGACTTTTTGATATGGCTAAAAGAGTTGAAATGCTTTTACGTATCACTAATGTTGAATCTGAAAAGAAAGTTGACTATTTGCTAACAAACTTAGACATGCAAATATTTGAGTCAGTTGTAACTGCTTTTCCCAACACTGACAACTACGATGATATTGTGTCTTTTCTTACCGAGCGATATTCTACACATGAAAAATTTTTGAATCGAATTGAATTTTTTGAAGTGACGTACTCAGGCTCTTTTGATGAATATGCATCGAAGCTGCAAATGCTTTATGAAAATTTTAGTACTGCATCTGTACGTGAAGATATTCTTATTGCAAAATTTTTGACTACGATTCCGAAATCTCTGAGCAGTGAATTGCGCATCAGAAGACCAAAAACTCTCTCTGAATGTGTCAAAATTTGTAATTCTTTGAAATCTGTTCAAACGTCTTTGTCTACTCAGGTTGTGTCGCAAAGTCGCACAAATTCGTCAACAAGTAAATTTAATTCAAGTAAGGTTGCGAATGTTTCAAATACAAGAAAATGTTTTAGGTGTGGATCGAATTCTCATGTTGCATCCGACTCTAAGTGCCCTGCTAAGAACGCACAATGTAATTTTTGTAAAAAGAGCGGACATTTGCATCTGTTTGTACACACAAATCCAAAAACACTAGCAATGAACGTCAAGCTAGTAGTCAATCAAAGTCATTTCACATACGAACAAATGAAATTGAATGTTTTTCCAACAACTTGTCCCCTCGTGTCAAGAAGGCCACTGTTTCAATGAACGTCACTACTGACAACAACGCAGATGTTAGTGACACTTTTATGGTTGATTCTGGATCAGACATTTCCTCCATGAATCTTTCATTTTATGAGAAGCATTTTTCTAGAGACCTGCTTCCACTAACTGATGCTGTGCTCAAAAATTTTGATCACTCTCGCGTGAAAGTTGTCGTAGGAATTTTGAAGGATGTTTGTTGCTACTTGAATGGAAACTCTGCCTACATTGACTTTGTCATTTTGAGCGTTGATCATCAACCTTTAATAGGTGCAGATGCAATTTTTTACCTTGACATTACCGTAAAGCGTGGTCAAAGCGCTGAGCTTGTTGTTTCTTCTGGAAATGCTGAGCTTTCTACCTGTTCTGTAGCTCGCACTGAAAATCCAAGAAGTAATACTGTTTCTTCTTTGCCGAAGTTGAAGGGTTTTCAATTTTATATCCAGCCTGAAAAATGATGCTCCGTCCTCTCTTGTACAAAAACAGAGACGTGTTCCATTTGCTTTACAATCAGCAGTTGAAAATGAAATTAGTAAACTGTTGCAAGATGATGTCATTGAAGAAGTCGACTCCTCACTGTTCCTTTCTCCAATTGCAAAGGCAAAGGCAAAGGCAAACAACAAGATAAGACTTTGTGTTGATTATAGGAAAATCAACCAGCACATTGTTGTCGACCAGCATCCTCTCCCTACTGTTGATGAGATTTTTGCTAAATTGACTGGTGCAAAATATTTTTCCAAGTTAGACTTGAAAGCAGCTTACCATCAGCTAGAAATCAGAGAAGATTCTCGTGATTTTACTGCGTTTACCTCGCACATAGGTCAGTTCAGGTACAAACGTTTGCCGTTCGGACTAGCAAATGCACCGTCGGCCTACATGAAAGTGATTTTTTATACCATCTTGAGAAACTGTCAAAATACTGTCAGCTATCTTGATGACATACTGATTTTTGGAAAATCACTTGAAGAACACGATGCCTGTCTCAAGTCAACCTTGGACCAATTACGCTCTTACGGCATGACTTTGAATGATGACAAGTGTGTCTACCGTAGGAAAAGTGTGCCATTTTTTGGTCGAATGCTTGGACCTCAAGGAATCTCGCCTCTTCCAGAGACACTTGAAGCAATCATGGGTGCTCCAGTTCCTCATGACAAGCAATCATTACGCTCTTTCATGGGTCTGATAAATTTTTACAGAAATTTTATTCCGAATGCGGCATCTATTTGCTCATCCTTATATGATTTGTTGCGCGAGAATGTAGCTTTTCAATGGACCGAACAGCACCAAAGTGAATTTCAAAATTTGAAAGACTGCTTGTCTGATTTTGTTCCACTGGCGTTCTTTGATTGCGACATTAGTACTCCAACATTTCTTACCACTGATGCATCCGGCTACGGCATTTCTGCTGTTTTGTCACAAAAGTGCACTACTACTGGCAAAGAGCGGCCTGTCTATTTCCTCAGCAGAAAGTTGTCAGACACTGAAAAGACTTATTCAGTCTCCGAGAAAGAATTTCTTGCTGTACTCTGGGGTACAGAGCGTCTTCACCAGTATTTGTACGGAAGACATTTTCTAATTCGGACAGATCACCAATGCTTAAAACAATTGCTTTCGAACTCCTTTGATGGTGGGTCTGCACCGTGCCGTGTTATTCGCTGGGCAGCAAAGTTGCTACAATATAACTTTGAAGTTCAGTATATTCCAGGAAAGCAAAATGTCGTTGCTGATGCTTTGTCACGAGTGCCGTCTCAAGAAAAAGACTCTAGTATTGAACTCTTTTCTGTGTCATTAGGTCAAGTCAACAACAGTCCTATCTCATTGCAAGAGCTCACGAAGGCAACCACAGATGATGATGTTTTTCAAGAATTGATTGCTACGATAAATAATGGCTGGCCTCAGCGTGCTTCATTGCTATCATCTACTTTAGCAGGCTTTTGGAATGTGAGAATGGACTTGTCTGTGATCGATGGTGTAGTATGTCGTGGTGACAAGTTTGTTATTCCACCACTGCTTCGTGATCGGATTGTTTCAATTGCACATGAAGGTCACATGGGCATTTCTAAGTGTAAATCTCGCATACGTGAATTTTACTGGTGGCCCAATTTGAATTCGACTGTTGAATCACAATTGCGCTACTGTAGTTGTTGTCATGAACCAACTCGTGAATCTCCAGTGCAAGTACCGAATTACGTTAACAAACCTTGGCACCAGATTGCTATTGACATCAAAGGACCAAGCTGTGATGAATCCCACAGACCATATTACATCATTGTTGTGATTGACTGTTACACTAAATTCATGTCTGCACGTGTATGTAGTTCTACAACTTCTGCAAAAGTGATCGAATTTTTGAGTAGCTTGTTTTCACTATTTGGTCAGTGTACTATGTTGACATCTGATAATGGACCACAGTTCATTTCCCACGAATTTTCTGAATTTTTACGAAACCGAGGTGTGATTCATAGGCGCTCTTCTGTCTATAACCCACAAAGTAATGGGGTTGTTGAACGAGTCAACAAAAATTTGAACAAATTGATCAATGCAATGTCTGTCGTAAGTGCCTGTAAATTGCAACTAAGTATTGACAACTATGTACAAAATTATAATGCAACCATACATTCTTCAACTAACAAAATGCCTTCAGAATTAATGTTTGTGTATAAAGTGAAGACTAACTTGAACATTATTGTACCAAATGACAAAGGCGGGCCAGAACTTACGTCTGAAAAGTGAAGCAAATGCTCAATATGCGAATGAACGCAGACGACCACGTAGTACGAACATTTTTCAAGTGGGTCAATATGTTGTGACGAAAAAGGGGCAAACAAGGAAATTAACAAGGCAAGTCGGCTCTTTTACTTTCAAGATGAACGACGGCTTCTGCATCAACACAAGAAACATTTTACGTAAAGCAGAGCCTCTAGACAGTGACTTTGAAGTGCCATTCATACCAAAATCAGAGACTTCTACAGAACGGCTTGATGAAAGTGCCGATTTACCTTTTGACAATTTACTGACATTACCGAGTTCTGAACCTTCACCACGTCGTTCAACTCGGGAGCGACGTCGACCGTCGTATCTTCGTGATTACTGTACCAAGTAATCAATGTTACTCTGTTAATTTTTTTATAATCAGATTTCTAAAAGCGATGGTTGTAGTGAAGCCAACTTTGTAAATATAGGCTGGACTGAGTTGTTTTCTTCGCACGCATATTTGTAGATACAGTTCTTTTTATATCCCCTGTAAGTTGAATCCTTTTCGATAAAGGAGAGAAAATTTCGTATCTGGAATTGCAGCTTGTTTTAATTTGATACATTTTAAATGCCTGGAGTACCAGCTGTTGTTACCTACACTGTAAACCAGCACCTCCTAAAGCGAGCTGAATCACCTCCTAAAGCAAGACACTATTCGTAACTAATAAAAAAATCCTAAAGCATGCGTCTTTTAGAAGGCTAGCCTCTCACCTCCTAAAACATTTTTTCAATGCCATATTCTACTTTTCCCTTATGATAATGCATACTACTATCTTTATTCAGCAATAGACGGGTTACGCATTGAGATTTATTGCAGACAAAGCTGTCATTATATTCATTCAATATTTATCTCTTGCTTTACAAACAACCCTCTAAAGAAATAAGAACCCTTTAACCCCTGTAGTACTGTTATGCAGGAGAACATGACATTATTGTTGTAAAATTCGAATTCACTTGAAATTTATAAACTTGACACCCGGTTCCAAAATGAATACAATCACAGGTCTATTGATGTAACAGATGCAACGAAATCTCATGTATACATGTACGCAGAAAATTTTAGCCTGACCACGTAATTTTCGGTGACAAAAATGCAAATGCTACATAATATAATCAGTGTCGGGACAGTAAAAAATGTCAAAAACATGCAGGATATATAATTACAGAATTATGTGGATAAAAGCATGTGTGAAATCGTAGATCAACAGTTGCAATAGAGATAAAGTAACAAATAGAGTCTCATGATGCGAATATCGAATAACAATCAAGTCCAAATATGCAAATCAATCTCTATTATTGGTCAAGTAAATTACGATATAAACTAACAGATATTGCAGCTCTAAAACATCATGGAAATCATCAAGGAATTATTATAGAAAGATAGAAACTAAAGAATTCAATTTCTGGCACCAAAAACATTCACAGAGTTTTGCACTGATCTTGGTGCAGATGTGATGCACACGAAGAAGTCCTTCCAGCAGTTTCTACGGTACTGTCGATTATGTTGGAGATTCTACGTTAGAAACAAGACTGTACATGTATGTACCGTGATGGTATAGATGCTCCATCCGACAAAGCACATATTTAATATTTGGACACCATGTATTAGTATTCACTGATATTCCAGTCGAAATGATTGCTGAAAAGAAAAAGCAATTTTCGTTAGGAACTATGGAGTGAAAGAAAGAAATAATTAAATTTAAGATACAAGAACGTCAGATCTACATGTTACATGCAGCAGGCTGAACAAATTATAATTTCTTCAAAAATTCAAAGTTTTTGATTTGACAGATAATTGAAAAAAATAGAATTTCTTATAAACATGCATATACAGAGCATATCGTATTTTTAATTATTTTTATTACGCTATTTATTTTGATATACGCCTAGATAATATAATTTATCAATGCTGAATTGAATACATGTACATGTACTTTGATTGAAACCTCTTGTCGCAGAAAATTGGCTCCTTTCTTAGTTATTCGATTTTCTACAGATTATGGAAATTAACGAGTTTCAGATCTCCAAAAAATAGCGCATATTATGCTAATAATCCATATTCACAAGTATACTTTCTTTTGAAAGTTCTAATGCAATACTGCACATCTTTCTTATTGATTCTCCCACTTCAGACAGAATTCACTGTCTTGCAAATTGCTGTGTCGACAACAAGTAGCCGTAATAATTAATCAGATGAAAACAATATGAGCGTCACAGATCTCTAACAAACATGCATGAGCTAAGTTGACTTCAGAAATAATAACTGTCATGGGTTATATGGCCCAAGATAATCGTTAGAAAGTTAATAAAAATGAAAAAATGGAATATCTCCTTTTCTACGGTGATTTAATAGCCATTGTGAAGGCGTCTGAAACTGTTCAACGTCAGAGGTTTTGGTTCTATGTGAGTATAGTTCGTTTGAGGAAACCAGCATGATATGCTAATCATGAGATAATTTTATGAAAAAGAATAAAAACGTTCCATTCAATAGGCGGACATTTTCTTGGTATCAGAATTACCTTATCATGTATTTTTACAGAATAGAAACATTATATATCAATTAATTAATCTTCTCTTTTTGTGTTGATGACTGTTTAGTCTTTCCTATTTGTGCTGGAGTCTATGTTTACCTTGATATCATGCTACGTTGAAAACTTATTAATAATGACTAATATGAATAGAGTATGAAAGAGACTTTCATTGCTAAAATGGATTTACTTTTAAAAGTAGCCAACAAGATGGACTGAATATTTATAGAAGTCGAGCACTTAGCGCCGTACATTAAAAATACGTTTGCATCCAAGAGTGTCTAGACATTGTAGAAAAACCGCGGATATTTGAATACTGACAAGAAGGATAATTATTGGCAGAAGATTCTATACAGAAGTATAGAAGTTTTAATTTGTCAGTAGTCTGTTGGCCCATAGTTCAACATCCGGAATTTCATATATTTTGATGAATATTTATTAAGCGAATTCACAGCTATATGGCAGCAGAATTTTAATAGATTAGATAAAAACGTTTAAAAGTTTGAATGTAAATTTTAAGCATATGTTTACAAAGATGTTTCTTCTTAAATGTCCGAATCAGGAAAGACTGAAGACAATTATTCTACTACATAATGGAAACGAATGTCCTTCAGTGTCGTCTATTGCATTTTTTCGATGTCTATACTAATATCTACTATAGATTGTCATACAGTTGGTGATAAATGGTTACACTATCAGGTTACTTTAAACTAATGTATGCCTCCAATAAACTAAATACAGAATTGATTGTTGCATTTCTACTAAAATTCATTGAAATAAACGAATTTTCGAATATTATGAATATAATTGACCACAGATAAATAACACATGTGTACATCAAAGCATTTAGAACTTTGCATTGAATCCTATACTTGATATGCCAATTCAATTAACCCTTCACATGCGTGCATCTACTACTTTTCCACCTTAGTTCGGAAACCTTATTGGACACACCACTTATAATAGATGAGTACTTTGAGCAGCTTCTATGAGTGCGCATTTGCTTCTCAGAGGCATTACTGAGCACAGATAACGCGAATGAATGCATGAAATTGACAAATACAATGTATGCCTACCTCGCAAATTTACAGCTTTTTGAAATTTATAATTTGCATTATCCGCAATTAATTTAGTTCCGTTATGAAAAGTGGCATTTTAACTACAGAAGTCTTAGACTCGATTTACGTACGTTAGTGCTATACAGCATGCAGCGCATTACAACTCTTTCGAATATGCTATCAGAGCAACAGGAAACTCACCTCATTTTTAGGAGCTGCCGTTAGTTGATTATCCAGATTGATTAGTATATCTGTCACGATTGACTATCACGAGAAAATGTAGAATGTAGATTTTTGGCCATTTGGTTTCAAGTCTTACTATTTTTCTTTTCCATTTATCCAGTATTTCGATCGACGTTGATGAGAAAGATGTAGTCTCCTGGTATGACATCATGATGCCCATATATTTGCAATTTACTACTGCACAACTTCAATAAACAATTTAATTGCAATATCACTGACGGAAAGTCAACTTGCCACTCGAAGTCAAAGCCAGCTACATAACCTCGGAGAGATGAAGCAGAGAATGATTCACTTACATACAGCAACGTGAACTTATGATGTCCTCAATAGGAGCTATTGTTATGCGACTGCGTTCCTGCTGTCTGGCAAGCAGTGACTCACGCTCTCCTCTATGCAGCTGCTTACGTCTAAGGGTTATTGTTCTCTTCAGTATGTTAGCCTACTAATTCAACTTAGCCTTCTGAAATTTTAGTGTGTGGCGCTTTAGGATGTAGATTTCTCCCGCTTTAGGAGGTGCCAGATTACAGTGTAGGATACTTTAAAATTCATAATTTTGTATCTTATCGCTCAGGTCCTACTGTACGGCATGATGTACTTATCCTTATCTGACTTCAATACATTTTAACTTTTACATTTACAATAGACTGGATTTTACCTTATGGGATTTATGGTTCATACAGTACAAGGCCATTTACTACTACTACAAATTACTACTCGGCATTACTAAGCTGGTCACTACAGTGTCTCCCTTGAGTTCATTTAATAAAAATCGAAAGTGTATACACATTGGGGATTTAATAAATGCGGAGTTACCACTCTACCTATGGCTGAACGTCATTGAAATGAGATGGAACTGCAGGAATTTCACGATCCTAACTCTAGTCCAATTACAATAAACTAGATTGCGTAAGATCTGTTGTTTAAGAGTCCATTGAAAGTGCTGTTATCTTCGTGTGAAGAATCGTTTTCTTTTTGCCAATTTAACTGTGATTTGACGCAAAGAAAGGGGACAATGGATGGTAGGAATGTGCGTGGTGGGAATTTTGTGTTAGTTCGCTCACACGATGAGCAGAACAAGTTCATGGGATTGTTGGCACAAGGTATTGATGCATTGGCGCCGCATTACCTATCAATTGATCAAGAGCTCTGATTGACGGCGTGATGAACTATTTAATGCGTATTTCAAGCAGCAAGTTGTATCAAGTGCGGAGTAATGAGGGGCTGTGGCAATTTTGGTATGTCATTCTTAATTACGTGAATTATCATTTCAGTCCTCAAATGCTTCTCCGCGACCTGATGCTGTTTGATCGTCAAAATATCAAACAAAATTTATTGTTTCATGAGCTTTGTAAATGTGAAAACAATGCAGTAGAGATTTATTGAATTATGAGACATGGTTGCAAAGTTTATTGAAGAGACTGTTGCAAGACAAGAGTACGATCAAAAGTATCAATGAACTCATTGAAGGCGACTATACGCACTTTCTTTGTTCCGATAATACTGAAGCTCATAGAATCATTATTTCGCAACGAAAGACATCATGAAGACATTTTTATAAAGTGGGTTTGGTCCAATATTTTGGAAAAATGATGATCTGGAGCAAATTAATGTGATTGCGCACCCCTTTTGATGCCTAAGACCAGTCATCATTGACCTTGCCGCAGTGTCCCGTGACCTACGTATAAGCTGGATGCAGATGAGTTGAGAAAAACAATTGTGGAAACTATTGATATCATATAGTCCGGCAGCCAGAACGAGATTCTGTAGGGAACGAGGCCGAAAGTGAGACTTTCACAGAATGATGTACACTCTATGCCTACTTCGAATCTACACGTCTGCCGAGTTCTAGTGAGTTCCTCTTCTTGTCAGACAGGATCAAAGAAAAACACATGTTAATCCAATGAGACGCAGATTGTAGTTTTTGGCAAAAGTGAAATTTTCTATGTTTTCTCTGATTAAACGAAAAGTACTAAGACCAGAGTCATAATTTTTGGCATGGAATGTCTTCAGGTCATCTACTTTCATGTCCATGCACCCCTGTGTATAAAGCTAAACACATTCAGATTTGCCAAGCCTCTTGCTTACGGCAAATATCAAGATGTTGGCCCACTTCATCCACATTGAACCACATTCCATTTTCTATTATGTACATGTGTTATTATCATGTATCTGATCGGCAATGTATGTGAGAATGTGGTTCAATGTGGATGAAGTGGGCCAACATGTTGGTATTTGCCGTAAGCAAGAGGCTTGGCAAATCTGAATGTGTTTAGCTTCATACACAGGGGTGCATGGACATGAAAGTAGATGACCTGAAGACATTCCATGCCAAAAATTATGACTCTGGTCTTATTACTTTTTGTTTAATCAGAGAAAACATAGAAAATTTCATTTTAACCAAAAACTACAATCTGCGTCTCATTGGATTAACATGTGTTTTTCTTTGATCCTGTCTGACAAGAAGAGGAACTCACTAGAACTCGGCAGATGTGCCGATTCGAAGTAGGCATAGGGTGTACATCATTTTGTGAAAGTTTCACTTTCCCTACAGAAACTCGTTGTGGCTGCCGGACTAATATGTGACATCTGTTATCGTCGTCCAGGCATCGTCCCATCCGAAAATTGGTCGGAAAACGATGCCTGAAGACAACCTTCGCGAATTGCTGCTGACTTTCGCCTGCAATGTGAAATTCGTCTTCAATGGAGAAACGCACCTACAACAAGAGGTTGGCGATGAGCAGTTCATTGTCCACCTGTTTTGCATCAATTTTCATTGATCACCACGGACAATTTCTTCTCCGTACTGTCAAGCCGAAAATGTATCAAAGATACGTTGACGTTGTGTTTATTACAACGGACAGTCAAGATCCGAGTGATGAGTAATTTCGACGTTTGAATGAAATGTATCCCAACTCGGAATATTCAAAAGATTCAGGCTTTCTTGGATGTACATGTGGTGAGATCATGTGACAGACTTTTAACGCGGGTTTACCGAAAATTCTCTTTTACCGGTTTATACATCCAGTTTACTGTTTTCTGTCCTAAAAAAGTGAAATTAATATGGTCCGCACACCGCATTCGCAAAATATGCCAACCTCATATTTCAATGAAACTTAATTCAGTCTGTCTCACGGCCTTATGGGTATAGAGAAAACACACGGAGTGTCGGAGCGTTTCGAGTATTCTTCTTCAGCCCAGAATGAATCAAAACACTCCGGCCCTTATGCACAGCCTAGTCGCGACTAGAGACTCAATTTCACGGTCGCGGCTTGACTTGGTATGCACACATCGAGTCTTGCTGCTCGCGACTAGCGGTAAAAATAGCAAGGGAAGGACTTTTGTCCTCGCTGCGTCGTGACTGCGTCACTATTTTGTCTTCAACGTCATTATTCATCTTAACAACGAAGTCACCGATTATCATTGGCCGCGCATTAACTGAATAGAAACGCTTGGGATTTTCATTGCATTAAATGCGTGTTGAAATTTCAGTGCCCCCACCGAAATGCACACAGATCACTGCATACGCTGTACAAGGAGAGATGGTGAACTCTAAAGCATTCTAATGATTCTTGGAAAAGCATGTATGTACACCGACCATGACTAACGCTGCAGGTGTGGAAAGTATTCGTTCACCACAGATATTCGGCTTACGAATCCTTTATAGCTTTAATTGCTTCATAACTGCATTTCATAGAAGAGTCATTTTCCCACAGTTTTTAATTCCTCGACTAACATTTATGGTACAGTCCGTTTCATAAAAAGTGGATCATCCTAAAATTTGACTAAATAAAACATAAGTATGATAGAGAAAACATTTTTCATGTTATTTCATGTCTTTAATATATTTAAATGTCCTTATATAATCTGATAAGCTATGATACAGTAACGGTTCTTAAGAAGCTAATATTTTGTGGCCCTACCCTTATTGTCAATGACATTACCAATTCGTCTAGGCATTGATTCGATGATAGCGTTGATTTTTGACTGATCTAACTTCCTCCACTCTCTTTTTAACAATGACGTAAGTTGTGATACGCCATCTGTAGGTAGCAGTGAACGACGAACGTTACGTTTTAGAATACTCCATACATTTTCTATGGGATTCAGATCAGGAGAACGAGCTGGCCAAGATAATGTCCTAAGCCCTAATTGAGACTTGCATAAGTTGACTCTACTACTCCTGTGACACGTAGCATTATCATCCATAAATAACTTCTTTTTGTATTCTGATCTGATAATTCGATCTGAGAGGGCCTCTTACAACTCTTGAAATTCGACTCAATAAGTCTTCTACGAATAGTGGACTTAGAAATAGACGAGTCTAGTGCAGCCATCTCAGTTAACGAGAGACTTGGATCAACTTTAACAAATCTCAAAATTAGGCGGTCTCTACGTTTGGATGTTTTGCGTGGACGGCCAGACCCCTCTTTACGACAGAGTCGAAAATCATCATTATGCCATCGATGCACATTTGTGTAAGGGACATTTAGTCGCTTGCTTGTAGCTCGCAAAGAAAAGCCTAGTTCTAGCAAGGCTGACACTTTGCCTTTTGTGAATGCGATCTCGTTATTGTTCATTTGTGCTTTGTATTGTTTTCAACCGGTAAGAGATAGATTTCTAGCTGAAAGCAATCAGGAGTGCTGCTAACACCACCGCAACGAAGTCAGGAAGCTATGGAACATGAAGTCCAGCTAATCACATGTAGCAGTTAGATTATTGTTGATGAATAATGGTGCTATACTGGCTCTGATTGACCGATTTTCTTTATTTTTGTTTTGCTTGATAGTTTTTGGCTTGTAGAACAACATATTACATAACAAAGGAAACAAATGTAATTTTATAAGAGTGAGGTATGATTTTGTGTAACATTGCTAGATGAAGATCAAATTATCTACTACTTTTTTACAACTCAGGAAAAATACAATACAGGAAAACAACTCAATATTCATGCTTGAAATTTCCAACAATGATATTAGTAAGCACAACTGACATATCTTCCAAATTTCAGAGAAATTCGTTCAAGTTTGGCGGAGTTAGACAAAGTTGAAGTTAAGGCAATGTTTAAGGGTGATCCATTTTTTATGAAACAATCTGTAATAGCATGGTATCCGAAGACGCTTTTTCTCATACGTTTTAATATGGTCGTGATAATCATAAAACAACAAATAAAATGATTAATGAAAATTCAAACAAAGTCGCATCCTTTTGGACACAGAGCTGACGTTCAAACCATTTGATGGAGACCCGTTCGTCAACAAAAAGTGCATTTGAGGACAGACACTGTTTGATCGATGTAAAAGCATCGATGCTCCGACCAGCACGTTCAGGGCATTTTTGCAGATGCTTTGCAATGCTCGAATTAGGAGCCTTGTTCGATCGAGGTCTGGTTGTGCCGGTCAATATCCAATTTGGTAGGTGCTCCTTTACACGATCACGCAAAGAACGACAACATTTGTCCACGTAGGCTGCTCCGCAATCACGAAGAAAGTTATATGCTATGTTTTGACGATAGGGCAAGGAGTCTGGTCTTTGGGTGTATTTGGACATAGGACACGTGCTATGCACGGATAACCTGAGCTGATAAAAAGTGCTTTCTACAGTGTTAGTGATTTCGTCATAAATGTGAGAAGCTTGTGGTCTGTAATAAGGAAGGCCTACTAAGATGCGTTTCCTCTTGGCCGCAATCGGTTTCTCATTCAAACTGCATAACTCTTGATACACTATAGTGGATAGCCATTACTTACAAAAATGTTCTCCAAGTATGATTCTTCCACAGAAATAAACTGACGAGTGCATTAATGATTTAGAGTTGTTGGACATACCCAAAGTAAAGTATTTCAATGAAACTTAATTCAGTCTGCCTCACGACCTAATGGGTATAGAGAAAACACATGGAGGGCCGTATCCACAGCCTAGTCGCGATGATTGATTTATTTTTGTTGATTTTAGACAATTTTGAAAACGTGGGGGAGATAACCCATGAGTACCTTCAATGTGTAATAAACATTTGCAAATACAGATTGTTTCATAAAAAATGGATCACCCTTAAACATCGCCTTAACTTCAACTTAGTCTAACTCCGCCAAACTTGAACGAATTTCTCTGAAATTTGGAAGATATGTCAGTTGTGCTTACTAATATCATTGTTGGAAATTTCAAGCATGAATATTGAGTTGTTTTCCTGCTATAGATAAAAAAGTAGAAGATAATTTGATCTTCATTTAGCAATGTTACACAAAATCATGCCTCACTCTCATAAAATTACATTTGTTTCCTTTGTTATGTAATATGTTGTTCTACAAGCCAAAAACTATCAAGCAAAACAAAAATAAAGAAAATCGGTCAATCAGAGCCAGTATAGCACCATTATTCATCAACAATAATCTAACTGCTACATGTGATTAGCTGGACTTCATGTTCCATAGCTTCCTGACTTCGTTGCGGTGGTGTTGGCAGCACTCCTGATTGCTTTCAGCTAGAAATCTATCTCTTACCGGTTGAAAACAATACAAAGCACAAATGAACAATAACGAGATCGCATTCACAAAAGGCAAAGTGTCAGCCTTGCTAGAACTAGGCTTTTCTTTGCGAGCTACAAGCAAGCGACTAAATGTCCCTTACACAAATGTGCATCGATGGCATAATGATGATTTTCGACTCTGTCGTAAAGAGGGGTCTGGCCGTCCACGCAAAACATCCAAACGTAAAGACCGCCTAATTTTGAGATTTGTTAAAGTTGATCCAAGTCTCTCGTTAACTGAGATGGCTGCACTAGACTCGTCTATTTCTAAGTCCACTATTCGTAGAAGACTTATTGAGTCGAATTTCAAGAGCTGTAAGAGGCCCTCTCAGATCGAATTATCAGATCAGCATACAAAAAGACGTCTCAGATGGGCAATGAGTCATTGTCACTGGCGAAATCAATGGGATCGGGTTGTCTGGTCTGATGAGGCATCAGTCCGTCTGAAGGATAGTGATGGTCGATTGAGATTATGGATAAAATCTGATCAGGAAATTCCGAGACATTTACATCGTCCCCGGGTACAAGGTGGTGCGACTCTACTGATTTGGGCTGGCATTTGGACCAATGGCCGCTCTGAACTTCACATACAGCAAGGAACCATGAATTCTGAATGCTATGTGAATGTTTTACGAATGAACATTGACCAAATGACAGATCAACTTGGTGATCCATCGACTTGGTTATTTATGGATGATAATGCTACGTGTCACAGGAGTAGTAGAGTCAACTTATGCAAGTCTCAATTAGGGCTTAAGACATTATCTTGGCCAGCTCGTTCTCCTGATCTGAATCCCATAGAAAATGTATGGAGTATTCTAAACGTAGCGTTCGTCATTCACTGCTACCTACAGATGGCGTATCACAACTTACGTCACTGCTAAAAAGAGAGTGGAGAAAGTTGGATCAGCCAAAAATCAACGATATCATCGAATCAATGCCTAGACGAATTGGTAATGTCATTGACAATAAGGATAGGGCCACAAAATATTAGCTTCTTAAGAACCGTTACTGTATCATAGCTTATCAGATTATATAAGGACATTTAAATATATTAGGGACATGAAATAACATGAAAAATGCTTTCTGTGTCATACTTATGTTTTATTTAGTCAAATTTTAGGTTGATCCACTTTTTATGAAACGGACTGTATAACAGGAAAACAACTCAATATTCATGCTTGAAATTTCCAACAATGATATTAGTAAGCACAACTGACATATCTTCCAAATTTCAGAGAAATTCGTTCAAGTTTGGCGGAGTTAGACAAAGTTGAAGTTAAGGCGATGTTTAAGGGTGATCCATTTTTTATGAAACAATCTATATTGTTATATGTGTATGAGTTGATAACCCGTAGCCATAGAAATAAACTGTTTATCTGAAGTTTGCTAAAATGGAAATTGACTCAAGGTCGCGGCACATTCGGGGGAACTAAGTTGGGGCATGAACCACCAATTAAAAGCTTCGATTTACACATGTGACTGATTCTAACCCAATCATACAGACGTTGGCAGGTGCATCTAAGCGAAAATGCGTGCGATTTATGTGCCGTTATTGTGCATTGCATGAAGCTTAATTTCCATTCTAGAGGTTTTATTGTTGTGAATTTCTATGCCCGTAGCAGTGAATAATACATCCTGGACGATTGCATCAGTTACATGCGGCAAATTGCAGAAGTTCAACCGAGAATCATGATTTAATCGATTAACCTTACAAACACTTCCAAGTCAAATGTTGCCACCACAGAAGTAGACAGGTCGTCTCTTCTTCTGTTTGACTGGAAAGGAAACATTGGAACATGTAACGCAAATGAAATGGCACAATCTGATGACTAAATACCATAGCAATCGAACAATGAGCAGCCAGTTCAACAGTAAACACGCCAAATTGTGCGAAGTTTTAGTGACTTGACTGTTATCAACCGGATCACACAGCAAAGAGACGCAGTCGATGACAAGATCTACAGATTAGTTTGTGAGCGCTCTTTCGTGTGTGCCTGCTAACATTTTTAATAATGATCGGACTGGCCAACATTATCGAGAAAACTTTTGCACAATGAACTGAATTCTTCGAATCTGAAGGAATGGTGGCGATCGGAGCATTCTGAAGGAATTCACAGCAATCCGCAAACGGCGCACGGCTATTTTGCCTATTTCTGTAGAACATTAAACATTTCTTTTTGCCCACTTAATAAGTTCCTGCATGTGCCATCTGTTTGAATCAGTTTGTACTTCTAGCAAAGTGATGCACTTAAACAATCTAATTCTGTGGTCGCCACGCTTTAATTTGACCGATCTCTTTATTCATCTGAATTTTCTAAATCAAGGTTGCACAGCATGCGGCTCTCGGCCATATCCGGCCAGTAAAGTTTTTTGCATGCCACAGTCCTATTCATGTGATATACTACTTCAACAACCGGTTGTGTTTTTCATTGAATGCACATGTACATGCACAGATCCTGATACTGTTACTCAACTATCTCTAATATTAATGTCGATATTAAAACTTCCATTGTACAGCAAATTATATTAAAACCGTGTGGATAATGGATCGGAGATGGGTAATTATATAACGATTACATACAAACTTCCATTCCGTGGACTCTTCACTCGACACTAATTTTCCTATGCCTAAATCAGTTGCAAAAAATTTATGAAAGAAACTGAATTTCAGAACAACGACAATCGTATAGCAGAGTATACATGCCACCTGAGGAATTTCACAAATCTGAAATGAAAAATGAAAGTGGTCCGCCATTAGTTTACTCAAAGCAATAGGCCCTCCACAAAAACTTGTACATCCCTGTTTAAGTCAACTTACAATCCATTATAAGCTGATTTCTAGAAATGGTCATCGACTAAATTGATGAAAATATACATGTAGCCTACTGTGGTGCGTGCAACTAAGGTCCTGAGGCAACTAATTGATGTTTAGATCGACATTGGACAGCCTCACATAGAAATGATTTCACTGTCAACCGAGGAATTCTATCAACACATAGACAAAACAGCACGCAATGCTTCTTCAAACCCGCATAACTGCAATCAATGACGAAAAGCGGGTAGTTATAAACGAATAATGGAATTCGCGACAGGCAAATTACTACTCAAAATTTTCAGTTCACATAATTCGTCAGACATTTAAACAAAGTACATAAGGGAAGTGTGGAATCAATGATTAATTTGTAGCGACAGGTATGATATCACTTTTTAGCCAGCGCTTATAAGCAGTTCTATTTGATATCTCAATTGACAACAGAATAGTATTGAAATATTGAATGGAAGAGAATGAATATCTATGTCAAAACGATGAGTCAGCGAAAAACTACATAGCTTTCTCTCCTTCAACTAATTTATTTAAATTGAATTTACGTGTTACCTGGTGCCGTCCAGTCGCGTACGACTCTCGGCGACGTCATACTTGATCCTTCTCCAGGCAAAAGCCGTCTCTTGCTTCCCGTGTCATCCCTTCCACCGTTTGTCTTCTGATGCTTTTCATTCCCTCTATCCACTCGGTTCTTGGTCTTCCTCTTCGTCTGGATCCCTCTGTGGTGCCGAACATGATGTCTTTCTCGAGGGACCCATCAGCTCGCGTGACATGTCCAAAATAACGTAGAGCTGCGGTAGTGATCTTTATTTGAAGCGGCTTCGCCATTGGCGGTTGTCGCAAAACCCACTCATTGGTCTTTCTTGCCGTCCAGGTTAAACGAAGTAACCTCCTCCATCACCAGAGTTCAAAGGCATCCACACGCTTCCAATGTGCTTTCAGAAAAATCCACGTTTCGCTACCGTGCAAGAACATCGAGAACACCAGTGCATGCACTAGTCGTACTTTGGTCGATCGAGATATGCCTCTAGCCTTCCAGACCCTTTAATTGAATACATAACAAAAAATACCATCGTTTAAAACACGCTCTAGAAAAAGTATGATGAAAATGTCACCAGTGAAAGTCAAAAAATTCAGAAAAGTCTCCTCCTGCCCGGCGTTGACCACAATGACCGAAATTACATAGTTATTTGTAGACATTTCGAAGACAAATACATAGATGAAGGTACAGTTCTATGGTTAAGATGTTACAGTCATAGAAGTGGATAATAGTACACTAGAATTGAAGTTTGATATCATGCTTATGTGCAATGATGGCACATGGAAAAATCTATGGTTAGTAGATCAGATTCGATCTAAAACATCGCATCATAGTCAAACTATTTGCCAAGTTGTTGACAGCAAATCACAGGATCTTCATGAAGAGAGCTTAAAGTGAGATGGTAGCATTGTTTCATGTGAGATTAACATGCTGTGTCTATTTGTAGCAGTCATTGACAACTATTTTCCCATTTTTCAATACTGGAATGCGAATCAAAAATTGTTTCAGAGTCATAATCGAATGTGGTCGGTGGATTGGTTGTAAGAATATCTCAAGAATTCAGAAATAAAAATTCTAATTATTGGATAATTTCACTTTCTAGCGGTTAATTCCTAGCGCTTTCTGGAATAAACACATTGAAAGCTTCTTTACCGACAGTTATTTCTCAGATAAATAAAATGTCGTTGGAACTTTTCAATTAATCACTAAATGACTTATGTGATATAGTGAGATGATATTTTGGAAGTTCATATTCGCGAGCATGCAAAGGTTTTGAAAATTGTTCAAATATATTGAACAGGGGAACCGTTTTAAGTATAATGAATACTCAGACATTTCTTGGCCTCTGATCTGAAGCTGGAGCAATGCATGCTCTGTAAATCAACAATACAAGTTGCGTACTTGTCTGACTATACTCTTGATTGATTATAGGAGCGATATTTCAAAATGATGAACGCACAGAACGTTTTAAAGGATTTCCCTCTTTGTCATCCTGTCGCTGCACTATTTTACAGACTCACTATTGCTTTTGTGTACACTGTCTTTGGACTAGGGGCAAGAATCCAGATCACAAATTGACTTGATAATTAAAAATGCCAACCCGAAAACAAGAAAGCCAGCTCGCAAAATTTGCTTTTTGTCCCAATTAAGTTCCCCTGGAGTCTGCCATAATTTTCATGCAATTTCCATTCTAGGACTTTCTATGGTATTATTAATTTCTATGGTTAGAGTTGATTTCTCATAGAAATTTAATGATTATCAAAGTACTTATAGACGACTGCAAACCACTCATTTTTCCATACGATTGATATGGGGGGGCACATGATTGCATTCCTATGTTGTATACAAACACTTTGCATTTACAAGAATAAGGAAAGCATCACAATATTTCCTCCTTGCATTGAAATATTGAACAATTGGACTTTGAGACAAAATGTCGAAGTGCTTTGAATGATAATTGCTGCAATTAGTGCAATTCGTTTTAAATTTAGTTTCAAGGGACGACTCTCATTATCCTTCGTCTAGCAAGTGTGTATAATGAGAAACCTTGATGAAATTTCTTCTTGTTGACGATTATCTACTTGGATGATTGCAAGTGCAGCTCGTTTCCTCGTTATAATTCCTTTTACTTTAGCGTGACATTCCTGATTTAATAATACAAGCAATTCCTAGACAGGCATTTAATCTGTTTGAAATGCTTGTTTGCTCATGAGAGCGTCAGATATTTCAAACTGATAGTTGCGTACTGACATTTGTAGCGAAGCATCAAGCAGAAGACATGAAACTGATCGATTCCAAGTCAGGACTTCAGATGTTGTTCTCGCTTGTCAACGTGACGCAATCAGACTTGCGAGTCCTGCAGCCAGCACGAGTTTGTGCAGGGAACGAGGCCGAAAGTGAGACTTTCACAGAATGATGTGCACCTCATAGTCCTGCAGCCAGCACGAGTTTCTGCAGGGAACGAGGCCGAAAATGAGACTTTCGCAGAATGATGTACACCTCATAGTCCTGCAGCCAGCACGAGTTTCTGCAGGGAACGAGGCCGAAAGTGAGACTTTCACAGAATGATGTACACCTCATAGTGCGGCAGCCAGCACGAGTTTGTGCACGGAACGAGGCCGACAATGAGACTTTCACAGAATGATGTACACCTCATAGTTCGGCAGCAGCCAGCACGAGTTTGTGCAGGGAAGGAGGCCACAGTAGGTGTACATCATTCTGTGAAAGTCTGATTGTCGGCCTCGTTCCCTGCAGAAACTCGTGCTGGCTGCCGGACTATGAGGTGTACATCATTGTGGGAAGAACCCTATTTGTTATTTCAGATCTTGATTTGTCCTAAATTTAGGCGGAAACTGCTTCTTAATTACATTAAACTTTAATTAAACTATTAGTTATTTTCAGCTATATTTGGACAAATCATTTATAAGGAGCATGCAATTTCGAAAATGCATCAGGCTTTATATTTCCAACATTCAATTTAACTATTAATACGATGAGCCACCCCGCGTAAGCCCTTTCAGACGGGAGGCTGAAGCTGGACCGGGCACATCGTAGTTGAGCAAATTTCTGTTTTTTGAATGGACCCTCACATGTGATTCATAAAGACGATTTTCCAACCAGTGTAGTGACCAACTTAGTTGACTTTGCAGATCGATTGAGCAGTACAAGCGTTACGCTATTGATCCCCTATCGACAAAGCAAGTCACTGTAAACTCTAGGGCACGAAATTTAGGCATCAATTCTAATCAACACAAGGCACAAGTAGGTACGAAGTTCATAGTGCCGAGTTCGTGCCCATTGATTTTTCCTTCGATTTCCTTGGATAAACAAATATTTGGTTTGGTGTCTATTAGTGCCTAGTGGCGCCTACTGGTGCCTCGAAGCTCTAGAAAGGCACTAACTAGGCGCTGACTGGCACGAAATTTCGGCTTCGTGGCTAAGTTAGTGCCCTACAGTTTACAGTGTATATTAACAAATCGATTCTGGTAATACCTCTTGTCGTATTTTTCAACTTGCATTTTTTATCTCTTCAGTTCGGCTTGTCCATAGTGGAATCAAACCACGGCCGTAATGAATCTCTTATTACAGACCTGCATAAATCGACACTTAAAAGAAAACGGGTTGATTCACTTTGTGTTGTTTTAACCATCCTGCATTAAAGAAAGAAAATATCGTTCTTATCTCAACGTTCACTCATTGTTTGTTGTTGGAGATTTCTCGCTCTGTAGTTCACACCCATCAGGAGTTGAAAGGTCTGAAATAACGTCATCTGAAATGTAATTAAATAATTAATTCTTCAAACAGACAGGTGTTACCAACGAGCAATTCAAAATTCTCATCTTTCAGCTGCCACTCAATGATTACAGAAGCAGTTATACGTTACCTTTACCTCACTGGTTGTTCACGAAATTGCAATAGATTTCAGTTATCAAAGATGGATAGTTGTTTCCCAAATATGTATCCGCATTAGTGATGTCAGTTATAACCGTGGTTGCGGTTGAAAGTACCGCGGTTACGGTCGGCTATGGTTAACCTGATCGGCGATTACGGTAAATCACGGTTACATTTTGAATTGGAATATGTTTTGCTGTTATTTGTTTGACTTTTGGAACTTTAACCCTATCCATACCGGGCTCTGAAGCGCATCGCAATCCCGGCGGGGCCGATTCGCCCCCCCCTCCTTGACTTCCTAAATACTGCTCCGTTGTACATGAAATTTTCAGGGTAGAATATTCTGCGTGTGATCTTTCTAACGGTGGTATCTGTTTTTTCTAATTCGTCCATCTTGATGCTTTAAATGGCGATTTAAAGTATGAACTTCAAAATTAAGCGGATTTTTTATGTTTTCTTCTCATCGACTGCAAACATAGATTCAGTGCTTTTAGTTCAATGACGTTAGTGACACATACAATTAATGATCAGGAGAATGATGCTATTTGATGCTCTAAACTTTTTTGTCTACACATCATGAATTTAAATTCAAAATTTGAATACGTGATATCCCTGTAGTATTGCCTAGATCTTGATTAAATTTTTGGATGCTGATTTTTAGATGACCCTCCCAAATGTTGGTCATTTTATACCCTTTAAACATCATGAACAATCGGCCAGAATTTGAAATTTAGATTTGAAACTTTAGCCAAAATTTGATTTTTTAGAAAATATTGTTGTCGAACTTTCACCAGTAACATGTGGGCTCTTCTTTCGTCTTTCTAGCGTCTTTCGTAATTTCTATCTTCGAAGCATTGATATTGTCATCTCAGATGTATTCAGGAACTGTTTGAGAGTTTACAAAAATAGATCATAAGCAGAAAAGGGAAAGTTTTCACTCAAAATTGACTACTTTTATTCATCTGTAGAAACAATTTAAAAGGTCTTGCTACCTTCCAATGATGTAGTTAAGACTGATAATGACACTGAATAAGCAGAAGTTTTCAAAACAATATGAACGAACACTACTTAGTTGCAACTTAGTTGACTCATTTCTACTGAAAAGCAAATAAGTAGTATTTACATGACATTCAAGTTTGGATGACTCTTATCGATGTCTATAGTATATTTGATGTCTATAGTATCTTGTTGGTGCAATTTATGGACACCTAGTTGTGATGTGATGCAAAAAATTGATATTCAGCTTGCTTTGTTAAAACTTAGCACACCAGATGTTTGCAATCAGGCAAAATTCAGACTTTCAAAAAATGCACTTTTCAAAACGGGCCATAAATTTAATTTTCCCATGAACCAAATGCAACGATTTTCGGCGAAAAGTTGGGAAATACCCAGTAACTAAAAGTAACCGAATCGCCCCCCCCCCCCCCCGGTATGGATAGGGTTAAAGGAGTGACAATTGAATGCTGTCGTAGAGTTAAACAATAAATTCCGTACAAGATATTTTCAACGAAATCCGGATAATGTCAGAATCACAATATTTTCATGGAAATTTATTATGCATGTATGTTAGGTTCGTGCATTTGTTTTACGCAAAATATGCAGCTCTGTTAGATGTCTGCGTAAACAAGAGACTTTAATATGATATATCACATAATTGGCTGCAAGTTCTAATATTAGCCATTGCTATGTGTACAAATACTAACACAATATCAAAGTTAATAACAATTCGAAATTTTGATGCTCGAATCCGCTAGTTTGGCATTCTATTTGCCACTACTCATAATTCTCGGGATGTTTACGTGTACATGGAGGTTTAGACTACAAACAATGATTAGGAGGATAAACCAAAACTTTCTTATGTAATCATATGTAGGGCTCTTGTAGGTCATCCTATGCAGTAACGCAGCCTACACTATATAGAGGTATAATTCTTAAGTGGCCCATCGTGATTGAAGCTTTTGTCAATTTTAAGAAAGATTAGCTTCATCATATAGTGTATCATAGGCCAATAGAACATGCGCCTGTGCGCCTATATGATTGTGTAAATACTGTACCGTAAAATGGGGTAACTTCTCCAAAGGTATCTATGTTAATGTCAGTTTGTCGGAAAGTAAAATGATAAATTCTATATTTTGTAAGTAAAATGAACATTGAAGATGTATTCTTTGACGTATGATAAGATAATGCATGAAAATACTGTATGTCTCGTTTTGATATTTGAAATTCTCTATTCAGCGATTTGATTTCGGGGTAACTTCGCCACTCTATCTAATTTTATAAATAACCGCAATATACACATCAATTGGTCAGTTTTTATTTTAACAACTAAGCAGAAGTAACCTGATAGCCTCGTATCACAACCAATCAGAATATAATGAATGGGATAGCACAATCACAATAGAGCTAGTCCCAGGACCAACACCTAAACAATTGGTGGTCCTCCTGGGGCACTCTACGATGTTACGTCAAAGGGTTGGTTGGTTCGAAAATATTTTCTTGCCGCTCATGGAAAACAACGATGGAACAAAGATCTTCATAGGCGATAACCTTGCTTCGCATTTTGACCCCGAAACGGTTAAATTGGCAAAAGGGAACAACATTTACCTTTCATCACTGCCACCCAATTCAACTCATTTAACCCAGCCATTACACTTCGGGTTATTTCGTCCAATGAAAAGCGCATGGCGAAATATTCTAGATAAATGAAGAATTGAATCACGCAGATAAGGTTTCATATCCAAAGAGCAGATGCCACTGCTACTCAATAATGTCTGGTTGCAAATGCAAGACAAAAAGGAAAAACGTCTGAAATCCGCTTTTTCGGCAACGGGTTTTCCCGGCCCAGAGAAGTGCTTGGCGAAAACCTTAGTGTTCTTAATACTGCCATTGAAGATTTGGTACAGGAAAATCGCGGATGGGGAACTAAGAAAGCTCCAAAGATCAAAGGAGGAAAGAAGGTCGATTCCGGATCAAACAGTGCGGAACAAAATGTGGATTTAGACGACGAAGAAGACGAAGATATTGATTCTTGTACTCAATGCAAGACTGCCTTCCATAACCATCGCGGACCAGACTGGGCATCCTGTCAACAGCAGTGCGATACCTGGTTTTGTGGCAACTGTTATTAATATGACATTTATTTTTTATGTCTTCAATATAGGTAAATACAGCTGGATGTTCATTTTAGTATTTTAATTTTCTGTGACACTGTGTACGGTAACTCTATGACATAAACCATTATTATGTTTTTAAGTGTATTACAGCATATTCTTAATTTTATTTTTATATGAAACGTATTCTGGATTACTTAAATGTTTTTTAAATATGTTTGTTTTCTGGCGAAGTTGCCCCGTGTTGGCGCAGTTTCCCCACTTTACGGGACATATTACACAGATATGTCATAATCTTCCAGAATGTGCCGCTATGAGATATCTTATTGATTTTTCAAAAATATTTCACTGACATTCAATACCTAGTTTATTGTACAAGTTGAATGCCTAAAAAATGGAAGATTGCAAGCCATTCAATTCATATTTGTGTGATTGTATCCTTCAAATTGGGTAGAATTTTTCCAAAGTGATTTTTGACGAAGGGGCTTGATATCATCTATCTAGTGAAAGACACGGATGAGTGTGACACCTGAAAAGGTCTGCCAAATCATCCGTTTCTTCAATAACAATGTGATGATGCAGGGACTACCATATTATATATTCTTGATCACCTTCTAGTATTTATAGACCACAAAAATGCTCCTTCATTTAAATGCAAATTTTACTCGAATGATTGCACTATGGGAAAATAATCCGAAATAATCTATGATCTTCTTGCCCAATGCTATAATGACAGGTTGAGAAAACATGCTGCATACGCTTTATGGTAACATCAAAATTTACAAATTTCAGCTATTACGTACTTTTTGTTAATTATCAATACGTATATGATATATCACGGACGTCATGCATTTGCGCCACATATTTCAGTTGTGTAATGGAGGTGCAATGCATTTGCGCCACAGATATGCTTGCCTAGTAATGCATTTGCGCCAAAACAAATCATGTATTTGCGCCAGTTTCTTATCAGATGTTTTGTTAATATTGCACAGTATATCTGATAGTTGTATGGCCAATTGGGATATGACACATTTGTGAGGCCATTTGAGCGATTGACAATGGCATTTGACTTGGTATTTGGTATTTGACTGCTTCAATTCAGTTCCAGTTAAAACTGCCAACGGAGAATAATTCATACTTGAACTGGATGCAGGTAACTCAATGGTTGCGCTTGATCAAAGCAACTCAGCCTTTCGAGCGTCTAAATCTCGATTTCAAAGGACCGATCCCTTCATCGAACAGAAACATTTATTTCCTGATACTAATTGATGAGTATTCAAGGTTCCCGTTCGTATTCCCCTGTTCGAATATAACTGCACAAACTGTGATATCCTGTCTGTGTCAGCTTTTCAGTATCTTTGGAACTCCACAGTACATCCACTCAGACCGAGGACCTTCTTTCATGAGTCGTCAACTTCAAGAATTCTTAGTTGGCAAAAGAATCGCATCCAGTCGAACCAGCATCTACAACCCCCGTGGAAATGGACAGGCCGAACGCTACATACAAACTGTTTGGAAAACAATCACTTTGGCGCTTCAGGCTCGCGGCTGGCCGGTAGCGAGATGGCAAGACGTCCTTCAAGATGCACTTCATTCAGTGAGAACCCTTCTTTGCACCTCAACAAACGCAACCCCTCATGAGCGATTTTGAGCTATCCACCAAGGTCATCGTCAGGGACATCAATTCCATCATGGTTATGCGAGCAAAGCACCGTTCTTGTGAAGAGACATGTACGCCACAGTAAGACGGAGCCTTTGGTGAATGAGGCGGAACTTCTTCACGTCAACCCAAGCTACGGCTTCATCAAATACCGAGATGGTCGGGAAACTACAGCATCGCTTCGAGACCTAGCGCCGTCAAACAGCACGGAAGGTCATCCAGATCACGAAACCAACGATGTATACGACGAACCCCCTACAAGGTCACCAGAACCATCTGCAAGGACTCCGGAGCTATACGTACCCTCAAGACCGTCGGAGCCGCCTGCAACACCTAATGAAATGCCTATGGATGCTGATCCGCATCCTAGGCTGACCTCCTAGCCGCTATCCAGAGCCGGAGGGGCGAATGTCGTGATATTACGTCATTCTGTTTCATCGATCGTGTGCGGTGGCAGTCACTGCGCACGACCTTTGTAGACTGCTGATCTGCTGATTCATTGTTCGCTCTCATGTAAGTCGTTTGTGTTCAATAAAGCAATACTTCTAGCAACTTGTATCGCTTTCATCACATCAAAGAGAATCTTGAATTTCTATCTTCTTGCGAAGAGATTCTATGCGATGGAACATTTAAATGTGTCCCCAAACATTTCGATCAAATGTACGCTATCGTCGGACATCGTCGAGGATGGTTTGTTCCACTCTTTTCGCCTTGATGACAGCAAGAACTGAGATGTACAATCTGATGTGGACCAAATTGAAAGGTCATTGTGAGAGTGCCGATCTCATTCTACGACCGTCCATTATTATGATGGATTTTGAAAAGACTGCAATGAATTCTGCTTCTTCCGCATTTCCTGCAGCCAAACTTAACGGATGCCGATTCCATCTCGTTCAGGCATGGTTTCGCAAAATTCAAAGCCTGGGACTATCGGCTCAGTACAACACCAAGGATTGTGAGGTGTCGAAATGGCTATCATATTTCTTTGAACTTCCATTTCTTCGACCAGATGAAGTCAGCGACTGTTTCTTATTTTCCATAACTCCTAATGATGAAAAATGTGAGCAATTCGCCGATTATGTGCTGGTCAACTTCGTAGACAGTAACAGCAAATTTCCCCCGTCTCTTTGGGCACTTGACGACGCTTCCCTTCGAACAATGGTTGTGAATCCTTCAACGGACATTTCAATCAAGAATTTTATTCAACACATCCGAATATATATTCATTCGCAGACGTGCTTGTCAAGTAGCAAGCCACTTCATCTGCGAAAATGCGAAGCGTTAATCTGGCAAAGGTGTCATATAAAAATAATGCCACGAAAGACAAACAAAACCGGACAATGGGTCTCACTTCTCGTCGTAATGCCGGTGAGATCGAAACATTTACTTTTGTGAAGTTGTTAGGTTATACACACCGAGTTTAGACAGTCCTTCTACAAGGATCAATTTTATTAATCGTGTAATATACTGTATGGCACGTGTAATATATATTGTGTCTTGATTACAATGAATATATTTTTCATTTCGTTGTTACGCTCATAATGAGGGATAATGGGCCTAATTCATTTGATTTAATAGTGAATTTGCTAAATTATTCTTATTCATCATACCGGTACACTTATTATTGGTAGCCAAATAGAATAAAGTTACTTTTTAGTTACAAAAGTTAGTAGATAATCTTAAGTAATTCGAACGATTTTCTATGGCTAAATCCTTTTCACATTTGCTGATCAAATTATCGGATAAATGACTGATTGAAATGACTTCTCGTGACAAAGCCTGGATCACTCCTAAGATTAAATCTATGATCAATTCACGGTATCGAGCTTTCCGCAATGGTAACATGCCTCTGTATATTCATCTGAAAGAAAAGATTAAAATCGAAATTACTAAAGCGAAGCGCAAATGGCTTATTAAGGCAAAGAATCACAAAAGCATCTGGTCGATTACCCAGGAGATCTGTGATTTGAAATCCAATCTAGTGCTCAACTTGAGGCTATGGTGAAGGACCATCTCAATCCTCTCCTTGCGGCTGAAGCCTTTGCCTCCTCATACAGAGAACATTTCTCGGCTGAGCCGGATTGGTCCTTTTTGGAAAAGCTTATCAACGACAGCCAAGTCGACTGGGCGCCTGATATTTCACCTTGTGTTGTGTTTGACAAAATGCTCTCTTTAAAAATCAAAGCTCCTGGGATAGACAACTTACCGCCTAACCTTTTACGTGTGAGTGCTCATATTTTGTGTTACCCTGTTTCACATTTGTTCTGCATTTCTATTCAACGCCGTCAATTCCCATCTTTGTGGAAAATTGCAAATATCCCTAAATCCAACAATTTTGATTGCAATAACTTCCGTCCAATCTCTCTATTGCCAGTGGTGTCAAAGATTTTTGAAGATCTCATACTCAGCTCCGTGGCTGGCAAGTTGACGCTGCTCTCTGGACAGAATCAGTTTGCGTACAAGCCAAAAATGAGCACTTTGCATGCCCACGTAACTGTGCAAGAATTTGTCACTTACCATCTGGATGATCCTCAATCTCGCGGAGTGGCTGTGCTGTCGTTCGATATCCGCCGTGCTTTTGACGCTTTAAGCCATGAATTTCATTCATGAATTTAAGCCACGTAATTTCATTGCCTGGATGGCGTCTTATCTTCACAATCGGTTATTCAGAATTTCTCTACAAGATGTTGTATACAGTTCCTGTTACCACGCTAGATCGGGAGTACCTCAGGGATCCGTCCTATCTCCCTTGATTTTTATTGCTCATATGGGATCTCTGGTACCACATTCCAATGAAGTTATGATGTGCAAGTATGCCGACGACGTTCTGATTGCTATCCCTGTTAGTCGATCAAATTTAAATGAAATTGAAGCTTCAGTGTCTGTCGAGATCGAGAACATGGATCGATGGTGTAGTTCTCACGGATTGCATCTTAATCACGACAAAACCAAGTGCATGTTTGTTCGCAAAGGCTGTTCTGTTGGATCCGACGTCTTATCATGCCGCGAATTGAGCAATACGCTGAAGTTTTTGGGTGTGGTCCTCAACGAAGCATTTAGCTGGGACACTCACATTCGGCAGATTTGCAAATCTGCTAGTCGTCGAATCTACGCCTTTCGACGTCTGAAATGGATTGGAGTCGCTAAACCCGATCTCATAAGCATTTATCATGCCTACATCAGATCGGTTGTTGAGTAAAATTCGCCATTATTCGTAGGCATTAACAAGAAAAATGAATCAAAGCTCAAGAAATTGAACAGTCTCTGTCACAGAATTATATGTGGAAACGAATGTCGTAACAATTGTCTCGAAGACCTCGCAGTGCGTCGGGAAACCAGGGCTCTGAAAGTTTTCAAGGAACTGCTTTCCACCAATGACTTTGGTCACATGATGCCTCGTCGCCTAACTCACAGCAATGCTCTTGTCATGCCCTTTTCGCGAACACTCCGTCGTAGCACGTCATTTATTCCTTTTTGCACCGCCCTGTACAACAAACTTCCACGTGCTGTTTTATGATGATTTTACTTTTTGCTCTTATGTATGGACCTGCATACAATCTTTTTATTCTCACGTGATCTACTTATACATGTACATGTATTCATTTACGTATTTTATATTTTGCTAGCAAAAAGTGTTGAAATTTGCTTTTCTGTGTAAGAATCTGAACTCTATGATTGTGATATGCATGCTGTAATGAACGATTTTCATTAATTGAATAAACGTCTTATTATTATAACAGATAACACATTTGGCGCAAATGCATTGCATCCAAATTACGTAACTGGAAAATGTGGCGCAAATGCAAAACGCCCATATATCACTGATATCAGGCTTTAACGATGATAAAGCCCAATTCAATAGATTTAATGTACGAGTCTCCGAAGGACGAGGACTTTCTTTGTTCAATGTGTTGGAATGATTTACTGACCTACTACTTTCGCATCTGTTGTCCTAGGCCAATAAACGATTTTAACTTGGATATCATGCTCTTTTAGAATATGTGTGCGATGTCTATGTAGGTGCTAAAGCTCGACATAATAGTTTTTCAACTATTTTGTCTACTTTAGAAAGAAAACAACGATCGGAATAAGAACATATTATCAATTTCTGTTTATGACTTAAATCAAATTCAATCAAATTGCAGATGATTCGAGACTCTCACATGTAGGCGATATTCTGACCGGCAGCTAAATGGTGCCTGAACGATGGTTGGCATAGGAAAGGCACCGCTGCTTATCAGTGTACTTCGTAACGGTGCCTGAACGATGGTTGGCATAGGGAAGGCACCGACAGCTTATTAGTGTACTTTTTAGATTCATTGTTAATCGTATTCCTTTTTAAAGGCAAAATCCTTTTGACCGAAAAGCTACCGTCTTACAGTAGAAATCTACAACTGTTAGAGGTTTCACCAATTTGATCTAACAACGTTGACATCCATCGGTGTTTCATTGAGCAGTTGAATTAGTCATCAACAAGAAGTTGCTGCGCATTCCAGTCACACTACACTGAAACAAAGCGAATGTGGGACTCCCATCTGCCTCCGCAACCGCAGAAGCAAATCGTCCAATTTTCAATATGAAACTGGCAATTAACCGGTTCATGCATGTTGTGGCCTGTTGAGGACATTTTGACTCTCATCCTTTGGGAAGGCATTGTACAACAGTGTTGATAGTGGCAAGAATTTGCAGTCATAAGAAAGAGGAAATTAGTGCGACAGCTCCCACCTCATACGATGTCCAGAAAACCCGCAAGTTCAATATGAAAAATAAGTCAAGAAATAGTTTTGCAAGTAATTCATGCAAATTTTGCAAGTTAGATTTCGTGATACAAAACGTCCACCACAATGGGGTAGACGTGTGCCTCTCCCTCTATACATCGAATATTGCTGCAGTCATGAGCACACACGATATATTTCTCCCCTTTTTCAATGGTGGCAGAATTGAAAGTGCAGTTATCTGGATGGTGTATCAATAGTAATATTACTGTGCGTACATGGAACGCCCACAACACATATCTGATGAAGTTTTCTCTAAATTTTTTTAGAGATTAAAATTCTATTTTAAAATCTTAAATCTTAAATCTTAATTAAATATCTTAAAAATTAAACATTCTAAATCTAAATCTAAAAAAATCTCCCATTTTACTTATGAGTCCACGCAGTTTGCGGTATTACCATCCATCAAGGCTGAGATCAGATTCCATCCAGTTTACATTTTTGTTCGCTTGCCAAATATTTTTCATTTCTGCATCTGTCACTTTACTTTTTCCTTAGGATGTGTGTATTTATAGTCCATTCCATATTAGGTAATTGATCTTCTACAACTTACAAGTTGCTATGAAATCTTTCACATATTGCTTCGTACATTTCTAATGCCGTGAAAATACAGTAAAAACGTTTTGACACATCCTGCACAATGCATTTTGCGTCTTGTTATCCAGCAGATTGTATTACATATTTTAGCGAGAATCACTGTAGAAATATTTTATTATCTTTTAGTTTGTGGTCAGCATTTACTGCATGGCAAAAGCTCAACAGGACACTCAACACATCAGAAAGAACTCAAAATATCGCTATAACCGCACAACCATGGAAATCTGGCACTCTACATTGTTAAAAGAGTAAAGCGGACATGCACATTGAAAATAAGGCTGCTCCATCGCCACGTGCTTACAAAATAATAACAATAATAAATTACGTTTATATTTACATCTATTACATAGTATTTAATCAAAAAATCAGAACTGTAGAGCGCTAAGTCTGTTGGGTGCGCCTTATTCAACTCACCCACCTTAGGTGACTTTTAATTTGCATGTTCTACATTTGATCTGCATATTTCTGCATTATTGTCGGAAAACCTACATGGCAACTGTTGAGAAAATCGACATTGCACAACGATAGAAGTGCATGTGCAATTTCCACTCTAAGACTTTCTATGGTATTGTCAATTTCTATGATCTGTAACTATGTTATAGAAGTCTATGATCCTGCAGTGTCGATTTCTCTATTACTGCGATATTTCTATTCCACTGCTAATGCTGACATTTGTATTTCATTTTGAATTTCAAATTCTTCTATTTCTTAGACTACTTCATTCGATATCATTCCTTCTGCCTGCAATTTGTTTTGTGAATAATTTGTTTACGAAGTTGTCATTTGGATAAAAGAGGAGGAAATTGCATCAACAAATGAGAAAGTTAATCGTGGAACAGTTAATCGATTCTGCACGATTAATCGTGCGACGGAATCAATCGCGCGATTCTTGAATGTCCAGGAATCGCGCGATATTTTTGCAATGTGACTTCTCAATGAAATTTGCTTGATAAGGTAAAAATAATGCTTCTATTCACTCTTTCATCGCTTGAGATAATTGCAACGCGCGGCTGCTCGTTCCTGAGACAGAGTTGCCGCGTGAAATCTCTTTGGGAGCCTCCCACATAGTATTAAACACGTTGGCATAGGCCAGGTACACCATTGATAGCCTACGAATCATGCATGCTGTCAAGGCAGCCAAGTACAGTCCTATCATATTATATATCCGCATCGAAATCATATAAATACATTGATAACAATGCGTATAAATGCCTGATTTACATTTAACATGCACACAATAAACCAGCAATAATTGCACTTGCAGATTTGCCAATTATGAAGATTGCAGAGTGCTAATTCGCCTGAGCACAGAATTAATTGAAGTCATCAGACTTGAACAAATGAAGCACGAGAATTCCTTGGCAACCGTAGACGCTGCTTCGCCCTACAAGGGCTCGTCAGGATAACCAGGTGTGGCCCAAAGTATTGTAAGTTAAAATATCTGGAACAGCTGAGCAAGCTGAAGGAATGCAGACAACGGGCATGTTTATCTTTCCTGACTGCCGTGCGGCTGACAATCATGAAGATTATGCTATACACTGTAGAGTGCCAATTCTAGATATTTGAAGCTAGTCTGGGCCATTCCGAGTCTTCCTGACCACCCTTGTTAGGCGACGTGCAGTGTCTCAGCTGTCACATATTTTTGCGCTTAAAATTGTTCAAGTCTGTGGACGTCTCATATTAGATCGCCTAATGTTTTGCAAGCGTTATAAGTCTAATATTCTGATTTAATTCATGCATGATTATGCTTATTTCATGACTGATAGAAGAAATGGCATAAACCTACACTCCTACAGTTATGTTCAATGAAATATGACTGATAAAGACCAAAAGAAACTGGGGGAAGCTGGGAAGCAAAAATATTAATTATATACTTCATACTGCATGTACAGGTGTGTATGATGTACTTGCAGTACTTCTATGATGACAGATTTGCAGTAGAATCTTATAAATAGTTCATCAAAACTCTTTTTTGTCTTGTTCGTGACTTTTTATGCGTTCTGATTTATTATGTCGTTTTCCCAAGCATTCTCAGGTAGAGTATCGCATTAATTAATAGGGTAGCTATAATTCCAGTCTAAATAGACTGAGTGTCACATGCTCTCAAATTTAATGGAAATTATCAAATTTTTAATGGAGAAATAGTTCTGAAGTGAAAAGCAATGCAGGCTAGGTTAACTGCAAACTTCTAGTCACTGAATCTCAAAATATTCAGAATCGCGCGATTTTCGATTAATTGTGCGCTGAGTCGCGCGATTCGGAATCGTGTAAAAACCGAATCGCGCCCACCACTGCTCCATGCATGTACTGTAGATATCCTATCGCTTTATTTGACCTGTAAAGCAGACTGTTGACCGCGCGGGAAATAATGTTTACTCCAATGCACTGGAAGGAGCTCAATCTATGCCAATTATATGAGTGCTACTGTCCTGCTTTAGTATAGACAAGATCTGTGAATAGATATTTTCACGATTGGTCAGGCTAAATTTCTATTGTCAACCATTTGGGCTGTTTTAATGGATTTTAGAAATATCAATGTATCACTCCGAAAATGAACTGTATTAACAGTAAACATAGATTTAACATGAAAAATGTTCAGTTACATTTCTGGTTGACAATATCGTTGTGTATCTCTGTGAAGTCTACCTTAATGGTTCTAAACCTTAGACAAAGAAATCTAACACCTCGCCTGTGCCTCCGTGTAGATTTCTTTGGTCTTCGGTTTAGAACGTTCAGTGTAGACTTCACATCTATATACAACTGTATATTCAAATACTCTTGATAATCATAGACATATCAATCACAATCTGTCCTTGATCATCATAGCACGCCGTCAAATAAAATTCTCTACCCTACTCGTGCATGAGATTGCTTCATCATAGCATTCGAACTCGTTAGATTTAAATGGTCCTCACTCTACGGGTTCAGGCATTTAAGATATCTAACTCGAGGAATGCTATGAAAAAGCAATCATGCACTAGCTGCGTGTAAATGACATTGAATGAGTCAGGCCCAATAATGAGAATCGTGAGACAAGAGCACAGATCACACAAATAAGATACGAAATTATAAACAAAACAAAGAAAAGTTAAACAGATAAGTTAATGAAAAGGATGTCTCTCACTGGAAAAGTTGACAAGCACATTCAGAGTGAAAAACCATCATTACACAACTTACATATATATGCAAAGAAACTGTTGATTCGCATCATCGTACTACAAATAGGCAACCGAACTTTGTCAATACTTATTGTGAAGACTACACCGATGAAGAAGATGCTCCTCATCATACACAGCCGTCGGAAATTCAGTGAGACAAACCTAGGACAATCACATCACGGTTACATACAATGCGACGACATCTATTTTGAATATGTTTTTACAGTAAATAGTGGAATTATCTAAAATTGTTTCACATCAGCATAGGTGGCAATTGTTGACAAGTAAATTGTTGATCACAAAATGGATAAGAAGAATGCATGAGAGGGATGCAACAGAGACAAAATTAGAAATATAGGAGAACTGCACTGCTGAATTAAGAAGTGAGAAAGTAATGGTGGAATAGCAAATTGCAGTCTAATGAGTAACAGCAACCTCCTCTGCAGAGCAGCCAGTCTACCAAAGCAGAATACAATCAAATCATGATGACAATAAAACGGCATGCTTATATAACAAAGCCGAAAAGAATTAGAATAATATTCACGTCATGAGATGGGAATTAAACAGAAAATAGGTCTTCTATGACACCAGAAGGCGCGAATCCAAGGCCGCCAAGCGGACGAGGAATTTTCTTGCTTGCTGGATTCATAGAATATAGTTATACAGCTACGACATCCGTACGACATTCCAAAATGTAGCACGAGGCGAAGCCGGGAATCTTTGAATGGAGTACGGATGGTGTAGCTGTATAAATATGCTCACTGACATAAATAATGAAACCAACTATCATTGACTTGAATGGAAGTTTGTTTCATTTTTTTCTATGGTTTCAGATGATATCTCGCTTTCTATGTATCACCATTGAACTCCATATGATAAGGGAAATGATATAGGACCATCAAATTTCAAAATTTGATATTGATCACAGTAACAGCTAGAAGTTGAACAGAATCACGACCTACTGCTGACCAGATTTGACTTATGAAATGCCGCACGATAACTTTACCAGAGGAATGGCAATTGGGATGATGCGTTGTGGGCAAAGTTCTACAACTGTTGCGAAAGAATTGAACATTTCAAGGGTCGTTGTATGGAGGTGGTGTTGTCGTTGCAAAGCAGAAGGAAATGTGGAAAAGAAGAACGGATCAGGAAGACCAAGGGTATCATCCAAGCGGACAGATGCACGCTCAGTTTTAGCTGCTAAAAGAAACAGATTTGTGTCCGTCCCGAAGCTAATTGTGTACTGAAGGTTGCTGGGAACGTTGCCTGTAGCGTTCGAACTGCATATCGAAGATTGTGAGAAGCTGGTATACAGTCTCGACGACCCGCTGTGAGAATTCCGATGAGCCTGGAACATCGAAGGAGACGAGTGACGTGGTGTCAAGGTCATCAGTCGTGGAGTGACAGTCAGTGGGAACGTGTGCTCTGGACTGATGAATCGAGGTTTACTCTCGATTTCAACGATGGTCGGATCCGTGATCATCGCTTGCCAAGTGAACGATTTGCTCCATGTTGCGTCAAAGAACACGACCGGTACGGTGGCGGTAGTGTCATGGTTTGGGCCGGTATCTGGCACAATGGAAAAACACCAGCAATCGTAGTGAAAGGAACATTGACAGGACAGAGATATGCCGACGAGATCGTGACACCGGTCGTGGTTCCAGCAGTGACATCGAATCAATTGATTTTTCAGGATGACAACGCAAGGCCCCATCGCGCTTCAGTGGTCTCTAACAGGATAACAAGCAGTGGAATCCCAACCTTGGAATGGCCCTCACGTTCTCCCGACTTCTCCCCCATCGAGCACTGCTGGGATGAACTTGGTCGCAGAGTGAGGGAGAGGTACAACCACCCACCAGTGTCTTTGAAGATGTTGGCCGACAGACTGATCGAGCAGTGGAACCTCTTAGACCTCGCATTCATCCAGCGACTGTGCTCATCCATGCCCTCACGCATCGATGCCTGTTTGGATGCTCGCGGTGGTCACACCCGTTCCTAACTTAAGTTGATAAAATCATGAGTATCAAATTAAATGTTTTTGAGTAAAGCATTCGAGTTCTCCTTTTACAAACAACAAACGAACGTATAGTACAACCAAGTTTAAGTCATAAGTATTCATATCAGGACTTGTTTCATTCTTTTTGTCACTGAGTATATTATCGAACGCGTTATGGTCATCTAATAGATTTAGATATCGACATCTATCTTTTCCTGCAGATCTCACATGGACTAACAGATATCATTGTGGACCCTCTATTATGTCTATGTTAATTTCAGTAACGCAGAAGTGGATCTAAGGATAGACATCTAGATATAGCTTCACACCTACGTAGATGTCCATGATCTATAGAGTTACATGTATGCCGTTAATTATTGCGTTGTTAAATATTGTGCGTAATTTTTTTTCATGATGAAGATTAACTTTATTTCATAACCAACTGATACAAAAATCAGAAAGTACCATTAAAGGCAAAGAGAAAGACAGATAAGTCAAACTTGAGGTAAGTTTTTTTTACAAGCAATAATTTTTTCATCAGTTTTTTTGAAGCAGGCAAGAAACGCGTCAAAAGAGATCGGCAGACGTAACACTTAGGTGAAAATCATTCAAAACTTCCTCTATTTCATTCTTCTTAAATGGTACTCTACTCCCTTGAACACACAAGTGCACTGACCTAAGAATTTGGAATGAAAGGCGAGTTCTTAGCCATGTGATAACACTTCTGTAGTCTTCATTTTCTTTTGCAGCGATCTTCTCTGCCAGTGTTCGCAAGAACATCTGCGCCTCAATTCCTATGCTCCCATTTGTCCCGAAAACCAGTGGTGTGAAATCTCCGAATTCAACGTCAAGCACTCCCTGTAGATAATTTCTTTTCTTCCAATTTTCATGCTCTCTAAAAACGGCTGCGGTGGATTTAGTTTGGTTGCTTTTGGAGTTGACATGCGTAGTGCGTACATCAAAAAATGCTGTCACTCCTGTAGACCAAAAACCTCCAGCTTTGATGTCCAGTCGTGCTTCATTACTAATGTTTGTTGTGCTGTTCGTGAAAGTTTCATTGTCGAGAGCCACTAACGATGGTTCGGTTTCTACGTTCTTACATACTTTGGAGATAAAGCCGGTCAAAAGATCTCTCATTCCATTGTGTCTCTGTGACAGTAAGCCACCTTTTTTGCAAGAGAGAGCGTGATTCGTTGAAAACGGTTGTCCACGTCTTATAGCGCAATTGAGCTATGGCACAATGTGGAAAAAGGAAGGCAACCATGTATCCCGTAATGATGATGATATCTCTATCAATGCACGTGAAAGACATTTTTGAAATCTCAATCAACGTTTATCTACATGTGTATTCATAGCATTCCTGTCCGCTTTTTTTCCTACATTGTTGCCCTCAAAAATTGATGTTAATGTTATATTACCGCTCAAAAGATATCTTTCAATGTGTTTCATCGTTCTATATCACAAAATATGGTACTTTTTCATTACTATGATCAACATAGACAAGGGTTCGATAATAGCTCATCCTCTAAACCTGTGGCAAATGTCCAATAACGAATTATGCGCATATTTCTATAGAAGTTTTATCCTGCCCTCTCAGAAGGCAAGATAATTTTCATATCATGTGACAGTTTTCTTTCGTAAATGTAGAAGATAATTCCGTACCAACAAACCTGCTAATGCAACAAGAAGTCGGTTTTCTGTGCAATATTTCTCAAATCTGCTGTTTTCACAAATTTGGATAAAATTGACTATGTCCGCACTGAACCCTTGTGATCATCAAAAAACACGCAGAATGTAAGTACACTGCGTCAGATGACATTTAACTTCTCACAAAATGAAAGAGAAAGCAACTCAAAGCATAATCATTGCGCCGTCAGCGATCTGGAATTTTTGTCACTTTTACAGGCTTCTCTTCGTTCTAAATTTCATTGATTTATTATTAGGAATATTTAATTGGCGTGAAGATCTGCATTACTTCGGAAGCGACGTTTGAGAGACTTTTTCTGCAGGCCTGGAAGCAATGAGAGGACGTGCCGCCTCAATTTCCATGCTGAACAACGAAAGAAACTCGATCGCCACGCCTCATGCCTTTCATTTCGTCTCGAATCGATGATAGAGGCGATAGACAGCCAAATGTCTCACTCCACTCCCAGGAATCGAATCGCTGAGTTAATGAAATGACGCGGTGGGAGGCGAGCTGCAGTGTCGACATTGCGAGAGGTCACAGCCGAGAATTATTGCTGAGAATAATCTCTGTCCTCTTTCAGCCTGGATTTTCAATATCACTCAACTTCACAGCAATTCTGCCTCATGTCCACCACTCTGACTGGCGTGAATGTATCTTAGAATGCTTCTTTCTATCCTTCTATTGACCAAATTCAAAATGAATTAACAAAGATTCACACAATTTGAAAAGTTCGAGTAGAAATAGCATGACGGAGAGCATAGCGATATCTTTCCGAGCAGGCGGTGAAATGGACTTTTCAAATGAGTCGCAATTTATTTCCATGCATTTATGACAACAACTGTCTCAATAGAAATCTGCATTTGTACTAGCCCGGGGGACACTTTCTTCCTAAAGTCGCGCACAGAGGGCTTAATAGCATGAATTTGTAGATCTTGAAACGCTGAATACAAAAATCAAATTCTTGAGTGTCTCAGCCAGTCGCTTTCGGTTATAGGTAAGGTTCAAGGATTCCCACTGGAATCCAATGGTAAAATTCAAGAAATCTCTATGGAATGTGAAACACTTGACAATTTTCGTACATTTTCTTTGCAGAAAAGAAACTATTTATCAGAATGCCATGAAATTTGAAACATGATTGAGTTCAGAGCATTAACTTCGATATAAAAGTTGAGGTGAGTCACATGATTCGGTATTTGATGTCCGAGAGCCTCTGCAAAAATGAGTAAAATCGCCAAAATTAAGACAAAAGATGAAATTTACTCATTTTGTAGAGGCTGTCAGACATCAAATACTGAATCATGTGACTCACTTCAACTTTCATACCGACGTTGATGTTCTGAACTCAATCATGTTTCAAATTTCATGGCATTCTGATAAATAGTTTCTTTTCTGCAAAAGAGAATGTACGAAAATTGCCGTGTTTCACAATCCATAGATATTTCTTGAATTTTACCATTGGATTCCAATGGGAATCCTTGAACCTTACCTTTAAGCGAAAGCGACTGGCTGTGACACTCAAGAATTTGATTTTTGTATTCAGCGTTTCAAGATCTACAAATCCATGCTATTAAGCTCTGTGTGCGCGAATTTAGGAAGAAAGTGGCAGTAGCTCCCGTCCTATACAGAGCACCACAGAATTGGATCTTTTGTACATTCAAAGACTTCACTAGTGATGCATCGTGGCTATTTATGATTGATCATATCTTGAAAATTTTGAAAATTCATGAAGTTCAAATCGTTTTCAACATGTCCAGCAAACATGAAACGAAGCGCCCACCAAATCTTAAGCGAAATCAATTTAATCGAAATTCCTGAAACTCTCCAGTCCTGGAACCTATGCAGGCCATAGGCTGTGGTGCCCCGAAATATCGTCGAAATCGCGCGGAAGTAGCCCGCCCGCATTTGAAACAAAAATCTTCAAAATGGAAAGTGTCCCCTTCCATGTACTCGCCAAATTGACGGTCCGCAAACTAGCAACTAGAAATGATGGTGAAAGCTAAACCTTCAATTCGGTGAATTATAGCCACCAATACGTTGCTTTAAACTCTGAATCCTCATAAATGACATCTTATTATCAGTTTTTATTACAATTCTGCGCTTGCAATAACTTCTCACCTTCAAGATGTCATTCTAATATTGGTCTTTAGATTTTTTGTCCATGCACTGTATGGAAATAACGCATGTCTTCGTGTCCTCCTCCATACATTAATTTTAGTCCAGTCTAGAGTGAAAATGACTTGGTTTGGTCAATTTTTTAGTGAGAGAGGAAAGTGAAGGAGATTGATCCTGTTGTTGGACTTCTTGTTTTGTTGGTGATGTCGGACTATGTTCTTAGATACTCTTCACAGATATTACCAATGGAATGGGGCCCCACAGGAGGACCCATGGGCTGCAGATGGGCCCGGGGGTAGTTTATGTGTTCTACAGGCCCATGGGCTGCCAGATCTTCAATACCAACTCAAAAATCTATGTGTAAAATCGATAATGTAGCATTATATGATGGATTTCTAGGGCAGTAATATCAGACATAGGCGAGGCTGTGTTCGCAGCCATGATATACTGCTATTGTATGTAACTCTTGAGAGGTCCATGAATATTGCAATTCTTGATCGCTGTTAGTCACAGATAATGGAGAGATGAAGAAATCTTTGATTGACTTTTATTGAAATCTATGAAAGTTTGCTCTCTCAATAGATTTTAGTTCATGAAAAGTTTGAAAGTCTCTGAATGTTTGCAAATGTGAATAGATTTGAATTCAGATTTCTACCTAAAACTGATTTTAAATATCACTTCACCAATTCATTCATTAATGGTTCATGGCTATCTGGTGCGGTGGGAATTCTATGTGAAATTGGCGGGCATGTAATGATATGATGACAGCTATGTTTTGAGGGCGTCAATGGCAAATTAGAGGGCCGCGTTAGCGGCACGACAATTTGCCATTGACAGCCCGAAAAATGTAGATGTCATAATCATTGTATACCATGTTGCGAAATATTTCTATGGTTTCATTTCCAGGCCATGAATTCCGGCCATGATTTCCGGGCCGTTAATGAATTTCTGGGCATTATCAGAGATATCAGTCTTATATACATGGTATACAATGGTGCATTATATACCCTCTAATGCCGGGCAATAATGCATTTCAAACTCATTTCAATCATTTCTATGACCTCCAAAGCCATCGAAAGTGAAATACAATGTGCATTTCACTACAGTTTCTATGTTTGAAGATCGGACTGGAGATTTGAAGTTTGATATGCTGTGGATTATAAAATGATAACTATGATCACGATATTGATCAAGAGCCAAAAAATCCATGAGTTCGAGATTTTGGTGGATAACATTCCCAAAAGTGACCATTTCTAATATGGTGGCACAGCAAAATAAAGAAATTTTAGTTTCTGTTGAAGACGCATGCTCGATCAAAGACTTGTGATGATAGAATTCAGCATGGATGGATAGCTAACTTTCAGGTTTAGAAGGTTATTTCAGGTTAGTTCAGTTCTAATTATGAAAATAAGAAAGCTGAAGACTTACTTTGTGCACGTAAATCTTCTAATGCAAAATATGTACAGAAAATAGTGCTAACAGGAATGAGGCTTTTGTGCATGTTGTTGATTCTTGAAAGATTCATAGACATTTCTGCTTGTTTTACTTGATGCCTGATTGGAACTGATCAGACATAAATCGATGGTATTTTGATCTCTTTGTTAATTTGATGTTTGTGAATTTTGTTTTCAGTCCATTTTCTTTACACTTCAACGTAGCAAAGTGCGTCAAGGTAACAAAATTAAAAAAAAACAAAAACAAGCTAGCGACTAGTTAATTTTCAATAGGTACAAAATATGATTTAAAAGAAAATTTTTATATCCTAAAATGTCTAAAAATTTAAAAATACTTACTAGAAGGACAAACAGCGGTTCTCCTCTCCTCATGTGTAATGAATTGGTAAGTAATTCGTTCTGTTAAAAATCACTTATATTGAAAAGATCCTATTTAACAGTCTGCCCATTCAGATGATAAGAGGACAGGTCTGTTTTCAATCAAAATACCAGATCTAGCTAACACAGCGGGATTACCCTATCTGAAATCTACCAGGTATGCAAGAGAATTAATATTAGCTCCTTAAGCTAAAACGTGAAATAAAATTCTGCGAAATATGTATACAAATTATTTGATTACTTTCAATGAGGTCATCAACAGGAACTTGGTCAGACGTTTCGACCGCTTCATCCTGGACGCTCAAACCCGACCAAGCGCGGTCCTGTACATTTCGTACACGTTTGATTGAATATAATGTCGTTGTTCAGTTTAATGCAATATTCTTTCTTATTTTCCATAGTGTTACTTCTCGTTTTTAAATTATATTTTTTCAAAATTATGACTACACATCATAAAATAGTTTATTCCTTGTCGCGACGTTTTTGGCTGTGTCCGTTATCAAGATAGCAATAAGTACTGAAGACTTTAAACTTGATCCAAAATAAAAATTTTCCTACAAAATGCACAATACAAAATTTTTCAGCAAGGATATCAATGATAGATATGAATGAATATAACAATTGAAGTTAATAGAATTCTACGTTAACTTGTAGCATAGAACCATGAAATTCTCAAAAGAAAAGATACATGAAGCATAGATCTATACAATGTTCAGGTGACGATTCAAACCCTTCTCTTGTGGATGTGTTTGACGGAGATTTGTCTTTGATATCAATGACTTCAGATCATAGAAATAAACTGTTTATCTGAAGTTCGCTAGAATGGAAATTGACTCAAGGTCGCGGCACATCCGGGGGAACTAGGTTGGGGCATGAAGAACCAATTAAAAGCTTCGATTTACTCATGTGACTGATTCTAACCCAATGATGCAGACGTTGGCAGGTGCATCTAAGTGAAAATGCGTGCGATTTATGTGCCGTTATTGTGCATTGCATGAAACTTAATTTCCATTCTAGAGGTTTTATTGTTGTCAATTTCTATGCTTCAAATATTTGTGATGAATTCGTGTCAGGAAAACGGTGGAGTATTTTATGCTGTTGACTAACTGTCTTGCGCTGCGATTGTATACTTCATTCATAGATTCATACAAATGTGCACCCGTCTAGTCTGGTGGCATTATAATGCGCACTAAAGAGAACCTGTTTATGTTCAACATTTCAATGAAGAATGCCGCATTTGGCGATGTACAGTACACGTGGTAGGCATAGAGCGATTATCTTTTGAAGAATAGTGACTGTCTACATTTGCAATGGAATCCTAGATATTTAGAAGTCTATACATTTAGTACGCATCTAATAAGATATTGTGAGCTTTTACCATTTCAAGGATGATGCAAGCAATATCCTGACAGTGCGGCCTACACTTCACAACATTTCATTTCCTTGTAGAATGATTTAACATGTACTTCATAGCATCAAGATGAGTTGCAAAGTTTATGAACGGCAGTAGGACCAATAATGTTTATAATAGTTGAACGGAATTTCTTCCAAATGAACCTCACTTTCGAAATTGCCGCGGAAACAGCGCATAGCAATCACCGAGCTTATGAGAAGAGCGGAACTTATTTTTCTCCTATCGTGACCCATCATGTCCGAATGGTAAATTACCCGCTTGCACTAGGTGACATGCCACGCGTAATTACGGAGCACCCCAAACATCCGTGGTTAAGGACATTCTATTCTTCTACCCGCGTACATGCGCGTTGCACTAAGAGTCAGCAATCACTTGATCTGATGCTGTTAAAACATGGGGAATGTTTATGAATACGCGCGGACGAGCGTTTATAGTTTGCATGTCGTCTACGGTTGTCTGCGTTGCCGCTTGAACCACGGATGAACCGCTAAGCATGTTCTGTCTTCCCTGAGCATGAAATTGAGGTCCTATCACATTGTTTAGCCTCTGATACATGCAGACACATGAGACGCAAAGTCTATATAACAGGACTGCCAACTATACTAACTTATATAACAGATATTGCAGAAATATCCCGCATAGCCACGGATGTTTAGGGTCATGTATACGCGTGGTTTACGCGTGAATTACCAGTTGCAGCAAATACTGACGGATTGAGGGAGCCTTTTCACACCTCAAGCACTCGTTCCTCGTTACCGATATCTCTACGAATTCCCGTAAAATGCAAATCAGTATTTCTAAACTACGATCGCCTTCAAAAATTGAATAGATGAAAAAGTGAATAAAGTCATGTCCTTGATGAATTAATGTACACACCTATAGTTTGATATCGCAAAAAACAATCAATTTTCTCTGTTTCCAGTCTTTTTATTCTTGTTCTCGGAGTACTGCAAGTGAACTGGTAAAATCCTTCCATGCTGACGCCGTCTAGTTGGCTGCAAGTCCTTCAGTGGTGATGCACACCACTGATGATGGAGTATTTCAGTTTCCTTCATTTTCCAGCCCTTGCTCTGCAGTCATTTTCCAAAGCATCATATTAATTTGATTCACTCTTTCTTCTTTATCGTTTAGTATTACTGATGGTCAGTTCTTCTCAAACTGCTGCCTCTTCACTCAATAGTTCCATGAATTCAAGACTTATCATGCCCATTGACAGCAGAGTTCGCATGGCTTGTTGTGATCATTCTTTGTCGATTACTGGTACATGAAAAATACTTCGAAATTGTAGGGCCTTCATTATCTCATTTTCAGCGCATTATTTCACTACTGATGGAGGTTGTGGCTTCTTATACTCCCCTCTGTTGCTCATAAAATCATGTCACAAAAATCGGAATCCCTTTATATCCATCATTTTGGTGCTATATCATTCAGAAAAATTCTTTGTCAATTCTTGTCACTTCATCCAATGTTTCTCTGAATTCAAAACTTCGGATGTCTATTGATTCATGTATATTCATTTGCTACATATTCAAGTGAAGAAATAGTATTTTCCATGTGTAGTCTCATAGTGTGCATAGTTTCATTGCTTTCAGTGTAGTAGAGTGTCATTGTAGTTCTATTGTTTACCTCCATTATCCACTTTGTGTAGTGTCAGATATAGTTCACTTGTAATCGGCGTAGTAGCATCGTTGTAGGCCTATTCCCATATTTTACCTCCACTTTTCCAATTTTTCCAGCGGTCTCCTGTTGTTTTGTAATATCCATTTTTAATTTCCTTAACCTATGGTGACCATTGTCCTATTCTATTTCCACTATCAGCATCTGTAGTCGGTACAGTATATTAGACGTCTGTTTTGAACATGTATGCGGCAGTGCTTGGAATCTATGGTATTAGTATATTAACAGCAAGAATGAGTAGTGTTACAAGTCTTAAGATTTCCATTTTTACCAGATATTGGGCAAAAGCCAATCAATTTTAATTCGTTGCCACGAGAAAGCTACATTGAGTTCTTTTAAGAACTGATTAATCCAATGGTTACAGTAGCATTGCCTTTGTACACTTGCGGATTGGAGAACGCCATCAGTCCTCATTAGGACTACTTCAATCAATAATTTGAATTAGTAAGCATTATATTATATTATAAATGGCTGCTGAGATGATTTTCATCATCGCATGAGAAATACATTTGATTCCAACTTGACGACTTGTCACACTCATGAAAACTGATATTTGCTAGCGGATTAATAAAAATTGACCAAAAGATCAAATTGCATGTAGAAAAGAACCACTACAGCAGTTTCGGATCTAGAATATTAAGCTTCAATTCAAAAAGATGACTTTTCCATACTTGCCATATTGATAAAACAGTAGCACCAAATATGTAGGTTTTTACTAAAGAGGAGATGGAAAGCCAGACAAAAAGTTTGGTTTTCATAGCAATTGCACGATGCTAAATGGATATATGTAATTAGCAACCCTTCCATGGAAATCGTATAAACACCAATGAGTCAAACCTGAAATAACTTGAAACAGTATGCTAACGTATAAGATGCAGTTACGGTTAATTGACACAAAGTACACACTGAACACGAATTTCCAATAATTCAATTCAACTTAACAAAGCGCTTCAATGTGGCAAGCAAAGAGTGACTAGTCTAAATATTCAGAGAAAGCGCAGGGCTGTCTTGTAAAATATTGCACCTAAAGGAATCAAAGAGATGTAATTGGTACTTATGTGGACAGACAACTGATTTCCACTGTTCGCAGAGCATCAACAATGAAACGCTGATGACGAGTGGGCTGAGCAGTCTCTGGAAGACCAGAAAGTCAACCAGAAATTCGTGTAAAACTTCATCACAAGTGAAGCATTGATAACTCTTTGGTAATTACACTTGTTACACTGAACACTTGTTTGTTTTAATGAAATTTCCATTTGTATGTTTCAAGCCTACATTATCCATCTAATATCTAAATATTACACTGTAAACTCTAGGGCACGAAATTTAGGCATCAATTCTAACCAACACAAGGCACGAGTAGGCACGAAGTTTATAATGTCGAGTTCGTGCCCATTGATTTTTCCTTCGATTTCATTGGATAAACAAATATTTGGTTTGGTGCCTATTAGTGCCTAGTGGCGCCTACTGGTGCCTCGAGGCACTAGAAAGTCACTAACTAAGCGCTAACTGGTACGAAATTTCGGCTTCGAGCGTACGTTAGTGCCCTATAGTTTACAGTGTACTACACTAATTGATAGATACGAGATTCAAAAAGCACAAGCAATTCTATTTTACAAAATTGCTGGCATATGGACTCTTACTCTAAAGTATCAATAATATCGCCATAAAATCACCTAATAAGGAAATAAAGTTCCGATTCAATAACGCTTACACGATTAACCGATGATATGCAGAATACAGCAAATGCAACAAACTTGTGACACTATGGTTACGTGATCGAAACGTAACGATGAAACAGAACCGGACGTGCAGCTAATTTGCATTGTGAACTGTACGTAAACAACTTCACTGTCGAACCACAGGATCATGGAACGAAGAAGCTCTTTTAGCTCTGGTAAATTGTCAATGGTGAAAATCAACCGATCAGAAAACCATTCCAACACCGCATGCTGCAATGAAATAAATTTTGGTCCAAGAACTGGAGCTGAACTGTGTCAGAAAAACTGACGAAAAAACGTCATAAAAAGGTCAATTTCGTCATTTGTTGTAGAGCACATGTACTGTCAGTGTAAAGCAGCCGCTATTGGCTGTCAAGTCGATGTGAATGGAAATGTTGACTTAATATACTCAAAATGCCATGCAGTGTACCCGCATTTCAGTCTCGTAGTTTGCAAGTAGGGCCTATCCTAAAGAAATGATTAGCGGTTAGGCCTAGGGCGATATTTTGGAAGTTTCATCGATTTTATCGATACTCTAGGATTATGTTAGATTACATATCTCGATGCAATTTTTTAAATAGAACTGTTTTTATCATTTTTTGAGTTATTTGCATAATAAAATTCCGCGCACTGTAGCACCTCATTCTTCCTGATTATTTTCATTTTCATCAAAAGCAACACTGGGTGCCATGCCACGCTCAATCACGCGTAAACTACGCGTAATCACACATGACCCTAAACATCCGTGGCTATGCGGGATATTGCTGCAACATCTGTTATATAAGTTAGTATAGTTGGCAATCCTGTTATATAGACTTTGCGTCTCATGTGTTTGCATGTATCAGAGGCTAAACAATGTGATAGGACCTCAATTTCATGCTCAGGGAAGACAGAACATGCTTAGCGGTTCATCCGTGGTTCAAGCGGCAACGCAGACAACCGTAGACGACATGCAAACTATAAACGCTTGCCCGCCCGTATTCCTAAACATTTCCCATGTTTTAACAGCATCAGATCAAGTGATTTCTGACTCTTAGTGCAGCGCGCATGTGCGCGCGTAGAAGAATAGAATGTCCTTAACCACGGATGTTTGGGGTGTTCCGTAATTACGCGCGGAATTACGCGTGGCATGTCACCTAGTGAAACAACAATCCTTTTTTACTTTGCTACTGAAGCCATTCTTCATTTCACAGACTTTCGCAAATTATTTCATTCATTTAATTGACAATGCAGTGTGTTCATTTAACCCGGAACATGGTGTTTAGAAAATTGGCTTTGTGGACCTTTGTTTCTCAGATTTGTGGACCATAACTGATTCATAAAACCTCTTTTTGTGCAGAATATCACAGGCAACCTGCCACTGGCAGAGCAAAATCACATAATCAAAGACAATGATCTCAATTAACTTTGAAAGATGTAAGTGGTTCCACATCACTATTCAGATTCAAGAAATGAAACATGAATATAGTGAATCATAAAATCATGCCGATGAAAATTAAAACATGAAATTTCAGCCAAGAAAGCACGAATAATATCGCGACTTTTTCATGAAGACTTCCATTATAATACAGATCATAAAATTCCCTCAATAATCAGCTTAATTTCCGCTTGGTTAGGATTCTCTAGCAAATATTCATTCCTTTTGATATCAAACTTGCTTCGTGCTACTTATATAGGGGCGTCATCTCGGTAGTATATTAATTGGCAACATTTTGCCTTTTTTAAAACTGCTCAAATAATTTTTTGACCACATGAACGCAATCTCTACAAAAAACTGAATCTTTTCATATAAAACTTTTCACTGTATACACAGATGTTTGTTTGAGTCGACACTCTACCTATATATCCCTACTCCATGAATAGAAAATACCTATGTAATTAATAGGCCCCACAATATATTACCATCCATCAGACGGAAATAATCGCTTAAAAATGAAATTTAATGGGCCTCCCAAAAGTGTCTCAAAATCAAAATTAATTGATCAAAAAGACTCAAGTTGGGCCACCAAGAATTAATGGCCTAATTTATTTCCACTGCAGTATAGACTTTTTTCAACTACACAGCTATCTCAACATAGACCTTTCAACTGCTCGACCTTGCTGATAGAGTTGTCGATACGGGAGATCAGTCATGATGAAAATATGAAAAACAGATTCTCTCCCAATTTTTGCGACGTTTTATTGAATAATAAATGTGCGAGTCATCCGACGCGTTTCGTCTATACGCAGACAGTCTCAAGGGTTAAATTGAAATTTCAAAACATCGGATAGAAATACTTGTTCGTGTAGCATTTGTAAAAATATTGGTCCAAAGCACAACTGCAAAAATAAATAAGTTATTCATAAAGTTTCTTGCAAAATATGTGATTAGAGCTTTTCAAATTCGTTACAAAGAACTTGAACGCAGTTTACGGTGCGAAGACCAAACGAGTGCACTTAGTGAACATTCGATGAAAGGACACAGTGACACAGTGATGACCATTAACAATTTCGACTACAACATTATTCATCACCAACTAACAGGAATTACTATTACACTGTAAATAGCTGAATATGAACATCACATACAAACATATATCTAATTTACCTACAATTTGAAGCCAACATTTGATTCTCGTATGCTTACAGAGATCCGGCATGTTTTTCATACGAAATCTCACTTACTTTCGTATGTTTTTGTATGTAGCGATACGAACCATTCTATCTGTGATTGGCTGTTTTACGATGAAATACGAGTTGTTGGTATGCTTTGTATTCAGGTCATCTAGCAAAAAGATTATATATATTATATAATACTTTCAAATAACTTCTGTCAGTAATATCAGTTATATACGATGTCATGGATAGCATGGTATTTAGTGTATTTGATCTAGACTCGATCTCACATTAATTCCGTATGTCATCGTTGCTGCTTATCTAATAACATTCACACGACTCGTAATTAGATTAACTCCATGAACTTAGTTGATAAAACATCATTTCAATAAAACGATAACTTTCGAGCTGCCATGTTGACTTATATATCTCAAACATAACTAAATTTGCTTTCATGAATTATAGTGTGTTTTATTTCGGATTGATAAGATGCCTGATTTCAAAATTAAATAATGCATAAACGCTGATGGTTGCATACTTATTGATTATTTATGAAATGCCTTAGACCTACGTGTATCAAAATCGAATTCATTTTTGTAAGTTTGAGTCTTAAATGTCACTATCTTACTACCTGCACAACAGTAGCAAGCGCCATGCAACCTTAAAGCAAAAAACTTCATTGACAAAAGGCCTTAAATCATTCGAAAAGCATACAAACAGATGCAAAAATATACCAAAAAATATTTTGGTATACATCCTTCGCATGTGATTGGTATCGAGCGATTCCCGCTATATTGCGACGAACATGTCAAAAATGAACAGAGGTCATGAGATGACCAGATGAGCTGCTTTCACTGACTGAATTATATATGAAACGCAGGCTTGCCGTTAGGATGAATTTCCAGCCCAATCCCAATGAGAATTTCCAATGGGATCCCAATAGATCCCAATTCCAATAGAAATCCCAATAGCCTGCTTTAGAGCTAAAAGCGCTTTCCCGATTTTCCGTTATTTTTCCTTTGTTGAATTGCGATCCCTGTCTAGGATTATATTGGCCTTAGTTGTAATAGGGGCCTTAATTGATTTCATACAATTTTGTGTAATAGGCCTACTGCATGGCTAAATTTTACATCGAGACTGGCTTCACCTAAGAACTTATAGGGGCCTACTTGCATAGCTAATATGTATGTACCAAAGTGTGGTATGAACGAGCTACAAACACACGTGGTATTAATTAAGCCTATATTGGATAAAGTGGTGTTAATATACAGCTCGCCACACGGGCTCTTTTTGAAGCCATTGTTCCTGCGCAGTGTGACAATGTCACAGCGTCATACCATTACCCGTTTTAATCAATGCCTCATGCGCGCGCAAAGCACGAGTCGAGACACAAGAAGGTCTCCGAATTAAGGTGCTAGTTTTAGCAACTAGGGAAGTTAAAGCCATATAAGAGCTCTCAATGCTCTTAGCATCGAATCGAATTCGAGAGAAGCAAGGTCAGACTGAAGACACAGCAAAATGAACTCCTCAGTACAACCCGAAAACATTTGTAACGCACTGACCAATGTCAACGATTACATGTGTATTTTGTTGGGAGAAGGCTTTTTGGGATCTACATGTATTGGGATTTATTGGGATTGGGGTGGAATTTTGGTAGCCCAACCCAATCCCAATAGCTATCCAAATCAACCCTATCCAAACGGCAAGCCTGATGAAACCACACTTGTACAGCGTCAATTTAGCCCTTGAAACTGTCTGTGTATAGACGAAACACGTCGCGTGACTCACACTTTTACAATACAATAAAACGTCGTAAAGATTGGGAGAGAATCTGTTTTTCCTATTTACTCGAATTTAGCTAGAACTATGTAGCTTCTACGTCAGAGGACAGTAGATGGTTTACAAAACGATGCTGGGTGCTTCGAAATGGAGCCTAAGATGAATAGAGTGAATCTGCAAGCCTACCGCATACATCGACGACTGACCATTCAACTTTGACTGGATCTGACAAAAACGATGTCAGTGAACTTTGATTTAGTTCTTGAGGTGAAGTTCTGCATATTGTTCAACCATTGACTTTGATGAAAGATGGCAAAGATATGTCTTCTACATAAATTGCCACGCTGTCATGATACAATCTGGTGAACTTAACTTACCTCCGGGGGGAAACAATGGCATTTATTCCAGCACGGCATTGTGAGACCAATACAAAACTTTTTAATCAGTAGAGCAATCATGTGCATTCGGCAGTTTTCTACACCGTTTCTGAGACCTTTGAAACTGCATCTGAACAATTCTTTGCGTCGCTGACTTACATTTTTACGACTTTTAATTTTGATGCACAATTTTGTATTACTGATCAAAGTATTAATTAATAAGCAGGTGAACATCTAAAATTATTTTCTATACTTGTATCTTTTACTTGGAATCAAAAAATTACCTCTGAGATGCATCAACTAACTTTTGTGTTGACATTTAGTAACGTCGCTGACTCACGCGCACAAAAATGATTTTATAGATGTTTCTACATTAAGCGGAATTCCTGCGAATTTCATGCATGAATGTTAATTTTTTGTAGGATATATTTTGTGCATATCATAGTTATCATTTGAATGGTCGAAATTTTATGGCTATAGTAGATATACTTTATTTTTGTATCGTCGCTGACTTACAGAAGAAATATTTTCTTTTTAATGTTCTCCAAATCATTAATGTGAGTTTTGTTCGTCCAATTATCGTTTCCATATCAGCTCTGAACCCCAAACTCAAGTTCCTGTGAACTTACAGAATAAGAAGTATTCATTTGAATTCAGGAAACTATAATAACAAAGTTAACACAATATAAATTGAAGACTGCTATCACTTTATTAAACTGCTGGTTTTCTCCGACGAACGTGAGATGTTTGTTTTATTACGCAAATATTTTCCTCAATCAATTGTCTTGTAAAAATGTTTGGAAATGTCCTTGACCTGCATTGTGAACAAACTCCAATCATTCGTGTATGTCTTCATTGCCTCAGAGACATCATTTTTCGTGTATGAAATCGCGTTAACGCCGACTTGTTTCGAGTTGTCTATGAAATCCTCAGCACAACTCACCTGCACACGTCTCGATAAGACCAAGCGTCGGACATGAGCCTTCAGCTTCCCAACAATTGCACCCACCACACCTTTGCCGTGACTAGTTGCGAAAAATGACCAACTAGTTGTCACATTCATTTGAGCGCTAATATCAGACACCATTCTGAGCATATAGCGATTCCTGAAGTGGCTTGGCGCTCCGTCACAGAAGATTTTGATATCAATTAGTCCACATCTCGCCATGGTCCAACGGAATATTAGAACATGTAAGTCTGCGACGTTATTTATCGTCGCTGACTTACACTTTTCGAAGTTGAAATTTGTTTGTTTTCAACAAGAGAATATTACTGATATTTCCTAATTGGTTCCTCTATGATGAAGTAGTTTTTGATATCAATCAGCATTTGCAAAATAATCTATGAACATGTAGCAATATAAAAAATATATCATATAACGTCGCTGACTTACATTGCACAAAGCCTTCGTGTTTTACTTGAGTTAAAGCGGTTGAACGCAAACAACATTGTACCTAACTTTTAGGCATGTCTTAAATTAGTATTTTTATTGATAAAAAACAGGATCACATACATAATCACGCCATCAACAATCTATAGACATTTGATGATTTTTTGGTGAAAATCATGACATTAGTCTTCGTGACTGTCTGAAATACTAAGTAATGCACGAATACCTTAATAAAGTCTCAAAATATCAGCTTTAGGTTATTCTCTGATAATCCCAGGCAATTTTACTCAGGATAAAAGTACTTTCTGTTTTTGGTCAATGGTTGTCATACGCGAAGAATTGCTCATCTATAGATTTATAGTTTAAGTCTTCAATGCTGTTTCTTTGCATGATGAAATATCGATATGATTCCATTAATTCCATTACAGAGTTTCCAAATGTGAAAACGTCTAGTATAGCGAATCTTGAAGAATTCTACTGAAATGAAAGTATATCTATAAGCTTTCACTACAACAAGACAGACGAAAATTGTCAACATCTGTAAAGGTCCATTTACACCGGACGCAGTGCGTCCAACAAAAGTGCCTTTTCTCACCGAGCCGCGTGGCGAGGGGCAGGAAAGGGGAATGGAGAGGGAGCAACTACAAATACCATATCATTACGGAAACTTCTTATTGCTAAATAATTAACATATTCACATTCCTTAGTTACAAGCATTCGAACAAACCCAAACAATAATATGACACTTTCCCGAGATAGTTAAATGACGTCTCTTTTCAGAATTTACATGAAATCAGATGCAACATTTCAAGCATAATGACTCGAAAATGATATCCAAACGATACATTCTCGAGGAAATACTGAGACCTTTTGCATTAGATCTACGAGCGTGAACAAAGTGTGATATAATCAGGTTCCTGGATCTGCAAGTTTTCATCAGACGAGAACAGTTCGTTATGAATTGAAGTGTTGCTAAGGATAGTCTATTTTATAGCAATATCCAAGTAATTCTATGATGAGTTTTGGTGTACCAACAGTCGAAAAACAGGCTCAATCTGAGAAGAGCACTGAGTTCAGTATGATATGGCGACAAAAAGGCATTCCATCCTGTTAATTTTCGTTCAGTAAATCCGAATCTGCAGAAATTATTCTCGTGAGTATCAAAATCTATAAGTTGTGTGGTTGTCGTATGATTTGAGGGAATATCAGATCAGATATTTCACTATCAATTCTATTCACAAAAACCAAATGAAATCAATCCTTTTGTCAAACTGTCAACATAGCTATAAGCTATATCGACTGTTGTCACGCACTGCGATGAGCGATAGAATCGAACATTTTCAAGGAGAAAAATAGTCATATTTAAACGTATTGCCTGACCTGTGCCATTCGCCCTTGATACTGTCCTGAGAGACGAAACGCGTCGGGTAACGCTCTTTCAACAAATAAAGAATCGTCGTAAAAGAGGGAGAGATTGCTTTTTCTGTTTTCCAAGGAGAAAAAATGACTGCTGTTTGCAAAGTAGATATCACCATCATCTTCGTGAAATTTCTTTATAAATGAATTGTATTTCAACTAAATTGGTTAAGAATTCTGCGATCTGAGTCAGGTAAACGATATGAAGCGTTTTGATGATTTCATTGTAATGCTTGAAGGAGTGGCGAACAATTAAAGACAGATGAAAGAGACCGACATTGCTAAAGTTATTTTTTTCCTATTGCAAATGAAGTACGGCGTACTTTTGAGTGATTGGCATTGCAAATTAATCGTTATGATATGGGGATTGCTATAAACAGCATAATTTTGCGAAAACTAATCATTAGATATTTCATATTTGTATAGAATAGGGGATTTAAGGACGCACGTATCATTTACGCATTTTCATTCATAGGGTGACAACAAAGCACATGTGACAGACAGATCATGAAATAGAATTCACGCACGGATTGACTTTGCGATAAGTTGGCTCACAAAATCGGGAGTGTCACTCTATCGAAGATTATCAGATAAGTTGATAACAATAGCAACTTTCTCATCTTCAATGATGAAAACATGCATAAATTTGTAAATCATTCATGTCGACATGTCACAGATAAATATGTACAAGAGATGCAATACTGCTAATGCTAAATAAGTTTGCAGCTAAAAAAAGTTCCTTCATGGTTCAATTGCTTGTTCAGACTAGGGTTGTACTTTTTAATAAATAACGTCTCCATAATATTCAGTTCAAAGTTATTGGACGCTTGTCCCAAGATTTTAAAGTTACTAGAGTTACAGCTAAAGCTACAGTTTAGCCTATGATCCGAGATCGCAGACATTTTTTGACTATGTTCCTTGATTCTAGCATTCAAGTGTCTTAGAGTTCTACCAATATAAGTAGTGCGAGGATCAACCTCACAAGCATAACTATATACGACACATGACTTTAGAGCCTTCGGAGTACGGTCTTTGTTCGAAAAATTTTCCTTAATTTTATTGCAGGTGAAAACCCATCTGATTTGTAACTCCTTGTCAATTTTACGAAAGATATTTTGTAATCTTTTTTTAAAATAAACTGATTGAATACCAAAAAAAGGGATTTTTATTGTTTGAGTGTATGTTATGTCTTCCGTCTTGACATGGTCATTAAACTTTTTCTCTAAATAATTTTAAATAATGTTATTGATAAATTGCAACGGATATCCGTTGTTTCTAAAAATGTTGGTGAGTTTCTCCATTTCTTCATGAAACTTCTCCCAAGTGCAGCACACTATGTATGGTCTATTTATCAGAGTGCTCAGTAGGCCTCTTTTCCACTGTATAGGACAGTTAGCCTTAAAATTCAAGATTAAACCCGTATATGTGGGTTTCCTATAAACAGAAGTGACTAGGCAGCTATCAGTGACATCCAGGCTGATGTCTAAGAAAGGTAAACTCTTCATGAACTTCATGTTGGGATGCCATGAGTTTAAATAACGAAAGAAAGATTCATGGTCATCATCCTCAAAGATTGCTAAAATGTCATCAACATACCTCACGTAGAGCTTCAGGTTCATACGATTGATGTTGAGAAAATTTGTTTCTAATTCACCCATAAATAGGTTACTAAGAGTGGGTGCTAGTGGGCTACCCATACTAAGACCGTCACATTGACGATAAAGAGTGTTGTTAAAAGAGAAAATGCCTCCTGTCGCGAACTGCAACAGCTTTTTGAATGTGTCTCTACTAAAAGGAGGTTTTGACACATCGGAGTTGTAGACTTTATCATTCTTTGATAATGATAAGAATATAGAGAATCCGCATATATCAATTTTCATAACATCTCTTGACATCCAATAATTTAAAAAAATGACAAATATTTGAATAATATCATAGTATTTACTGCGACATTTATGGAAGATAAATACTTTTTTTAGTTTAAGCCTTCGTGAATTAAAAAAAGATCCCTTTTTATCAGATCAGACTGAGAATACAATACATTTTCATGTGAAGGAAATATACGAACATTACTACTCACCACTAATTAGTTGCTACAATATCCACGATTTCGCCGGTTGGCGAAAAATCAACTCGCATTAGTAAACAAATATCTACCAACTAATTATAGCAACTTTTTCGCCGTCGTTTTTTTAATTTTACACATGTTTTTGGATAAATGATGACCATTTTCACATGCGGAGATAGTTTTTACACGAAAATGAACCTTTAAAAAATTGTCCACAAAATCGCTACCTCGCCAGAAGATGCGTTCCCACAGGGTTAAGTCTATCTAGAATATCCGTATTATTTAGAACAGAAAACTCGTTAGGAATAACTTTGACAATAAATTGGTTGAGATATTTGGCTAAATTATACTCAGCAGTACCGAAGCTAGCGACAATGGGTCGCAGAGTGACATTTTCCTTATGTACCTTAGCTGAGCCATATAATTTACCGCTACAAGCTCCTTGAGGGGTAATAGAAACAAAAACTTTTGGATCAATGGACCCTTTGACATGTTTGTTTAAAAAATATTTCAGTTTATTTTGTTGTTTAATAACCGGATGATCTAATAGTAGATCACTATGGTTGTACAGAATTGGTGTGAACTTGCTAGAGTCCTCAACTATATCGTTGAGTTTTTTCAAGTAGTCTTCGGTATTGATAACAGCAACACCGTTACACAACACCGCAACAAAAGGGACGATTTTAATTTTGTCATTAGTTCTAAGAGAGTTCACCGTTTCAATGTTGTGCTTCGCATATGCTGTTTTAGAGAAATTTTTCATACGTTTGTTGTAATTTTACAAAGAGTTTCTAACTTCGTTACAATCATTTTTGGAAATTTTATCCTTCAAGTGGTAGACCGCCTTTTCTAGTTGGCAAGTCAAGCCGATAGCATCACTATCGCAAGTAACCGTGGGATGTTTTAACCCCGTTTTCAAGCATTCTAGTTGTTCATTATTTAATTATAAGGAACTAAAGTTTTGGGCGGTGCCACCTGGCGTATGTACTTTATTTTGGAGAAATAAATTTAGCAACTTTTTTTTGGTGGGTGGCTGTAACCTTCTTCATATAAGCTACGTTCTCACGAGTGAAACACGAGTGAGTTATCTCTTGTACATATTTATCTGTGACATGTCGACACGAATGATTTACAAATTTATGCATGTTTTCATCATTGTAATCTAGTATTAACCACCTCTTACGCTGTATTTCTCATCTTCGTTTCCGATACTCGTTTTGCAGTAAATAAAATGCCATTCATCTCCAAATGGATTCATGAATTCGATTTCATGGTTGACAAAGTATGAAAGTGCACTTTTGAAAGGGATGTTGGTGTTCATTTGGTCAAATTGTCCTCACAGAAGGTCAGAATTGTCGGATAGCTATGTCGAAGGTCAGTCATTTCTCTGCACAAACATCTGGCAACGTGTGGTGTCAGGTTTCAGTGCGGGGGGGGTAGAGCAAGCCGCGAGGCGTCTTGGCGAGGGATGGATGGATTGTCCTATCTCGTACGCAAACCGCGCGTCATTACAGAACATTTTCTGAAATAACTTGTACGCGTGGTCCCACGCGTCCTGTGTGAACAGCCCCATAGGTTTGTTAAGGTTCTGAACGAAAATTCTGGACGCCTGAGACGCGCCGCGTGCGGTGGGAATGGACATGAAGTCAATTGGCCAATATTACCTCTCACTCGACAACGCCACGCAAGGTCATAGTCCAACATGACAACTTTCTTTGCTGACACCGTTCGAAGGATTCAGCTTGTAATTAATTGTCTAATGCACATAATTTTGCGACTAATCCATGACCCAATTGAATACTTTGAAAAGCCTGTTTTCTGCGTTTTAGAATTTGAATACTGATGCTTGCGATATGAGATTCAATTATGCAAACCAATAAATCTTGTCTTGAAGACAATGAGCCATAGACATCCGACTTTTCGCTTTGTTTAAATTCGTGAGACTTGAACAATTGTTTGCTACTGGCAATGCCACCTGATCGATCACCACAAGCATGCCACATTACTTGATATTCAAAATCGATATCGTTCCAAAAAATTGTTCACGTTAAATAGAACCTTTCATTCCTTTGTGTCTACTAGCCACATATGACCACAAGCAAACTTAGACCGCACTTAAATAAAAGCATTCTTGTGATAAAAACTTTAACCAAATCACACAATTCCAATGAGAATTCTACAGTGTTGTGCAGCAAAGTTGCCCACTGCTGTTAATTATGAAAAAACCAGTCCTCTAGAGGTGGCTAAACACGCTCTTTAGTTTTGTTTCTTTTGACATTTACTGACCATTCTTACGAGACTAAAGTGCTTGTTCAATACTGATTTGTGTGAATATGTAATGATGACAATCGGACCATAGAGTAGGTACATTAGGTAGAGTGGCAACTCCGCATTTATTAAATTCCGAATGTGTATACACTTTCGATTTTATTAAATGAACTCAAGGGAGACATAGTTGGTGATTGTTGCCAAATGTGAGATATGCAAATTTTTGCAGTTTTGAAGATATTGCAACGGAATTGAATGATCATGATTGTAATGCAGAAGGAATGATGGTGTTTTACAGATTCTCAGTGTCATGACAGCCTTGGAGCGGTAGTGTCAGTCAAATTAGCAACTTGATGGGTTCCTATTACTTTCATGCTCAACCTCAAGAGTATTTTCTTAAGCTTGATCATATCACAGGCAAACTGAAACTGGCAGAGCAAAATCACATAATCAAAGACAATGATTTCAATTAACTTTGAAATATGCAAATGCGTCCACATCATTATTCAGATTCAAGAAATGAAACATGAATTTAGTGAATCATAAAATCATGCCGGTGAAAATTAAAATTTGAAATTTTAGCCAAGAAAGCACGAATAATATCGCGAATTTTTCATGAAGACTTCTATCGTAATGCTGCTCATACGATTCCCATGCAAACTAGCTTAATTCCCGCTTTGCTAGGATGCTTATTAGCAAATATTCATTCCTTTTGATATCCAACTTGTTTCATACTACTTATATAGGAGAGTCATCTCGGTAGTATATGAATTGGCAAATTTTTGTCTTTTTTAAAACTGTTCAAATACTTTTTTAGACCACGTGAACGTTATCTCCGTAAGAAACTGAATCTTTTGATATAAAAATTTTCACCGTATACAGATACTTTCTTGAGTCGACACTCTACCTATATATCCCTATTCAATAAATCGGACTTTTTTTGCAGATTTGATTGGGCGGTCAGTTCTGCTATACAACATTGAAAATCTGTTAATTTTTATACAAACAATTATTATATATAAACAAATTTATGAAATGATCCTCAAATAATTGAAGCATTTCTTGATGCATCCAGTAATGCTATTTTGCTGCTGCATTTTCAGATCATGAGCATTCCAAGCGCATAGATTTGTCTCCTGGAGCATAATGTAGATATCCTATCGCTTTGTTTCACCTGTAAAGCAGATTATTGCCCGCGCGGGAATCAATATTTACTCCAATGCACGTGAAGGAGCATGATCTACGGACATTATGGGCGAGTTGTGTTACATCTGAGATACACATTCTACTGATATACAATTCTACTGATATCGGTCATATAAATATATATGATTAATAATTAATTAGATCAAGGCGCATAGTGACATAGAGATTAGAAGATAGGGAATTCTATGGCTTCTGGAAGGCAAGAAAATGTAGAAATCTGAAGCCGCAATTTTCTTGCCTAACAGAGATTTTCTTGTCACTATGCGCCTTGATCTAATTAATCATATATATTTATATGACCGATATCAGTAGAATTGTATATATCTAACGATAGAATATAATCGCTTATTCTACTAGTAGATCATCGTTTATTCTACTGGGTACATAGATCCATTGTAAAATATTGAAAACTATGATAAATTAGTAAACTGAACAAATTTTAATAATTTATCAACAATAAGTATCATGCCATGATGAGTCATGTCACATTGTCTCGGATTCCGAAGATAAACGCTTGAGTTTTATGAATTTCTATTCCCTTTAAGATATCGGTCATATAAATTAGAATATCACACTGATTTCCGAAGATAGACGCTGCTTGAAAATCTACTCGTATCATAAGCTATCTATTCTCCTCGCCTCCGGCTCGGAGAATAGATAGCTTATGATACTCGTAGATTCTCAGCGTTTATCTACTGGAATCAGTATGATATCCTATACGCATTGAAATTTCATCCTGCCTGCCTCAGACATCAAGATAAATTTTCCTGACGGCTGGCGACTGGAAAAATATAGCACGAGGTTAGAAGATAAGATATCTACAATATTGATCAGGCTAAATTTCTATTCAAATACCCTTGATCATCATAGCACGTCGTCAAATAAAATTCTCTACACAACTCGTTCATGAGATTGCTTCATCATAGCATTCCAACTCGTTGGATTTAAATGGTCCTCACTCTACGGGCCCGGGCATTTAAGATATCTAACTCGTGAAATGCAATAATGAAGCAATCATGCACTAGTTGCGTAAATAACTATTCTGTGAAAGCAATTTAATTTAGGCCTACCACTTTCAACTCTTTATGAAACGATCATTCTCTAACTGTTCATCTAAAGCGATCCACTATTTGATTAGACAAACATTTCCGATTCAACGAGTTTGTGATCATTCTTCTGAAATCAAAAAGGAAGAAATCATCAGTGTTTTCGGAAAAGTTTGCGCTTATTGTCTAGATTTTGATGCTCTTAATAATGCTCGCCACGCCGTCATGGAAACTTGTGGACCGGATCGCTAATGCGCTGCAGATCAGAGTGTAAATGTGAACGAAATAACCGCTGTTCCGATGAACAAATTGAAGAAATTGAAAGAATCCAGGGAGCGGAAGAAAACAAAGATGAAACAACTGCTTCACTGGAAAATCGTGCAACAAATTAGATCACTTAAAGTCCAGAGCGTGTATATCTAAAGTAATACTTAAAACATAGATATCGATGCCCCAGTGCAGAGTAGGAAACGAAATACTTGCAAAAGGCTAGTCAACCCAACTTTGAAGGGGACGAAAATATATCAAAACTTGTAATCAATTTTATTTATATCCATTAACTAAATGAGAGCGCGGCATGAACTGTAACGAGAAGATAAGCGAACTTGTAAATGAAGAAAATCAAGAAACAAAACTAAGATCGCTATGCACGGAGTCATCATGGAGGACCCATGTGGCTGCATAAAGCAAGGTTTCGGCTCCTTATCTTCAACCTGCACCACATGGCGGAACCAGGCCGACCATAATGATTACTTGATTTCTCTCCGTCTTATTCGCAGTTTAAACAATCGTGCAGACATCATAACTAAGCCAATCCATTTCAAGCTGTTGCAGAATCTTGATGCACACAGAATGCAGCCCACTCTGATGTTTCAATGGAAAACAATGAGTCTATTATAATCATTCACCACATTCATTTATCGCGCATAAATTTATGTCAGGATCGCATAACGGCCACCAGGACGCAGTTGGCATTTATTTCATCGTAAAAGAACATTAACATAATTGCAATTGAATAAATAGTCACCTAAACGAATTGCTCCTGATCTTATTAATTCGCTCATTCAACTGATGTGGCAAAAGTACAGCTCCATGTCCTTCTCTAATTCTAGCGCCGTTCAATATGTTCTGCACGCTTTCGGCATCGCTGATTACCTGGTTTTTGCTGGATCGTTATGCATTTCTGGAAGTGTTGGTATTTACTATTTCTACAAAGGACACCAAAACACAAGCGATTATTTCTTCGGAGGTAGACAGCTAAGTCCAATCTCCGTCGGTATTTCAAATGGAGTCTCCTTTTTGTCAGCTATCGCACTCCTTGGTATTCCATCAGAATTGTACATTAACGGAACACATAACTGTCTCAGCATAATCGCTGGAACAATCGGATTTTTGACTAGTGGTGCTTTGATAACAACAGTAATTTATCCATTAAATGTCACGAGTTTAAACCGATACTTTACCGATCGTTACAACTCGAAAACATTGAGTCTTTTTGCCAATATCATGGTTCTTCTGTGCATTGTTCACTACATGGGTGGCTGCATGTTGGGATCGGTTGTGGCCTTGAATAGTGCCACTGGAGGTCAAATAAGTGTTGTATTTGCTCTTGCTATTGCAGGAGCGGTTGGTACATTTTATACATCGATAGGAGGCTTAAAGGCAGTTATATGGACAGACGTTATTCAATTTGTTTTCATGTTCGGGGTGGTGGTTGCAATCGTCGTCAAATCTATTGTGGATACACCAGGAGGAATGGCAACAATCGTGGCTATGAATCGCAAGTATGAGCGTGTGGAGCCAGTCAATTGGTCTCTTGATCCTACCATTCGACATACTGGATGGGGATTGATAGTTGGATTAGCGATATTTTCTATGATGATGCCGGTTCAACCTGCAAGCGTTCAAAGGCTGTGTTCCGTGAAATCACGGTCAAATTCGTACATGGTTGTGGTTGTGACAGCACTGATGATGCTGTTCTTCTTAGGTATTCCGACATGGATGGGCTTCAATATTTATGGATACTACGCGAGTCGCGGCTGTGACATATTTGCTGAAGGTTGGGTTGAAGCAACTGAAATCGTTGTCTATTTCGTTCGTGAGCGCCTGAGATATCCCGGATTCCAAGGATTCTTTGTTGCTGCTCTTTTTTCTGCCTCTCTCAGCTCTTTTTCATCAGGGCTCAGCGCTGCTTCAGTTATTCTATGGAAAGATATTATTACGCCCATGCTAAAAGTTGAGGTAACAGAACTGAAAGCAACTTTCATCTCAAAATTGCTGGTAATCATGTTTGGAACTATTAGTTTGATCTGGTGCTATGCTCTGTATTCTATCGGTGGACTTATCATCCAGGTGACTCAATCAATTGATGCATCCATGTACGGAACGTATTTCAGTTTATTCATTTTTGCAATTGTCTTTCGTAATGGGACTTATAAAGGAGCTATAATAGGAACAGTGGCAAGCTTTTCAGTAACTCTCTGCTTGGGTATTGCCTCTCTGCTCAACGGGCAAGTGATGGTGACGAATTTAGCAACCAATACAAGTAATTGCTTTATGAATCTGTCTGCATCTGCGAACGCATCGATTCCAAATCTCGAGAATAGCACTTTCCAGACAACGACTCCTACATCGAACTCCGCAGTAACGATCAGGAAAGGACTCATTGATTATATCTTATCCATCTCATACACGTGGATGTCATCAATTTGTTTTGGAGTCTTCCTACTGGTTGCACTCCTCGTGACTGCTTGCACTGATCCGATGCCAAAAGAAAAACTAAATCCTAAACATTTGTTTCCGGCATTTCGGCCGAAAGTTTGTGCAGAATCTGGAGATGATGAATCATTGGATGAATTGAAAATCATGATTAGTGAAGACTGAATGAGAAAAAGACAGATTAATTTATTTCAAAATGAAAATCAAAATCACAAAGTAATAGAAGTTCCTTCCATCAAATCACGTAAATTATTAACAATCAATGTTGACAAAACAGCAAAACAGTTCTGCCGACGTTTTGTGCAACTTGCATCAACAAGAATGTGACCGTTTCTTAAATGTGACGTTACATCGTGTAGAGGATTATCAGTTTCGTGACGTTTAACGTAACAATCTTCAAGGTATTTCAAGCGTCTTCTTAAGTTCTCGAAAGTATTGGCACACTTACACATGTAGGGACAGACAATCTTCTTTACGCGCTTAAAAATGTTGTGGATGATAAGCTTACAAAAATAGACAGTTCTCCAAAAAGTTTAGTAGCCTACAGTAGCACGCTTCGTACAACTTAAATGCAATCCATAGCTTGTCATGATTCAAAATAGTTCTCAAAACTCTGAGCATGTACAAACGTCTACAGCAACATCAACAAAATGTGCATTCCTATGTAAATAAAATAATTAAATATTGAGTTGCAACCTCAGCTGAAAATAGATGGAAGAGACCTGAATAGCTGCTATTTCATCCAATATCAGGAATCATCAGCAGGCCTAGTTCACATCTCTCAACATCGGAACAACTCCCTATTTAAAGTTGCAGCCATACTCGGAGTTAATTTGAGAGTTGCAATTAGCAAGTTGGTGAAATTTCGACAGGAATTCATTAAATATGAATGTGACTCAATATTTCATTTTTCATTGTGTTGTCGTTCATCTTCCAAAGATGACATTTTACTCAACGATGATGCCCGTCATTGATAAGGACTGTAGGCCTACTTCTATAGAGAAATAAACCACAGGAATACAAGGGCAGAATAAACAGATGAAAATTCTGATATTAACAGCAGGTAAGAGGAGCCATCTTATCGTCGGCTCGATAAACAGAACGAAGAAATTCTCACCTGAATACCTGCAGCTATTCAGGTCTGTTCTCATTTTTCAGCGGAGGATGCAACTCAACATTGAATTATTCTATTTACATTGTGTTTACAAAGGCAGCAATTATTAACTATTTCAGGTGCACTAACTTAGGCGATTTGCCAGAAGGGTGTTTAAAATGATATTTAATGACTGCCCGTCGAAATTTCACTAACCTGCTAATTGCAAATCTCAAATTAACCCGGGAATGACTGCAACTATAAATAGGAAGTTTCTTCTGGGTCCGTCATTGCTTCAATGTTACCAATAACTTCTTTTTTAGTTTTTTTAACCTCAAAGCTTTGTTTTATAGTAATTCTACTTGTATATTGTCTACTGTTGTTCTACTAAATGTATTCTACTTATGTGTAATCATATCATTATTGAATTTTGTATTTCTTGTATTTACCTTGCTTCGTATCAAGTGAGGAAGTGGATCTACATGCTGTATTGCTTAAAACAAGTCAATGCTCCAGCGAACACACTGTGGACTGTCTATTGCTTGATGCTTCGCTCCGTCGCCAGTTATGCCTACCCTGATGGTGTAATGTATCTAAATGTAGATTTGAAAAATTGTTGACCCTAAAACGGCGGATTTTCAAACTGTTTTCCATTGGAGGCAGAGAAACATTCTCGGACTTTTGCAATGGATTAGCCAGTCGGCTTGCTGTTGAGGCTCTTGATCCGTTGCATACATTACATGTCATCTATGACTACAATTCATCGAGATATTCCCTTCGCCAAGGTCAGAGCCACAGGAAAGTAAAAACCAAAATGCGACGCTTACAAGACTCATTTGTAGGATTTGCATGATTCTTAGTGACTTTTGTTCTTATTATAGGTCCATATCATTATGTTTTGATCATCTTTCAATTGTCTTGCCACTTCTGAATTTCTATTTGAAGTGCTGAATAAAGCAACGATTATTATTGTTATCAACCGTCCTTACTTAACTGGTATTATTTCTAATTTTTTCTGAGTCATCTTGCTCTTGATTCGGAGTCATTGTTATTTGCGGACATTTGCGTAGCCACAGCATTAAGCAGACCTTTCTCCTGTATCTATTGTGCTGCTGTTTGCGATTTCTACAATGCCATTTTTATTGTCTTCAGTCTTGTGTCATGTCATTGCCAATCTGATAGGTGTGCAGCGTAGTGCCTCAATGAGAGCTGGCCGAAACATGTCGCGCGGTCAATATAAATGTAAACTTGTAATCATTGTCAAAATAGAGGAGGAAGGCAGTCCTGCATTGTCCTTCAATTTAGGTGAAGACTGAAATAATGAAATTTGCTGACAAGAAATTGGTCAGGCAAATGTTAAGAGAGAATTCACCTTTACTTTTCAAATTTTCCAAAGTCCGTTATTATTTTCATTTGATATTATGACAGAAAGCAGTAGAAAGACGATCTTAAGGCTTAAGGAAGCGGTGCACCGAAAATTGTAAAATTCTGCCCTGAAGCATTGATTAAAGAGTAGACGAAATGGAATTTGTTTATCGGTCTAGATTTTCATGTGATAGTTAACTGTACTTCAGATTCTTCAAGGCAGGATTCTTATTTTTCATCACATATGCAAACATTCATGTGTAGGTAAAGTGTCGACTCAAACAAGTATCTGGTATTGTATTATACGGTGAAAATTTTTATATGAAGAGATTCAGTTTTTTGCGGAGATTACGTTCCTGCGGTCCAAAAAATTATTTGTGCACTTTTGAAAAAAGTCAAAATTTTGACAATTTAAATACTACCGAGATGACTCCCCGTTGTAAGTAGTAGTATGAAGCAAGTTGGATATCAAAAGGAATGAATATTTGCTACTAAGTATCCCAACGAAGTGGAAATCAAGCTGATTATCAAGGGAATTTCATGCTCCGTATTATAATGGAAGTCTTCATGAAAAAGTCGCGATATTATTCGTGCTTTCTTGGCTGAAATTTCATGTCTTTAATTCAATTTTCACCGGCATGATATTATGATTCACTAAATTCATGTTTCATTTCTAGAATCTGAATAGCGATGTGGACCCATTTACATCTTTCAAAGTTAATTGAAATCATTTTCCTTGATTATGTTATTTTGCTCTGACAGTGGCAGGTTGCCTGTGATATGATCACGTTTAAGAGAATAATCTTGAGGTTGAGCATGAAAGTAATAGGAACCCATCGAATTGATAATTTAGCAAACAGTAAATCTCCAAGGCTATTCTGACATTGAGAATCTGTGAAATACCATTATTCCTTCTGCATTGCAATCATGATCAGTCAATTCCATTGTAATTTCTTCAAAACTGCATAAATGCACATATCCCACATTTGGAAACAATTCCGACTATATCACCTTTGAGTTCATTTAATAATATCGAAAGTGTCTACACATTGGGGATTTAATAAATGCGGAGTTACCACTCTACCTAATATATTTACTCTATGGGTGGGCCTTACACTAGGTGACATGCCACGCTCAATCACGTCTAATTCACGCGTAAACTACGCGTAATCACACATGACCCTAAACATCCATGGCTATGCGGGATATTGCTGCAACATCTGTTATATAAGTTAGTATAGTTGGCAGTCCTGTTATATAGACTTTGCGTCTCATGTGTCTGCATGTATCAGAGGCTAAACAATTTGATAGGACCTCAATTTCATGCTCAGGGAAGACAGAACATGCTTAGCGGTTCATCCGTGGTTCAAGCGGCAACGCAGACAACCGTAGACGACGCGCAAACTATAAACGCTCGCCCGCGTGTATTCATAAACATTCCCCATGTTTTAACAGCATCAGATCAAGTGATTTCTGACTCTTAGTGCAGCGCGTATGTACGCGGGTAGAAGAATAGAATGTCCTTAACCCTTTAAGCCCGGCCGACGAGCGGTGCTCGTCATTAGGGGTCCGGCAGACAAGCGTTGCTCGTAGCCACTGTGCGTTTAAGATACTGTTTAGAGAGATACCGGAATAGAAAGCAACTTTTCATTCATAGCCGGCTTGCTCGACTGAGGTGTCTTTGCGCACGCGTGACTCTGTGACGTCATGTCAATCGATGCAGCCGTCTTCATTCATCACGGGGAGAGTGAGCGATATTGTAACAGACAGCCAACGCATCTGAATGATTCATTTGTCATCATGGCTACCGGTGCTCGGTCACGACGGGTGATAGTACCTGTTAGAAGATATGGATTTGACGACAGCACAGATGACGATTTATCAGAGAATTCAGACGACGACTTCGCATCACTTGGATCTTCAGATAACTCTTCGTCAGAATCTTCTTCATGCACCGATAATGATGAACCGCAGCCACAAGTTCGACGTGTTGCAAATCGTCCAAATGTGCGGCCATCTGTTGTGCAACGGCACCAATTGCAATATGCGAATTACAGTCAAAGTTCAGAATGGCAAGTAGCCATTTGTGGCAATGATACCAGGCCAAACGCTGTTCCTGATTACCAGCCTCCACGCAGTCCAGGGCTACAAGTACAAGTGCCGGACGAACCTGCTGACTTTGCGCTGATAATTCTTGATCAAGAATTGTTCGATCTACTAGCAGAGTGGACAAATAGTAGAGCCGCACAGAGAAACTACAGTTCTATCAACAAGTATGGGAGACGAAAGCACACTGTGCAGTGGCAAGACGTAACGGCTGACGACATGAAGAAATTCTTCGCGATGTTGCTAGTCATGGGATTAGTCAAAAAGCCCAGAGTAAGGGACTATTTTGCAGAAAGTGTATATTTGGACACTCCATTCTTTAGACGGACTGATACATTTTCAAGAGATAGATTCGCCCTGATTCTATCTAACCTGAGATTCGCTACTTATGATCCGCAAAGACTACCACAGCGATGGAGAAGATTGCGCCCATAATAGCTGCTCCGAAGTAAAGTCCAGAGTGTGTATCAAATTGAAGGTGAAGGAAGTATCGACGAGTTCTTACTTCTACACAAAGGCAACCTGTATTTCAAACAATACATACCCAAGAAGAGAGCGAGGTTTGGGATAAAAGGTCATTCATTGAATGAAGCAGATTCTGGATACACGTACGACATTGAAATGTATTACGGAGGTCAAGGAACGCAGTATTGATGCGAGCACATGAACACAGTACAGGAACTATCCCCATCAGAGAAAATTGTGGTCCATTTGCTGGACCGGAGCAATTTGCTGAATCGTGGCCTTCAGATCACTGCAGATAACTGGTATATGAGCTACCGACTTGCATCAAATCTCCTAGAAAAAAAACACAACCTGCCTTGGTACTGTAAGACCAACACTGGAGTCCCGGAAGAACTGAGAAGCTTCACAATGCAACCGATAAGCTCTGAATTCGCCAGAAACGGAGACATACTCATCACAAAATTTCTTGATAAACGCGTTGTCTATGTTATCAGCTGTGTATGTCGCTGAAACCACTGCCAAAACTCGCATGACAAAGGAAAGAGTACAAGTGGAGTATCAGAAACCTTCTATGATTGATGTATACAATACAACAATGAATGGTACGGATAGAACTGACCAAATGTTGTCAACCGTCAAAATCCACAGAAAAGTAATTCGTTTGGGTGAAAAAACTAGGATTGCATTTGCTACAACGCTTCGGCATCGTAAATGGGTTTATTCTTGCGAAGAAATACATGTCAGATGCCATGCGCCATAAGAATCTAGCTGAATATCAACTTCTAGTGGTTGATCGTCAACCAAGAAATCCACGACGATCGATAATTCAGCACTCTCTCAGAAAGATACCATCAACTGCTACGACACCGCGTCCTACAAGACCGTGTAGATGGTGTAGGCAACAAGCAGCTCCAGGAACAAGAGTAAGTGCTTCGGGGTATGGGTGTCCCAATAATCCAGGACTCCATATGGACGATTGTTTTGAAGCTTATCATGCTAATCTCTGAGTCTTCAGATGTGTGAATTTTTGTAGTTTTGCATGTTTTGCTGTCAATAAGATGTGACTTTTGGATGGAAATAATCGTTTTCCCTTCCTTTGATAACTAAACTTGATTATTTTGATACTTGATACTTTTGCCAAATATAGCCGGAATAGAGAGCTGAAAATTTTCATATAGCCGGGCATAAAGGGTTTAACCACGAATGTTTTGGGTGTTCCGTAATTACGGGTGGGATGTCACCTATTGTATTCACTAGTGTTTAAAAATTACCGGTAATTTATTTTAAGTTACTTTACCGGTAATTTTCTGGTAATTTACCGGTAATTTATATTCATGTCCTCATAACTTCAAATAAAGAGCGCCAATATGCTTTGAATTTAACCAAATGCACGTTTGGCTTAGTCTGATTCTGGTGAAGGTTTGAATTTTGCTTAATTAACGTCTTATGCTTTTTCATATAAATTGCGATTTAGAAATTAAAAATTGTAATCTCTGAAGTTTGTTAATTTTTCATATAGACCTGCTAATCAAAAGTTTGACGGCAAAAAATGGTTCTCCATCGCAGCCTAATTCGGCCATTTGTTTTGATCTTGATTGTCTAAAATTAAATTCAAGATTTGAACGGTAAGATATTGATGGAAAAGAAGTAGAAACACTACAGAATAGCAGCCGAAATGAGCAATGGCAAGTGATATTATCTAACTGGGTTTGTTTGTATATGAAAAACTCTTAAGACATTCGATATCTAATTTACCGATGGTATGATAATTTAGCATCTAATCAAACTCGATTTTTTTGAATGAAATTAGCTTAACATGAAATTGCTTTTCAAAATTACGCAATTTCATGTTTCAGCACGAGAAATTTATAATATTTTGTGAACTGTGCACTGCAAACCTTTATAACTTTCTATAAATCCAAACTAGTTGTCAATGCAATGAGGATGATACAATCTCGTACAAATACGTAGTAAATTTAGATACAGGGAGACAACGTTGTTACAAGAAATGAATTTTTGTTCATTTTATGATTTTTGCCCTAATTTACTATTTCCTTAAGCAATATTGAAGCTGCCAACTTTTCCGTGTCGCTCGCTACCTAGACCCAGTGAGCGATCAAAGCGCTGAAGTTTATCGTCTACATCTGTCTCGGAATGAAAAAGTTATGTTGAAATAAACATTTTTCAACAAATCTTAAATGAAATTTCCATGGAACTATTTCAATTTTCGTAGCTAAACAGAACTTGTACATACCGTCTCAAGTTAAGAAACATGTTTGAATTTGTCCAACGCATAGCAGTTTTTTATTGCTCATAATATGAAGTGCCTATCTTCTGAAATAGGTATTGTTCATGACAGACCTCCAAGTGCAAGACGAATCCTTGCCCTGACCAACGCAAATTCGATAGTATTTGCACCATTTACATGGAGCTTCTAAATCCTTCAAAAGGCCTATCACGTCAATAAATTGAATTAACTGATTTAACGAATTCATATTCACTTCAAATTCTTGATGAGGAACTTGATCACAAAACTTCTTCATATTGCTATCGATTAACGCAATGCGACTGTCAATTAAATAACAACATTTGCTTGATTTTTACAGACTATTTTAATGTTGGTCAGTCATGTAAAACATATCAAATAAAAGAAATAGACAAATTATGGGATAATGAATGCATCAAGTGATTCAGATAGAAAATAACGACGACAACAACTTCTACTGAAATTTGAGGAACGAAATTGAGACAGCGGGTACGATCGAAATCGAAACCAGAATTAGAAGATTTCAAATGCGTGTTGGAGAGACAGCAACTATCGTGGAATTTGATGAATTCAGGCATTCTTTGGTACTGCTAAGGGTTGGCAATGGCAAAGCGGATGGTATAAACATTTGCATCATATTATTCATAGACATCTCTGGTTAGATGCTATAGGCTAGATACATTAACTATGTGATTTGATAAGACATGCCAGACACGCTAGACATTATTTAATATGCCACCTGAGAAATAGTTTTTCGACTATTAAACACGTGCTATTCCAATAGGCATCTTTAAGTTTAAACTACAGCGTTGAATTCGATCGATCGATCCATGAATTATGGAAGTAGCTGTGCACCCTGCAGCATATTCATTTCCCGAGTCAATTAAGAAATGTTATGTCAAAAGCATTCATGTAGGTTTTAGCTGTCACCTTTACGCGCACGCGTCAACCGGTAGGCCTGTAACGCTTATCAAATTCAAGTAGCCTATGGCATTCAATGTGAATATCAAAAGAAGTTTCATATGTCTCAATCGTATATCTCAAACTATCGATAAACATAACTTGCGACTGCATTGGAAATTTCGTCGTAGCAAAATATAATCAGGAAACACCGAAAAATCGGTAATTTACCGGCAATTTATTTCAATCTTGCCGGTAAATTACCGGTAATTTAACACTGGTAGTGATGAAAATTTTCCGTGGAAAATTATGGAAAAAATTGGAAAATTATGGAAAATATTGGAAATTATGGAAAATTTTGAAAGTTAATTTTTTGTGATAGGCCCTATAATTTGAGCGCTTCCACTGCCGAGGCAGCTGCGTACCAATAAATTGGATCTAAAACTCTTGATTTCATCATTATTTCGATTAAAGCGATCGTAGCAAAACGATTTCCGTCCGCGGATTTTTGAACATTCCTTTGCCACCAGTGGCTTGTACTAGTAAATTGTTAGCATTTTTAATTATCACACAGACACCGTTTGGGATAGCGTGAATCTTGCTTTACAACAGGGGCATAATTTTATGCAATGTGAAAGATCTGGAGCAAAAATAATGTACTTCATTTTGGAGTTTGCTAATTGTTAGCTTGAAAGAAGCTTTATTATGCAGCGTCGATCATAGTGATGCAATTTCTCCATGTGTTGATGAACATGTGATGAAGCATATAAGCACACAGTCCACACAGCATTAATGAGCAACCATATTGGAAGTTATGAAGACTGTAAACTCGTGAGATATTTGGAAACTAAAGATATCTGTGATGAGTAAAAGAATATCTATGATAGTTTCAAACTTCTGGCGCATTGTCCGATATCTTCGTTGAGGATACACATCCTCCATTTCTAGTTCAGATGGTTCCAAATCGATTTCAAATCTGCCCAAATGAATTTCAGATATGGTCCAGATAAATTGGAGATCTCCAGTTGAATTAAAGATCTTTTCAAAGTTGTGCTTCTGACAGATATCTGAAATTCAGCTAGCGAAATGTGAAATCCATCTTATGTCTGAAATTCAATTGGAAAAATCTGAAATAGACATGGAAAATGTGCAGTTGGTACCAAAAGTTGACATACAGGGATGATAGAGAAGTTTTCGGACTTTGAATACTATATAGTCTTTTCAAACGCCTATAATAAGTCTCCAAAACAAAGGAAAAAACGTCAATCACCGAAAAATAAATTTCAAAATTCTCCAATGGAAAATTTTCTGGAAAATTTTCCATTTGCATCACTAACTACTACTAAGTGTTGGCGAAAAATCAGAACAGATGAGTCAATAGGCTAAATATATCAATTGTCTTTATAGCAGTTTATTCGCCACCTTCCTGCTTTGTATTTTAGAGGAATTTATGAAAATAATAGCCTAAGAGCGACTTCCACATCGTGCTATGGTTTTATCACGAAAATGAGAAAAAATAGAAAAATTTAGAAAATTTAGCAGCAAAATTGCCAATTCACCAGATAATCTTTTGATATTGTCAAGCGACGTTCCAACAGGGTTAACGCCCTAATAGAAATGATGTGTGGTTGGTGGTCACAATTAAGTTGGTCTAACTAATTTAAAGAAAGCGAAAAGTCGAATTTCTATCATTCTATGGTTAAAACCATGAACTATGCAATTTCCATCATGACCTTTCTAAGGCAGCTAAATGACTTCCTTGATAAGAAACAAATGGTGGTATTGATTTGTTAAAATTATGTGCGGAGCATATTAGAATATTGCGCTCCATTGTTCACCGAGGTGAATGCAAGATTATCTCTCTGTATATTTGGAGAATATACAGAGAGACCCCACAAGATTATTTGCTGCTCACGACATTGTGAATGTCCACACTTTATCGCCTTAGATTATCGTCGAAAAAAATTGACTTCCGTCTTTTCATGTCAGCAGTTGAAAATGATCACCATCTTATTCTGCAAGTAATGACGAACTCCGGACATTTCCGCTTGCCCAGCATAAACTCTTCCCTCCGGAATAAGTCATTCGCAATGGCCATGTCAAAATTCTATAATTCAGGTTTCAAGCTGTAAAAGCTCTCAACTTTTTCTATTTGTTTCTTATGGTTTATCTTGCATTACTTCATTTTGTAACCTTATGTTCTGTGGTTCAACGATTACCAGTAATGGGACTGTTGTATATGTACTTTCAATAAACGGCTTTATTATCATAATATTTATCTTATTAATTAATAATATCATTCATTTATGAGATCATTGTAGACTTTCATTGACTGAACTCTTCAATTTAGGTATCAAAGCAGGACGATTTCAAGTTAGGATTATTCCCATGAAAAATATGCAAACACTCCATTATTGTTTATTGAATCAGAGAAATACATGCAACCAAGTTTTCAGCCTGTGGATTTAACTCAGCAAATTTACTGAAGTGAGCGTTTGACATCATGATTAATTTTTTCTCAGACGTATAATTCATAGGCAGTTTATGAGCTTCGACTCTTTACTTTTCATCAACAAAATAATAGTAGGAATACAAATTTATTTCCATCAAGGCCTATCTTCAAAATATCACGCACAATCCAAGTAAAATTTGTCTTGCAATATTGCACACTTGAATTCAGTTAACCCTTATCAGGTCACCAAAATCAACATCCTCATCCGGTCAAACGGTCACAAATTGTGACCACTCATAAATGTGCCGAATCATGTCGAGAAATGAAGCCTATTCACAAATATTGATCAGTTCTATACTCATACGTATCTAATTACATCCTCATCAATGCCAATTAATGAAGTATTGGGCATACATGTAATGATAATAATAATAGTATACTACATGCTGCAGTAATATAATATTATACATGTAGTACTAGGCCTAAGTCCGAAACACAAACTAGTTGTAATTGAAAGCAAGATTTAGAAGGCCTACAACTCAAAATTCCAATTGCTTTAATAGATAAACAGAATCCCATTTGAACTTCACAACAAAATCACTACATACAGATATATAGCATACATGATTGCATGTAGGCCTATTAAAAAATCTAACTGAGCTCATGACAGTCTTCACATTTCGTGATCACCTTCAAAAATCTATGATTGGGGCATATCGGGAGATCACAATCGTCGCAGTAGGATCTTGTGGTTTTGCGACAAAATCTGCATTTCGAACATCAGCTTGTCACTCGAGCATTAGTCTTGCAGGGAATAGTCTTTTCATATTTGAAACCAACCTTGTCGGCTGCTTCCTTTGTATATCGACGCACAGCAGATCTCTGAAGTCGCCGTTCAGCTGATGGCTGCGCCAATTGAAAGGTGAGCATTCGGAGAAATTCTTTCTTGTTGCGAGTAAGGCCACTCTTTTTGGCAAGAAGAAATGCGTTATTGTTTGCAACATCAATGATATTGAAAAACAATAACAAGGGCCATCGGTTTGTCTTACGTCGGCACGAATACTCTTCGACATTACCGTCCATTGTATCCACGCCTCCTTTGGAAGCGTTGTATTCAAGAATAACAAGAGGCTTGTTCTGAGCCTCCTCCGAAATCCGAGTGTCTGAATGACTTGATGTAAGGAGGACAACATTTTTCTTTTTCTTGGGTATATAGGAAATGAGGGACACTTTTTTGTCATATTCAAACGCGAATCGACTTGAGTGAACAGATCGATCATCAGTTGTTCGAATATAACTTGGGATTTCTCGTCGGTGAAGTCTCATTGTTCCCAAGAGAGTTAGATTGTGCTCAAGCAACTTTGCAGCCAATGCATATGAAGTAAAGTAATTGTCACAAACAATGTTTCTACCGGTTTGATAATATGGCTCACTTAACTCTAGGACAATATCAGCTCCTAAATTGCGATGAGGAGCTTCGTTTTGCTGCCTTCCACCATAAAGAATTCCGTTCAATGCATAGTCACTCGTGGATTCGCACAACCAGAAAATTTTCAGGCCATATTTTCTTGGTTTCGCGGGCATATATGTACGTCCTGGTATGCGCCCGCGATAACCCACAAGTTGCTCATCGACGGTCAAATTTTCTTCGGGAACATAAACCCTGCGGAGCTGAGAAATAAACATACACCATATATCGCGTATTGCGGCGAAGCGGTCTTCAGCAACACGTGAAGTTCTGTTTCTATAATCATCAAATCGAACACAGCGAAGAAACCATTTGAAACGATGTAGAGACATGGTTGCACGGTAGAAAGGACGGCTATCGTGAATGTTCCATAAATCGTTCACGCACTTAAAGTTATCTCTGTCGCTTCCTGGTCTGATCACTATAGCGATACAAGCACATATTTCCTCAAAAGAAAAAACGCTGTAATATGCTTTCTTTGGTAATTGGCGTTGTACGTCTCTTACTTTAATGTTCGTATTTCGAAGAGTTATGCGAATTATATCTAGTGAAAAGTGTTGTTCTAAGTGAAAATGTGGTGAACTATTCTTTTACATCTATTTACTGTAACTTCCGGTTATCTGATTCACATGGTTTTTTGATGAAAGTTGTTCTCAATACGCTCAACTTTCCGACTGTGAAGAAACTAGAAACTACCCTGTGGTAAAGGCGACGTCGGCTCGAGGTCGCACGATCGGCCAAATCGACTTTCTGCCGACGTTGGTTGACAGTTGGCCAGTGAGTCGGTGGCCGCTGATATGCCGACGGTCGGCGAATGGTCGCATTGCGATCCAAAGCCGACGTCGGTTCACAGTTGGCCAGTATGTCTGTGACCACCAATTTGCCGACCATCGACCTAACGTTGGCTCATAGTTGGCCAGTGAGTCGGTGACCACCAGTTTGCCGACCATCAATCTGAAGTCAAGCATGCTGTTCGAGGAACAATAACTAGTTAGTGTAATGAAAAGCCGTGGCCAAATATAGTTAAATCCATGCAACTTGAGTGAAATATTACACTCTCTTTTAGGCATTTAAAGTTGAGGCATTTTTGTCATCATTTTGCCTGAAGTTTCTGATGAAACTAACTATCTTTCGTCCTTGTCTCTAAATGGTTAATAGTTAGTTTTATCAGAAACGTATGAAAAAATGTTGTCAAAATATAATTCAAAAACCATTAGCGCATCCGTGCATATTTGTGAAACACGGTGAGCAGTATCTGTTCTTTGATGATATTTTACCAAAGTTGCATAAATTTGCCTTCATTTTACCAAAGCTTTTTATTACACTTACTACATATTGTTGTTCTAACTACATGCTGGACTTGGATTGATCGTCGACAAACTGGTGGTCACCGACTCAATTGGCTGGGCCTTCGTGAAACCCCATGGCACAGACTACAAATAAGAATAACCAAGTTAGGAAATATACACTCACCTTGTTATGATTGTCATGTGTTCTGGAATCGAACTCCAAATGGACTCCAAATGGTTGTTTTGAGATTTCATCGCGATGGGTTTTGTTTGCTGAAGATATGATTTCAACAAGCACATTTTCGGTGTATGTGAAATTCATTCATAAATTATTCTACAATTACAAGAAAATCCGTTAAAGTTGACACATGATGAATAAAAGGCTCAAAGCTCACCAGAATTAGAGAATGACATTCACCTTTCGTTACTAAGACTGGATTCATGAAATTGATGTCGATTATTCCAAAAGCAATTATTGGCAACTGTACCAAATAGACACATTTGTCAGAAATGATACAGAAACATATAATTGTTTGGAAAGAAATCTCGCAGATTTTGGAGGATCTGAAACTAGGTGTAATGAATAGCCAAAGAATGTCTTACAAGTCTATTCAGTTTGCAAATATAAGGCTTGAAGGGTTAAGTTAAACATATTAAATCATATCAAGCATTTAATCATATATTATATTATCATAATAGTCAATAGTAAAAGTAAATAATTCCAACTTTGCTTGTGGAGGCAGTACGTAGGCTAGATAGATAAATGAATTCACTATTGCTTTATTTTGTTAAATTTCAACAATACTTTCATTTTAATATATCCATTAATTAAAATGATGAAATCTGCAAATGTAATACCCACTTGACAACCGCTTATGTGATGACATATTTTGATGTACATGTAATTCATGGTGACTCAGCAAACATGCACCAGCTGTACCTAGACCTAAGTAAAATACCAATAATAATTTCAGATCAAAAAGTACTTTTTGAGATGAAAGAGTAGCAGTGAGTTAACATGTAAATAAACTTTCTAGTTATCATAAAACATCAAAATTATTTTTCTAAATTGCGTAACAGAATCTAGGTCTGTAATAAAAAGTAAGTCTTAATTGATTACACTGATAATACACTGCACAATTTAAAAGGCACGTCAATCAGTTTCAAAAATGAAGTAATTGAGAAGAATGAAGCCTATACTTAATTAGTAACATAAATTTTAAAGTCGCAATTACGAAATTACAAGAACAGATATAGATAATCAGGAGCAGATGCGGAAGGTCTATACGTGATCATGATCCATGAATCCAAATAACATTCAAATTTGTTGATTTGAGTCTTCAAAAAAACATTTTGGTACTTGATACCTCCCCCATGTTTAGAAATGTGTGTAAAATCAACAAAAGTGAATGAATCGTCACAAATCTTGAAGTAAACTTAGTTGAGCATATTTTCTACATGCATGCCAAAATTCATGCAAATTGCGCAAGTACTTTTTGATTGAAAGAAGATAACTTGAAATGTAGCGATGTCACAGCTTGATCTGACTTCTTCTGACCCCATCATATGAGCCAATAGAACTAGATTTGAGATATTCGTGAAGTAACAATTATGGCCAGAGCCACATCCGCTTAAATATTTAACTTAAAAAAGTGTGGTCGGATAGTGGTCGTGGGAAGATTTAAAATAGCAGTGGATGAGACGAAAACACAGAGAGAACAGTGCATACAGTACACTAATGCAAAATGCATCGTACAGACGAAGTCAGATCAACCTGCATGTTGATATTGGAACATTTGACTTTATCGTCTCTAGTTTAAAAGTAGGCTACTTGTCCGATTTGCATAAATCTTTTTCTGTGGGTGGAAAATATACCCAACTACGTTCGCATGACGAAGTTTTTTGACAATTGGTTCATTTTAAAAGTTTTAGAGAAATTTGAAAAGTGGGGGTGATAACCCATAAGTTGCTGCATGCAGACTACATGTTGACTTGCAAGTAAAAATTGAGCTCGCAATTTGAAACTTACCCTTTCTATGTAGTTTGATGCACAATAACATGAGATGCATGGTTTAAATCCTGTTGCATAAATAAATTGAGAGGGAATTTGATTGCTACCTTGCGTGGAAAATCTCTCATATACGTGATAACTGACTGCACACGAGCGTTCATAATTTTCGAGTTATTATGATAATTCAGCATCGTTGAAAGAGTTATTCAATCACTTCGATACGTCAATAATGCTGCAGTTCGGTGAGGTAGTCTCGTAAGTAACATTCCATGTACTGTGATGGATGAAGTAAGTAAATGACAAAAGCACAGGTGCGATCACGAAACTGACGATAGATGAAGAAAGAAGGCGCATATATGTATTTAAATATCCTTTGCTACGGCGACGCTTGGTGCGAATAATTGTCAATGAAAACACCGAGCTCGTTGTGCGCTTTGCTGTGATAGACCATGCAGGAGACTGAACGAGCAGTCAAAGCTACTGCGCAGTTTTCCACTTGACGGCGAGGACAATGAAACAAGCAGGGAACACCAGACGGCAGACCACGCACACTGTGAGTCACAGGCATAGACGGTTTGTTGCAAGGACGCGGCGGGGAATTATCGACCGCTACTGTTCTGACAAATGAATGAATCTTCACAACTGTATTGACGCTGAATTTTTCTACAGTGATAGAATGATAGCGCAGTCAGATCAGATCTCACAGACTGAGTGAGCTGATATTAACGCATCTGTTTGATTCAGCGGCTTTCTGATTCATTATCTAAAGTTCAGAAATTTTTAGTGAAGTAATTTAGCGAATACAACTGTATCAATCAAAAATCAACAACATAGGCTTACTGAAGTAGAACCGCGTAGGTCCATATATATAGTAGTCTATTGACTGTTTCAAAGTGAGTCTATTTCTTATTGTAGCCACTCTACCGATGGTTTAAAAATAATAGAGATCATCAATAACATGCTTTTAGATCGGAAATACGCAATGAGCATAATATGGGTTTTACATTCGATAACCAGCTTCAGCCCATATAAAACCGCAGTTGTATTTTTCATTACAATGCATGATTCGCTACGAAATCTAGAACAGGTACAACGGCATTCGAGGATTCAGCACTGCAGAAAATTCTGATGCTGAAAGAATTTCCAGATAATGTCCGATATCCCTCTTAAGATTTTGCCATTGGGAAGGCAACAATACTCTAGTCCGACCATGGTCAATTGAAATACGGACACAATCCAACCATAGATAATTGGACGACCATATGCCGACCTTGGCCGACTATGTGCCAACACAGAATTTTCGGCCGACCTTGGCCAACTAAAATTCGACTAAAATCCACCCACATAAAATTTTGGCCGACAGTAAACCAACCATTGCCAACCATGAGCCAACACAATATTTTTGCCCGACCAGTAGCCAACCAACAGCCGACCAAAATTTGCTGACCGACGATGGACCGACGTTGGCCCGACGTCGCCTTTACCACAGGGTAGAAACCTACGACCACCAGAATGGAATCTACAGCGACTTTAAGTTGAGAATGGACCGATTCTCCTATTCGCACTGTGTTGAGATCTGAAGTTTCTGCCCACCTAATAGGTTCCGCTCGTGTACCGCAAATTTCGCTGAATTTCCGTTCTAGTGAAGCTTACCGTGCGACCTGAGATCAATTTCTATGGAGCTATATGACTAATAGTCGAAACTAGATTCATTACCTGAATATAAGGTCATCCCAAGAGAAGTACACGTAGTTGCGATATAAGGTGATTACACTACAGAAAGTGCTGGTCACATTGTGACCGTTTGACCGTCTACGTATAATTATTGCATAAATATTGATTACTTTATCTAATCAACTCAGAATTTTAACACAGTATTTTAGGCTCAAAATGGTTCATCGTCCATGAATTCCAGACCGATAGATCCAATACTTGATGCATTACATAACTCAAAAGATGCTTGGTCACAAATTGTGACCGTTTGACCCGTTGAGGGTTAAGACAAAATTCTTCTCTGCACTTAAAAACAGATACTTGCACAAAGAAATTCTCCATACAAGATTTACACGAATTACACGATCTCCAGTGAATCAACGAGTGGTCCGTACAAAATGCAGACATCTGAATAGCAATAATTGGTCAGGATGAGGTCAAATGGGGATCACATGTAAAAAGTGCCGTCCACAGGTTGGACATGATCGGTTGCTGCCGGATCCCGCATCAGAATCAAGACATTCCTTATGAAAGACATGTTGACAAGCCCCGATGATCACTTTTGCACGATTGTCTCCCGAACATCCGCACGAAGAGCACTCCAACCTCGGGTTCACGCGACACGTACCAATGCCAACTTGAGCAGCTAAACCTTCATACTTCGGATCCTGGATCAGCTGAGGGTTGTAGTACGGCACCGTGCCATCACCGCAATTAATCATGGCGACGACTTGATGTCGGCATGCTTGAACAGGACATAACAGCTCCTTTTTACTCCGGATGCACTTGTAGTGAAATCTGTGTCTACAAGGAACCACATCGACTAACAGATTTGGCTGAACGCCCGTCTCGCGACAAAGCAAGCATCGATGTTGTAGTTGGATCATCGCAACAATGGAATTGAATTCTCTACGTCTAGCTAAAGCATCTGCGGCAATGAAAAGGACAATCCTTCAATTGCATCTTGAGTACTCGAAGGCGGAACGGATGGATTGGGCGCGTAAATTCGTCGACTGGGTCCAGACAGAATCATAGCAGTAATAAGTTGTGCTCCGATCTCCTTTTTCTTGAGCTCGTAGGTTTCTGGGAAAAGTTCGTTGATGCCTCACCCACCTTAGAACAATAACTATTGTCCTATCAAATAAAAATTCTCATGCATGATAACATGATGGTTCCTGATAATTCCGTGAGGTTTCTTGAAATTCGGATAAAAAATGTGGTTTCAGCAATAAATTGAAATTTTGAGAAAAATCAAAAAAGTCTGGTCGAAATAGGACATTTTTTAAAATTCATAATTAATTGCTCACTTGTTGAAAGACATCATTTCTAAGGTGAGAAAATTGCATCAGTCAGTACCCAGAAGACAATTTTTGGGAGACGAAGACTTATTGAATAATTAATGCAATCCTGAAATATATGCTAGTCCAGTTGAAAGTACACGTACGTTTCATGAGCTTTCACAAAGATAGGTTTATGTAGATCACAACGAAATTTCTTACGAATATAGGCAGAGAGAGAGTGCCTACATGCTTAGGACAGGCTTTTTTGGCACTTTATCTGCCTTGAGCTAAAGCTATCATGAGAACTTTGTTAGATTGACCAAAACGGAGATCCCAAAAGATGAAAAAATATGAAAATCGGCTTCGAACTAAGGATTTTACAGACGATATATACACGTTCTTTTGACAAGTGTTGCTAGCCTATGTACAACGGATTTACCCTCTCAATAAGATCTCACCTTTTCCATGAAGACTTGCACTATTATATGCTTCATACAAGAAATTTCCTTGATCATCAGCTTGTCCGCTTAAAAGATGCTTGTTAGCAAATATTCATTCTTTTTGCTAATCTAACTTTTTTTGTACTACTTATAAAATGGCTTTTTTGGTAGCATATAAATACTGGAATAATTTGTAAAACCTTTGCAAAAAACCGCTCAAATGCTGTTTTGTACCGGAAGAACATAAAATCTGAACTTTTCATATGAAAATTTTCACTTAACACAGATGATATTGGCAATTTATTGCATAGATTGCGATTTCAAAAATTGTTTTATCACTTTCGCAGTGAGACTTCGAATACCCTAGACTAGGTGACAAGCAAAGTTGAATTACGCGTTAACCACACGTAAACTGTGCGTAGCTACACATGACCCCAAACATCCGTGGCTATGCGTGACATTTCTGCAGCAGCTGTCGGCAGTCCTGTTATATAGACTTTGCGTCTCATGTGTCTGCATGTATCAGAGGCTAAACAATGTGATAGGACCTCAATTTCATGCTCAGGGAAGACAGAACATGCTTAGCGGTTCATCCGTGGTTCAAGCGGCAACGCGGACAACCGTAGACGACGCGCAAACTATAAACGCTCGCCCGCGCGTATTCATAGACATTTCCTATGTTTTAACAGCATCAGATCAAGTGATTTCTGACTCTTAGTGCAGCGCGTATGTACACGGGTAGAAGAATAGAATGTCTCAACCACGGATGTCCGTGGGGTTCCGTAATTACGCGCGGCATGTCACCTGGTGTAATTTTATTATTTTCAGAGTGTGATTTCGAAGATCCTTTTTATCTTCGCAATTATTTTCATTTTCTCAGTGCGATGTTAATTTCTAAAATGTGAAAGATAAGCAATTTATACGTCAGCTTGCATTGAATTATTAGCATTGTTGACCATCCTGATATTCACGTGTCGGATTACGAAACCGTTATCGAACAGCAAAGAAGTCCATTTGAGTAGGGTAGGCTTACACCGAGTAGTGCGTGCGTTGTCTTGACGCAAAACACAATTTTTGCCTGTCCCCTCAGACAAGAAAAATCATAGGATTTTTATCATAAATACTGATTCATTTTTTACTTGAAGCATGTAAGGAGTTATTTTCATAGCAAATCTGAGTTAGATTTGAAATAGAAGTCGCTGAACATTCAATCTCCCATTTTACTTGTCACCAATCAATGGAAATAAAAACATGATATTGCCATTTTTCAAAAAAATTTATTTCATAAGATACGGCGAAAGTTGAGATTGGCAAGTCAAGAGAAAACGATTCTTTGAATTCACACACTAATAAGAGGATACACAGCGCTAGAATATCAACGTTCAATGGATCATCACTGCTGCGCATTCCAATGCAAATTAGATCTTTACAATAATATTTACAACACGATTATCTCCGGGTACAATAACTAAAACATGAGAAAGTCAAATTTACGAAATGTAGAGGCAGGATTCACCCAAACATTAGCCTCTCCTGATTATGCAACACTGAAAACTGGACATCCAACTTCACTACGTCTCGATTGGCAGCAGTTAGCCGTTGCCTTCCGATTCTTGTGCATAGCAATAAGGAAAAAAGCAAGCTTCTCTTTACTTCACGGTTGATATCCATTACAGCTTAAAAAGTACAAAATGAACGGTACCTCGCTCGGCGTCCATTTTGCATATTTCTTGCTATGATATTTTGCGAGGATAGGGACTGGCAAAATGTTACGGGTGAACCGTTTATTTAAACATGATTTCTTTTCTTTGAAGTGCGTCTTAACAGAACCGTATATCAGTTGGTTTTGTGCACAGAAACTCATGGAAAGTTCAATATAATACGAAAATTAATCCGGACACCTTGTGACCTGTACAATAGCCGAACTTGCATCTAGTTTGCAAACTACCGAATGGCAATTAACATTGCCATTGAAAGATTTATACGATTAATTTTAGCTAAATGACAAGAGTGAATCATGAACTTGGCACGTCTACCAGATTCAGCATGAAACAAATTTCTGATTAATCGTTTTACTCAAGCAGCGGTGAAGTTTTATGTCGCTTTATAGATGCTAGCATCATAATTCATCACGAATTCGCCTTAATAAGACGTATATAGAATTCACATGTGGATTCATCATGCTCCTTCTGAAGAAATTCAGTATGACAGGGAAATACTATGTTTGAAGTCGTTGCGTCGACAGAAAGTGTAAAGACAGATGGAATACACCCTTATAGCAAAAATTCATGCGAAAATAGCTCATCAAAAGTGGGAACTTTCACTGCTTCAATAACATTCTAGAAACTTTTGATAAGTGACATTGAACTTTCCATGTAAATGAAAATGGCGCAAATTATCAATTTCTTGAATTTGATGATTTGTTCACAGCTTAACGTACAAGATAAAAGTCAGCGATGAACTGCACTGGAACGGCGTCCATAATGATGCGTCAAAGAATCCCTCAACTATGAAAAGCATGAATTTGAAGTGGGTAAATAGTCATGAGTTGATATGAATATCATTGCCGCTCTGTTAGCCATTCAACAAAGAAGGCACCGCTCATACGAAATGGAAACATGAATTAGTCTTGATCCCTGTAATCTTCATCATCTTCATCATCGTCGTCGTCGTCAGCTAGTACAGCTCCCCCTACTGCGCCGACGGGCTTTTCACCAGCAGAATCATCATCATCATCACTTTCGTTCTCACGGCTTTCTACAAAATGGGGAAATTGCTTCATCAAGTCACCTTCTTTCGGAATATTCAGCCGATCGGGTAGATCATTCTTCTCAAACACTTCGATTTCATTCATGTTCTCTCCAAAGCCGCACATTTCCAGAGTGGCGTGTGTCTGTGTTCTGATGACATCTCCATGAATCCAGGTGATGACCAGATCATCTTTAGTAATATTTGTCTCATTGATAATCCACTCTCTCAAGATGGACGGGCTGTCTTGAGGATACATATCTTTGTCGTATGCGTAGCATTTGTGCCAAGCGCGGATGCGAAGTGGTCGAATGAGGACGAAAAGATCGCCGTCTCTGATTCCGTAGTCTGAGAATGTGAAAGACGGCAACGCCGGAAATCTCTTGTACATAATACGTATTTCGTCTCGGCTAACATTCAAGAGTTTCTCTGATTCGATCATTTCAGCCAGGCGTTTGAAAGTTGTTGAACTTCTTGCCAATCTCAGCGTTACTTCATTATCTTCATCGATCTTTACTTTCACATTGATGGACGGTTCCTTGTAAAGAACCTTTTTGGTGTGCAAATCGAGTTCTCGCAATGTCTTATGATCATCGTTGGGCGATAACATTGTTCCGTTGCGAAATAGGACCTGATGCTGCCATTTCTCGTTCTTTCCTACTTTAGCAGCGATCAATTTCCTCAACTCGTGCAACCTCATGTTGGGCAACAACTTCTCAAGGGTGATGGGAGCCTCATGTTCGACCCCGTTCTGTTCTTCGTCACTCATATTCTCAGCCAAATGACATTCAATCAGCATCCCAAAATGCTTCAAAGCCCGCTTATTGACAATTAATCGAACCCTTCGTTTCTGATCTCTTGGGTTTGTTTTCTTCTTATCGGCCTTTTCACTCTCAACACTGTTGTCAGTGTCACCTTCAGAAACAACAACGAATTCGTCGTTTACCCGGCGAACCCGCTTCACGATCGGCTTGTCACGAGGAGGTCTTTTAACAACCATATCAGGACCTTTGTCTAAATCAATCGGCAACGTCGGGTCATATTCAATCATGACACGAAGATAATGTGATCCCAGGATGATATTCCCGATAGGAGTTTGTTCTTCCTCACTTTTCTCTTCTTCATCGGGAATACGGATACCGTTGTACCACATGTAAAACTTGATGTCCTTCAAGTCTGGAGCAGCATCAATCACCGCCTGTTTCAAAGCACGAATGGATTTGGTGAAGTCGACTTTGATCTTCAGACAAACACTGAATCCGAAGACAGTTAGGACACATTTCGTTCCCACTCGACATGCTCTGAAGCTCCGCCCCTCGTCCATTCCAATTTCAGCCAATGTCTGACTTGCATCCGATATCTCTTCATCATCACCCTCTCTGAATATCCTGAAATCCTTCACAGCGCAGTCATAGAGTTTAGCGAAGCGTTCTTTCGTTCGCTGGACGGTATCTTCGGCTTGACAAGCTAGATATTTCACATCATCATTCTCTGTGCACATGAAGACAGGATATCCATCTTCAACACGAAGTCGCAGCACTCTCGCGCGTGGCACTCGCCCCGTTTTCATCGGAATTCTCGTCTCTGCTCGATTCATCCGCATCACAGTGAGAATTTCTTCACGAATCTCATCGTGGTTCATCGATTTCTGAACTTTGTTTTCTTCCAGACAGTTTTCAATGACTTTGAGAATCATGTCAGTCTTTCTCAGATGACTACTTTTCTCTTCCTGACTTGAGTCCACCTTTACTTTCTCTTCCATCTCATCTTCCTCTTTCTCCTCTTCTTGCTCCCCTTCGGCTGGCTTTTTGCTGGATCCCGTTGATTCTCCCTTTGAATCTCCGTCATAAGGTAGAGCACAGGCGTCCCTCTCACTGCCTTCATCCGACTCAGAATTGGGTTGTCTCTCAATCCACTGCTTCACAGCTTTTAAAGGTTCTGTGTCATGCAGGATTTCTCCACTCTCAGCTGCCACAAGCCTGAACCGCTCATCGTACAGGCCACGTTTCAAGGCGAACTCCTTTCTTATATCACCCACAGTCTTCGCCTCGTCCTTCGGATCAACGTCGAAGAAATCTTCAACTTCATGTTCATCTCCATTATCATCCCTCTTCATAAAACAGATGACCACTTCCATTGAGCTGGAAATAAAGAAGAAATGTAAGTACATAATCTACGAATTATCGCTGTCTGTCGAGGGTGGAAAGTTGTAGCTCTATTGAAAATACATGGGAGGCTGGGGTGACTTGGCAGTCTTTTCTTCAAATGCCCATCCCAGCCAAACGACTAAATATTGCAGAGTTCCTTTAGTACGGGTTGACGGAGAGGAGTGTTAGGAACATTTTTGCTTCAGATAGTTTTGCCGTAAATTATTGTCTTGTCCTCGAAAAATTCAATTACAAAAAAGTTCTAAAACTGCCAAGTCACCCCACTATTGGGGTGAGTTGGCAGTAGGGTTGGGGTGAGTTGGCAGTATCATGAAACATTAACAAACTTTTGGTATTATACTGATCTAGGCTTGCATTATCATTGCTGCTACAAACACCGCCAAATTAGTTGCAAAACACAATCTTGGCAATTCATATAAATTGCGATAATTCATGTTGCAACGAATCAACAAATAAGGGTTGGTTTGACGTACCTAGATGTTTCTGAGTCATTTTCCAATGCATAGGCTAGGTGTTAAGATGTGAACTTGTATCAAAAGGAGAGTCACTAACACATCACTACCATTAGTTGTGATATGTTGCAGACTACAAGAGTCAATCAACTACTAAGGGCACAAAAAATGATGCTGCCAAGTCACCCCAACCTAAGTAGGCCTACGGTTAAATCCTCAGCTCCGGCTAGAATGGTTTACACTATCAGGGGTCATGTATTCTTACCTAATTATAATGTCTTCAACATAGATTTATCTGAAATCTATCACAAGGCGCGGTGGCTCATCGAATTACGTATTTTCAAAAGTTGCATTTCTACATTTTAAGTAGGCCAATAGGCCTCATTTTTTGCTCTGAAAAAGTAGAAGTCCGAAGCAATCTTTCTCTACAGTATTATCATTTCAGAGCTACTTTAAAAAGTAATAGGGATTTCGAATTGTGAAGCATATTATTTGCAATACCAATACTGCCATGTCACCCCAACATGATACTGCCATGTCACCCCAGCATGATACTGCCAAGTCACCCCAACCCCGGTAAGGTAAAAAAATCAGCTCAATTACAATGTTAATATGATCTGAATGTTTTATACTGTAGGTGTCCATGCACCATGACCTAAGTAAAATATCTTTAATAATGGTTTATGTCAGATCTATCACAAGACGAGAATGTCCCAAAAGTTGAGCATTTCCGAAAGTTACGATTTTTGCAAGTAAAATAGTTTTTTGCTCCTAAAAAAAGTACAAGTACAAATAATCCGCAGGTATCTTGCTCCAGCATCTTTATTTTAGAGCTACTTCAAAATGTATATTTCGGATTTTTGATTTATAAAGCCTGTCACCCCAACTGCCAAATCACCCCAGCTTCCCCCATTGCATTTGGCAGGCATTATTTGGAAATTTCCTATTTAGGCCCGGCAACCTTCATAGATTGCTATGATGTGACGACACAAATATACCTTTTGCCATAGTTGTTGTCTCAACCGGCACAGTTATTGGCAATTCAAGATTTCTACAAGCTTTATGATCACTGCGTCATTCTCATATCTAATGGAAACATTTGCACGTTATAGCATGGTCATAGCATTCATTTGTCAAACACATAGCATTCATTTGACAAACATAGAATTCTATGCCTTCAAAACTGGCACAGTTATTGGCAATTCAAGATTTCTACAAGCTCAATGATCACTGCGTCATTCTCATATCTAATGGAAACATTTGCACGTTATAGCATGGTCATAGCATTCATTTGTCAAACACAGAATTCTATGCCTTCAAAACTGGCACAGTTGTTGGCAATTCAAGATTTCTACAAGCTCAATGATCAGTGTCATTCTCATATCTAATGGAAACATTTGCACGTCATAGCATGTTTTTGACAAACACATAGCATTCATTTGACAAACACAGAATTCTATGCCTTCAAAACTGGCACAATTTGTTGTCAGTGAATAATTCGCTATAGAAAATTCGTGTCTTTGATCGAGAATGTCTGATGCAGTGAACCTGGACTAGAAAAAATGAGAACAATGCGTGTGAAAAACAGGGCTGGGAGTGGAGCGGGGAAAATGGCAACGTGATTGAAATCATCACTTCTTCTGAGTGTCTTTCCTAATAAGTTACTGAAACTGACGATTCTAAATGCGCTCTCCTATTGAGTTGTTCATCATATTTTTGCTGTAACATGCATGAGAATGGATTTTCTATAGTGCTGGAACGCTAAATTAATTATCACATTAAGGATGACGAATTCTTATCGTGATCATCCTTTCTTGGATGGATACTAATAATCCTAATACTGATGGTCCTAATAATCTGGCATACTTTATTAACGGATAGAGGATAGCTATGCGATTCTCTGACATAGCTCGTGAAATTATTTGATATATCCCTCGGGCTAAAGCCTTCGGGATTTCCCTCCTCTATCCATTACGTAATGCACTGCTAAAAAGTATTTAACATTACTTAATTACTTGGTATTCATTGAAAATTGACACAATAAAGTCAGAATTTCTATATTCCGAGCAGTGCCACCGAAATAATCTTGCGTAAATCTTCACAATGCACCTTTCGTTTGATTAATTATCAGACATCCTCAGATGGATTTTGAGAACCATAACGGTCCCTCGTATCACCTCAAAGGCAGTGACAGCAAGGAGTAATTGGTTTACATCAGAAGCTTTACATGCATCAATTATGTTATCGTATGCGGTTATCATTCTCTCTTCGTCATTGACATTGCTATTGTTACGGTCAGGTTACCTACGTCACTGTCTCTATTCTGCCTCAGCAGTCAATGTCATATCTACCACGCATGGCAGACATCTAAGTGGTCATCCATGATGCTTGGAAATCAGCAAACGATTCAGACGCCTGCTTACTGAATGACAAAAGCGACGGAAGTCGAAAATAGAAGATTGGTATTCATTTACATACCTCCATCCGAAGATTGAACAATGAGATGCGGATAGAAATTATACATGCAGTCAAATGATTACTTCTGTGAACAAAACCCCAAAAATCGATGAATCAAAAAAGCAGGCGAAGGAAGAGAAATGTCTCACAGCACATAATTATGTGAAAATAGAAGCAAAAGATGGAAACAGAATTTATAGAGAAAAATCCGCGATTAAGAGCTATTTGCTGCCGTTATTTTAACAGCTAGAGTATGGGCTATCGTCTAACGATGTTTGTCTGTGGATAACGGAAGTGCTTTTCTCATCATATGAAGCAAATAATAACAATAATAAACGTTTATTTTCAAAAATCAATGTCTCAGTATTGAAAATCGTGTGACATATAGTACAACGCCAAGAAATACATTTGTAGAATGAAGTCATAACAAAGTAATAAGTAATGCTGAATGAAAGTCAGTATGCACAAAATCCATGATTGAAAAGCTTTGACATGCTTATAATGAAACTGCCGCCGCGAAGAGTAGTTGTGATCGTAGGGAGTCGAAAATGTTTGGAATTGACCATGACTGCCAATGCAAGATGATGGAGAGGATGTGCTGAGTCTGAAATAATTCGTTGAAAGAGCTTGAAACTAAGTACTTTGCGGCGATAATCCAGCGGTAAGAATCGAGAGCAATCACATTTGGACTTTCCGCATGAAATGAGCGTCTCTCTGAATTCTCTCAACATTTTCCTGCAATGTCCTGGACAGTTCAACAAACAAAGGGGCTCCGTATTCCAGAGTACTTCGAATGCAATTTTGATATATCAATGTTAACTGATCTTCTGGCGAAAGGTCTTTAAGTTGTCTCAACACATATAAGATGCTCCACTTTTGCAGATGTCATCGATGTGGGATTTGAATTTCAGTTGATAATCAAAAGTGACACCAAGAATGCGCAAACTGTCTGAAACTTACACGTTAGGTACTTGGAATCGAAGAAAATCATGCTGAGACAAGTGACAATTCTACATCTCGCTCTACTCCTTTATCATCTCATCATACTACAAAGTGCACTATTTCATCATCGTACTTTATTGGCGGGAAGTTAAAAAAAGTTGCACGTGTCAATATACGTTGAACCATCATGCGTTGAAATCCTAAGAACCATCGCAGATGGTGAAGTCAAATTAATCGACAGGTCTTTAAAAACAATGAATTATAATACTGTGATTATGGATGAAAGCGAACAGATGAGCAGTTTCAGATCACGAATACATGCTAAGAGCGAATTGGTGACATATTTCATGCAGGACCTAAAGATACCGAACCGAAATTGCATATTCATAGAGGTAGTTCAATGACATTTCCAAATCATCTTTCGTACAAAGGACACACGCACTGCTGAAATGAAACAAACAAATAATCTAACCTTGATGAACGAACAATTAATCTTAAGCCAATTGTTCTCTTATAGCTTGGTTAGTTCTCAATTGATGTTTGTGAAGGTTTTATCTGTCCTGCAAAATATCCTAATAACTTAATGTGTCGTCTATTTTGAAATGATATTCTATCTAGCAACAATGTTGCTGCATTGCTGTAATTTAAGTGAAAACAACTTAACGAGGCTGTACATACAGTCTCTTTGGAACACAGAAGCAGTATTTCATCACACGGGCCGAACGCCATCTCGCTGGTCGAAGGCCAGGCCGCAGAACAGCAGTGAATCTGAGCTGACGGACGCTGCGTTATCCTATTGATACAACAGCGATTGTTTTTTTGGATTTACGATGACCATTTGCAGCATGATCTATCTAATTAGTATCAGGAACTAAATGGAAAACATTAAGTTTGCACGTTTGACTTCTTGGGAGTATTTCGTTCGGCTGGACTTTCACAAAGTCCACTATCCGCTCTGACAGTCAGTCCGGACACCTTAATTTGAATTATCATACTGAAATTCAAATACATCATTCAAAGCAGATATAATGTGTTTAATAAACTGTAATGGTGAGACACTGTGGATTTCTGAATTCTATTGTGATACGAAACGGTGGATTCTTTTCCTGGAAATCGCTTAGCATACAGTGATCACAAATGGACAAAAGGCGTTCTGCATGACAGACAGATTGAAAACATGCTAATTTTAGATCATGTTCATTCCCGCCACTTTCATGAAGCAGGTATGACAGAAGCACGACGATAACCAGCTTTGATTCATCACATAATGAAAGAGATAATTAGGGCCCATGATGTTCAACGGCTAAATCGTCTATTTCTCGCGCGTTCAATTAAGTGTGATCTTGATACTCACAGCCTTTATCTTCATTTATAATAATAGCACTCTTATCAATGTCTGATTTATCAGCTATAAACTACTGTTTTGTGTTATGGTGGTGTCAAGTTCCAGATCTCTATCATTTTTCTGCTTTGCAATAACACGAATAGCGAGTAAAACAGTTATTGTTGAATATGTCCGTATCTAGTCAATGCAATAAAAAATGTAGCATTTTTTAAATGTTAATCCACTGACATAGATTTTAGTAGTGAACAAACCGTTTAACATTAGATATTTGACATTACTCTTTTAACATCACTTTCAATTAAATGTCATTGATGAGTTACACTTCTATGCCAAAGATATTCATTTCATGGATATCTTCGTTACATATCTCTGAAAATCTATGACCTGATTCATTGATATGATCTGCTTTGAATGAAATTTGATTGATTGATCGCGATGTCTATATTCAACAATATCAATGTTAATACTCGTCTATACTCATTGAGAGGTGTGGAACTCGCTTCGCACCATAGAAATTAACAATACCATAGAAAGTCCTAGAATGGAAATTGCATGAAAATTATGGCACACTCCGGGGGAACTTAGTTGGGGCAAAAAGCAAATTTTGCGAACTGGCTCTCTTGTTTTTTGGTTGACATTTTAAGTTATCAAGTCAATTTGTGATCTAGATTGTTGCCCCTTGTCCAGAGATCATGTACAGAAAAGCAATAGTGAATTTACAAAATAGTGCAGCGACAGGATGGCAAAGAAGGATATCCTTTAAAACGTTCTGTATGTTCATCATTTTGAAATATCGCTCATATAATCAATCAAGAGTATAATCAGACACATATGCAACTTGTAATGTCGATTTACAGATCATGCATTGCTCCAACTTGAAATCAGAGGCCAAGAAATCTTAAAGTATTTGTTTTACTTTGAAGGATTCTCCTGTTCAATATATTTGAACAATTTTCAAAACCTTCACATGGTTTCGAATGTGAGCCTTCAAATATCATCACACTAAATCACGTATGCCATTTAGTGATTAACTGAAAAGTTCCAGTGACATTTCATTTATCTGATAAATGAATGTAGCTAAAGAAGCTTTCGATGTGTTTATTCCAGAAAAGCGATAGGTTTCTTGACCGCTAGAAGGAGAAATAATCCAATAATTAGAATTTTTATCTTTGAATTCTTGAGATGTTCTTACAACCAGTACACCGACTACTTTCGATTATGACTCTGAAACAAATTTCAATTCGTATTCCAGTGTTGAAAAATAGTTGTCAGTGACTGCTACAAATAGACGCAGTATATTAATCCATGGAATAGTAGGCTATTTCACATGAAACAATGCCGCCATCTCACTTGCAATTCTCTTCATGAAAATCCTGTAATTTGCAGTCAACAACTTCCACAACCAACTTGGCAAATAGTTTGACTACGATACAATGTTTTAGATCGAATCTGATCTACAAACCATAGATTTTTCCATGTGCCATCACTGTACATAGGCAAGATATCAAACTTCCATTCTAGTGTACTATTATCTACTTCTATGCTTCGCACGTTCTACATTTTCAATGTCGCACAGACTTCGTATTAACATTGCTATAATGTAAGCATCGATGATGTGCTATGTTAAATATACCACATTAACATTTTGACCATTTGAAGTGGCCAACATCAAAATTATGCTAAATCATAGGTATCCATCGAGGTATAGAAAAATTCAATATACAAATAATTGACTGTAGCACTTAATAGCTTATTTCTAAAGTCTTACGCAATGAAGTCGAAATCACTTCTGCTCAAATAACTTACGCAGGTCGAAAAAATAGCGCAGCGGTGGTCACTATGATGTATTGAGGAAATATGCTTTGACCGCACATGTAGATGTTAAAAATTTTGTATTGAAAGAAAGTCATGTTGTTTATTATAAAATCGCATAAAAGGTTGATCAATATATTTCGACTATTATACCATAGCCATCATCAAGAAAAGAATTCATGGTAAATACTAAAGATTTAAAATTTGATGTAGAGAATCATAGAATTAACACTGTAAAGACTTATAAACATGAATGATATCTATTATGCGTAGAATGAAAAGATATCTGGCAGTAGAAATGTGCTGCTAACCCATTGGGAATAAGTAAATGGGTTAATATAATTAATGGGTCAATCTAACCATACTAGAATTGGGTTAGCAGCACATTTCTGCTACCAGATATCTTTTCATTCTACGCATAATAGATATCATTCATGTTTTTAAGTCTTTACAGTGTTAATTCTATGATTCTCTACATCAAATTTTAAATCTTTTGTATTTACCATGAATTCGTTTCTTGATGATGGCTATGGTATAATAGTCGAAATATACTGATCAACTTTTTACGATTTTATAATAAACAACATGACTTTCTTTCAATACTATGATGTATGCTAGAAAAGAAATAATTTTAGTACTGCAATTAGTGTTCTGACTGCTACTAGTGTATATTGATCAATATGACAATGAGTTTATGTCGGCTGCATTTCATTTCAAAAACATTCACGAGACTTAGACAACATTCAAGAAAGAATAATTTTAGAAAATCAAAGAACGGCTGCAGACGTTGAATGTCATGTGTTTCTCTTTGATCCTGTCTGACAAGAGGAACTAACTAGAACTCGGCAGATGCCCATATTCGTAGGAGACACAGGGTATACATCATTCTCTGAAAGTCTCATTGTCGGCCTTGTTCCCTGCAGAAAGTCGCTCTGCTGCCGAACTATGAGGTGCACATCATTCTGTGAAAGTCTCATTGTCGGCCTCGTTCCCTGCACAAACTCGTGCTGGCTGCCGGACTATGAGGTGTACATCATTCTGTGAAAGTCTCATTGTCGGCCTCGTTCCCTGCACAAACTCGTGCTGGCTGCCGGACTATGAGGTGTACATCTTTCTGTGAAAGTCTCATTTTCGGCCTCGTTCCCTGTACAAACTCATGCTGGCTGCCGGACTATGAGGTGCACATCATTCTGTGAAAGTCTCATTTTCGGTCTCGTTCCCTGCACAAACTCGTGCTGGCTGCCGGACTATGAGGTGTACATCTTTCTGTGAAAGTCTCATTGTCGGCCTAGTTCCCTGCACAAACTCATGCTGGCTGCCGGACTATGAGGTGCACATCATTCTGTGAAAGTCTCATTTTCGGTCTCGTTCCCTGCACAAACTCGTGCTGGCTGCCGGACTATGAGGTGTACATCATTCTGTGAAAGTCTCATTGTCGGCCTCGTTCCCTGCACAAACTCGTGCTGGCTGCCGGACTATGAGGTGTACATCATTCTGTGAAAGTCTCATTGTCGGCCTAGTTCCCTGCACAAACTCGTGCTGGCTGCCGGACTATGAGGTGTACATCATTCTGTGAAAGTCTCATTTTCGGCCTCGTTCCCTGCACAAACTCGTGCTGGCTGCCGGACTATGAGGTGTACATCTTTCTGTGAAAGTCTCATTTTCGGCCTCGTTCCCTGTACAAACTCATGCTGGCTGCCGGACTATGAGGTGCACATCATTCTGTGAAAGTCTCATTTTCGGCCTCGTTCCCTGCACAAACTCGTGCTGGCTGCCGGACTATGAGGTGTACATCATTCTGTGAAAGTCTCATTGTCGGCCTAGTTCCCTGCACAAACTCGTGCTGGCTGCCGGACTATGAGGTGTACATCATTCTGTGAAAGTCTCATTTTCGGCCTCGTTCCCTGCACAAACTCGTGCTGGCTGCCGGACTATGAGGTGTACATCATTCTGTGAAAGTCTCATTGTCGGCCTTGTTCCCTGCACAAACTCGTGCTGGCTGCCGGACTATGAGGTGTAAATCATTCTGTGAAAGTCTCATTGTCGGCCTCGTTCCCTGCACAAACTCGTGCTGGCTGCCGGACTATGAGGTGTACATCTTTCTGTGAAAGTCTCATTGTCGGCCTCGTTCCCTGCACAAACTCGTGCTGGCTGCCGGACTATGAGGTGTAAATCATTCTGTGAAAGTCTCATTGTCGACCTCGTTCCCTGCACAAACTCGTCACAGCTAATCAACAATATGCAGCATGAGCGAATGAAAATGTCGTCCGTAATGAAGAGCGGTCGGAGACACAGACAGCAATGGTGATCAATCCCGACGGCAGAAGATGATCGACAAGCTACGGTGGATGGACAGTCTCCGGGAGGTCATGTGGCTGGCTACTGTGATGAATGAAGAAGCCTTCGACTGGGTGAAAAAGAGAAGTAGGACCCCGCGTCCGACGGAAAAACGCGATGGGGAAGAGCTTTAGCAACTCTCCTTCATATTATCAACCGCCCGGACATAAATCTCAAATCTGACTATTTGTAACATCAACAGAGCGAGCTATTCCAGAAAGCATTGGTTGATCCCGCAGATTATCAGTCACTATGAAGGTACTTTGCAAACATGATAGGTCATTTACTTTTTCGACCATGTAATGCACAATTATAATGTCAAGATAACTTGCCTTTCAAATGATAACCTAAATTGTCGGCGCGTAGCATTGTGAACTGTGACCAACGCAATCATTTGACCACTCAGACAATCCCAAAGCAAAGTTAGCAAACTTCACAGAAAAAAAATTGCATGTCGTTCAATTGCAAAGCATTAAAAACTGGATAAGACTGGTAGAAAAACTGGTAGAAGGCCCGATGAAAATAGGATTAAACTTGGACTTGTACTTGAACTCCTTTGAAACAAAATTTGGTGAATCATGGTCCTTGAATTTGAAGGTCCATCAATTCAAAACAATGTTTGATTATTTACATGTATGCACTATGTACAAACTTTAGGGCCGTAATATAGCTGGGAAAGTAAATTATGCGTTTAAGCTTATCAATATATTGTGTATAATCATATACATATATTTTACCATTTAATTACAGCTTCCTACGAGATATTTGCGGGAATAAGCTTTGGGCATGTGTCATTTGAGTGATTGAAAGTCCAAGAAAAAGCTGTGTGTACCCCTAAAAACCGCACGGTATTACAAGAAATACTTGACGGATTTCAGAAAACACATGATCTTCACTTGAGTCTTCCATCGCTTAAATAATAATACATTATAATCAGCAGGAATTAGTCACTTGTACCATTTTCCAGAATTGAATATTTTGCAATACATTTTTCACAATTAGAGCTCAATATTTGGATGCTGGACCAAGCTCGAAGCTTGAAGTCTGAGGGTTCAATAATTTATAAACACTTCATACTCCATCGCATATTTTACTTCGCAAACAGCCATAAGTCATGCTAACTTGGGATTCATCGAAGATTCGACCGGAAAGTAAAGTGATATTCCAGATATTCGGCATTCGACAGAATGGTCGATGAAAAGTGAACTACTTTCACATTTGAATTAATCAAATGCGTTATTCACAAAAGTCATTATTGCTCGACAGCATGTGAAAAGAAAATGCTGTCAAGGAAAAGTAAACGACCTGTGTGAAACCAAGCAAAGTACAGAATTTCTTTTGAAGGTTTTGGATGATACAGAATCGTTTTCATCTCATTGTAGTTAGTAGATAGTGATTTTTCTAAAACCTAATACGTATCTGAGTAAGAAGATTTTTAGTTGGATGTGGCTGTCTCAGCTTGCAGTTAACACTATTTACGTATGGAACCTGAAACATTTGAGGTAAGTATCAAACTGGAAGAGCGTGAAAAATAGCGTGCATAATGTCACAGTGTGGTTGACTTATGTCGTGTTGCCTTTCAGTATCTATAGGACCTACTCATAGCATTGATTGCCTGTATTCTTCGACTAACAAATGGAATCGAATATCTGGTGTAGTGACGCATCCTGGAAGCGAATGGTATGCTTTTGCTCTTATAGTCCGACTAATTTTCGTCGGAATGCTGAGAAAAATTCATTTTCTTGCTTTTCTATTCACCAGGTTACGCACTTCATCTTACCTTAGATGGACGTATCTCATATTCATCGTTATACCTCACTAATATCCGAAACATGCCACAGAAATTCCTCTGCTACTGCCGGAAAAATTCAAAGAATGAATTCATGGTTGGTGTTCATGCTCTTTCATCACCTTTCCTACTCTAATGATTTAGAAAATACCTTGAAAATGGATTTCATCACAAATTCCTGTTATTTTCATTTCAAATTTCTTCACTACACTCTGATGCTTCTCTAATATCCTTCGTAAAACTGATTCTTTACTCCTTCTCTGCAACTGATTCAGATATTCTTTTTCTAAAGCTTCTCCACTTCTTGCTGTTTACTTCTTTGCTTGTACTTATACCATTTAACGTCGATTGCTTCATTCATGTTAGGTACGACGGTTTGCTTGTATGGCAGTAACTATTTGCTTTCCATTTGCTGTTTACTCACACTTCACGATTTAACGTCCATTTCCCCCGTGTTTCGAGTGTTGGACGTCGGCAAGCGTCGGTCCGGTTCTCCACGCGTTCCGATCTTGAACGTCGATACGCCCAAGGTTCAACTCCTTGAAGTCGGCTCGCATGTTGTCGCACCACCTCTTCCTCGGTCGTCCCTTTTGGTTTGCGTCCTTCTACCTCCAGAGTCATTGCCTTCCTTGGCCAGGAATCCTTTTGCATTCTTTGCACATAACCATACCAGCGGAGTCTTCCCCCATCGAATGACAGCTTCCAATGGATGGATGTCAAGCCGTCCTCTGAGATCCTCAGTAGGAACGTGATCAGCCAGCCTTTCGGAACAGATCCATTTGATCATCGCGCTGTCACTGCGGCTTAAAACGACTGAGGTCCTCCAGAGTGATTGGCCACGTCTCACTGGCATAAATCATTACACTTCGCACGCACATGTTGAAAACATGGCCTCGACTCCGGAAGGGAATGCGGCTGTTCGTAAGAATGGGAAGGAGCTCTCGAAAATGTTTCCATGCACACATAAGTCTCGTCGTCACAGCGTCACTTCAGCCACCAGCTTGACCAAGCATGTCTACGAGATAACTAAACTGTGGAGTAAGTTCATATATATCCTGGCCAATCTGAACATGGGTAGTTGTTACTGGCGGGTGAGGACATAACCGCAGCATCTTTTACATTTGCAGCTGGGATCAGCTCTCAATGCTCCTGCAATCTCTGAGCATTTCTGATGGATCCGGCTCTTGCAGCCGACACAGAAGATCGAATTTCTACCCACTAACTGTTTCACCAACACAAAAATTGAAAGCCAAGATATGCATCAAACTGGATATGGAACTTACCAAACTGAGATTTTCAAGTCTCAAAGAAGAACACTCAGACTTAAGGAGCACCTTAGTATCGAAGCTAGTTTCAAATTCTTCAGCGGCTAGAAGCGCAACTTTTAATAGATATCACCAATGAGACGAAAACGAAATCCAAAATTCAATACGAACCTCATAATGATAGGAACATCAAAAACACTTTCTTGATTACACCAGCCTTTATTACAACTACATAATATTCCGGCCATTAAATCGAATTGACACATTTCTAAGTTGCTCCTGCCAGCGACACATTCCTGCCAGCATGTTGAGCTGTGGATTTGACAATGTTTATCGGAATTTATCATTTCAAGATTTATTTTGGTCCTCATTATTCTGCAGATTAGTTGCTCTCCTTGTTTTGCATGTGTTTGGTAGGCGGTCGCTCGCCAAGACGATGACTTTTGCCGCTTTTTTCCTCATTTTCTTCTTTTCCTCATTTCTGGATTTCTAGTGCCAAGATTCATTTTTACTTTTTATGCGCACTTTGGAGTAGGAATTTTCAAATCTCTAGATGTTCATGGAATGAATAGCTGGTATTGCATAGATAAGAGAAAGGACTTCTGCATAGATTTCTTGGATCATGCGAAGATCCAATAAAGTACCTCGACTAGTTTGCGAGCAGAATGTATTGCTGCTACACGATGGAACAATCGCTCGACATGGCCCACGCATGGCCACGACCACTGGTATGCCACCTTCATCAGACACATTTTCTGACCGCATGAACCCACTAAACGACCCTACTGACAACAACAACCATACAATCAATACCCATGTTACACAGCCAGAAGTTTCATCCACGCAAGATGATGCAGTCTGACTCCACAAGTTACTTAATACTCACGCTTTGTTTTTCACTTAATTTTACTCACGCTAACCCAAGTCTTCCATTCGTGCGATTTGCTCGGATGCTTGCTTAGAGGAAGCAAGTGAATCGGCAATGGATGCTACCAAAGTTCCAATGCCAGTTATCGACTGTCCAATAAATTATTGCTCAGGAATCATGACCGCGTCAACGGTCATTCGCGATATGCATCAACATGCATGCAGTCTCTTTCGAAGTGTTACGTTCCGATAACATGGCTGACAAAGAATAGGAAACACATCTGTGAATGTGAGATTGTTGCAGAATCTTTTCGAAGTAAGCATTCCTGCAGATGTACTGCTAACAACCAGGAAATGAATGTACAGTAGGTTTGGTTAGGCAGGACGGATCAGAAAGTTGTTTATCATCAATGAATGAAGTCTTAAGCTTACAGAGACCAACGATAAAGAACGTTCAAACCAATGCCAAGCAAATTTACAGTCCTTTTCACAGGATGTATTGGTACCAGTAATGCAATGCTACGATATGAAGCACTCCTCCAGCAATGCTGCCAAGATGTGCTTTACCATCCGCGAGACGTACGGATAGGAAATATCTAAGTCCCGACGACATCAACAATTAGTGTGAAAGATGGACTGTAGGTGATTATACTAACCTCTGCAAGGAAGCCTGTTTGAATGCAAGTAAATGTTAATTCCCTGCCGAAGGCATCAGCTTGTGATTCTCATCAGAAAGGACTTCCTGAAGAAGTAAAGAAGACTGATAAATCATTTGCTGAAGATGGTCTGTTGGGCAAAGTTTGTTGAGTTCTCACCAGTAAAGGCATAGCTCCGAATTCTATAGAGACACGTCGACTTTTAGTGAAACAGCACCCGCAATGTGATCCGCCTATTCCAGCTGGAATTTCTTTGGATGCTACTTTAGACCTTTGACATTCGTGCTATCCCGTCATCATTCCCAAATGGCACAGCCTGTGGTCCTTAGGTAAGATCAGTAGATAAATGCCTATGTAGAGTTCATTGATCGGAGGCGATAACCAATTTTAGTGGTCCTTCTTTTAACATTATTGTTCCATCGACTCCACCACCTGCTCACAGTGGAGTGTGACACACCCAACTTCCGGCCAACAAACCTACAACTCTTTCCACATCGTAGCATTCCAACAGCCATTCCTTTTACAAACTCAGATTGCGACATTTTTGCTTCAAAATTTAGTCAGAAAGAATTGCTTGATAGTGATAAAAGGTCGAATTTGAAATGCATCAACTATGCCAAAGATATCGACAGTGGACAGCTGCTTTATGTTAGCATGACAAATTTGATGCATAGACATCCTGGTCAGTGCAGTATGAAATAAAAGTCGTCCACTTCCATTGAGATTTTCTGTATCAAGTAGATCGTTTTTAATGTCATAGAGTATAGTTTGCTTCCTTGGGTTACATGGTGCTATAGCCAAAATTCTTTATCATGTTACTCAATGTGTCAGCTGAAATCGCCAACAGGCGTCCGGCAAGGAGACCTGCTTGAACTGCTCACTTTTGCTTTGGGTCTACATCGACTGGTCAATTTACTGAATGACATTACACAACTTTTTCATAACATGTAGTACCTAGACGACGGAAGACTATAAGGAAGTAGAGACGCCATTTCAGAGTGTTTAAGAATTGTTGATAAAACGACTACATGGTCTGGTATTCGTCTAAATTTACACCAGCAAGAGATCTACAGTAAAACACATTGTCTAAGTTACTTGTTTCCCATCAGTTGTTTTTCATGAGTCTAACATGGAGATTTTGGGAGCACCTATCGGTCTTTCAGTGCTGCATTTGTATCAAGGAAGATAAAAATGCTGAACGTCTCCTTGATGCTGTTGTGCAACTGAATGATCATCAGATTGTCTTTTATGTCTTGAGACTATGCAGCGGCTGGTTTAAGCTTAGCCACATAGCACGCTGTTGTCCACCAAAGAATGTTTTTGTTACTATTTGTTAGTAATTGTTACTAAGTTGTTTAAAATTGATGCAGATGTCATGCGGTGTTTGGAGTATTCAGCGTGAATCGGTTTAGCAGATGCCCCTTCTTTACAGGCCGAATTGAGTCTCAAACGAAGAGGATCTGGAATCAGATAAGTTGAGAAGCAGTCATCGGCAGCGTACTTGTCATCAATCTCATCCACGAATTCACCTTCTGCTAATGTCAAGGAAGCCATCGAAGCGCATAATTTGAGAACTGGTTCTTCCGGGAAGAGCATTCACTTATGTCCAGCTGCCAATTTCAAAAGTTTTTATCACAGAAAATAGAAGACCATGGAGAAGAAACTGTTTGATATGGATCAATCCTTGATTGATAAAGCCCGTTTTCCCGCCATTTCTAATAGCCAGGCATCTGCATGGATTAAAGATAACCCGAATCTAGGTCGGGGTCAACGCTTGGAACTCAGTGAACCACAAATACTGGTAAAACTTCGCTTGCAATCACCTCTGAACTACTCTTATACCTGCACTGTGTCCCGGCGAAGTTGTGGATGACTCTAGAGTACATGGCACAATTTGTAAACGAGGACCCGGCGTAGTCAAACGACATTACACCATTCCATACACCATTTTTGCCATCAATGAAGACTGAATCCAAGACTGGAATAGGGCTCTAGTGACGATCAAGATTGGTCAGCGGACATTCTCATCCTAAACTGGTCATTAGGTAAGGCAGCTGCTGTTGACATCACTGTTGTACATTCTTTCACTTCAGATTTTATTCACAGAGCGAGTACAGCATCAGATGTGCATGATTTCTTGAAGTGATTACTTTCCATTCTAGATTAAACTTTGACGATTTTTTTCATCCATGTGTTGATGAATTTTGCAAATCCATTGATCTGGATGACATGTAGGCTATTTCAACCTTGCTTAAACTTGCTTGTTAAATAACTAACGCTTTACTTCGTGAAGTTGTGATATCATCATTAATGCACCCGAACAACAAAACTCATAAAAATGAAAAAGTAATGAACTTCCATTTCCATTATTTTTATTCTTCTACTTTTATTTCGATTTACTTTAACAGCGTGAAAATGAAAGTAAAAATAGACTTGCCAGAAAATACTAAAATAGACACCCACAGAAAATAGGCCAAACATATTAATCTATTATATACCGGAGTAAACGACCCTTGGTGAATGGGAAGGGAACGTCCAACATTACGGTATGCTATGTAGCATACTAGCTACGGAGCATATATTTGTTGATAGGGAAGAATCAAAAATGATTTGATCTTTATTATTTGGACACAATCAGTAGCGATATCGCTCAAAATCAATTTTCTCCTGCGGGACGAAAAAACCCGCATCTATTGAAAAAGCTATTTTTACGTTTTTTACTAAGATAACATTCCGAAATTTTTCCCCTTATAGTCACCACGGATACCTAAATACGGTATTTAGGTATTCGTGAATCCCTATTGCGTTGTTACCTGAAGGCCTACTGCCCTTTACGAGTCTTAGTGTAGGCCTATGTCTATTTGTAAAGGACAATCTTACAGTATCGTGCGTGTAGATCAAAACTTCCATTTGTCAAAGATGTCCATCAAACTGGTTGTAACACCTAACTGCCACGCCATCAATGCATGAAATTATGAAAGAGAAATCGAAGTCATCTATTGGCCAGATCGAAGTGCATATTGTTTCAAAAATCCAATGAGTACCTACAGATACGCAAGCGGTCAAAACAACCGATTTCCAAGCTGCCATAGACTTGCAGTCAAAAAGGCTGACACTTGCAGCCTATGATGAAAAACAAAAAAGAAGAGAAGCGTCTACAGTACTACAGGTACTGACGTCCAAAAGAAGCGCAACATTCTACGTATTTGTTTGGTTTGACGCTTGACCTACGGCTGTAATTTTCATGTAATAATAATTTAGTGCATGATAAATTTGAATCGGTTAGACCACAAGGCTACAGAAGATAATGTTTGAACAATTGAGATTAAACGTATTTTCTTTGTTTATAGGGGTTGATGCGAGATGCGCTCAAGACAAACGTCGGCGGAGTCTGTCTAGAGTGGACGTAGGAGAAGGAGAGGTGATTGACCAGAGGTGAGGAGTGGCACTAAGTCACGAAGTAGAGAAGAGCCTTGACATTCCCAGCGAGTGGCCGGTCTAGACTAGAGGCATCTGAACGGATCACCGTGCAACGGAGCTCGAGTGTGCCAACCAAATGTTCGATCCAGGTCACCTCAACAATCTTAGGCAACGAAATCAGGCCAGGTTCACGTAAAAAGGCATATACGTAGGTGAGTCATTGCCCTCATTGTTTACTGGTTCGTTTTCCTTCGGAGCAGAAGCGAGCAAGTGGGCACCAGACAGCATTGAAGACCATAGAAATTTTGAGATTAAACGGATAGACGTAGTGAATCAAACGCCTTTTGTCTCTCATTCTGAGAGCCTATTTGGCAACATAGCGGAACATTACGTCGATTTGTTGATTTCTTGGATGAGTTTGTAAGAAACCCTTTTTCAATTTAGGAAGAGGCCAAGAAGGTGAGAAGTTCACTGAAAAAAATCCCGCAGCCCCTGAATTTCTTTCGTGTTGTCCCGCAGGAAATCAGTTTTTCCCGCAGAGACTGGATGCAATCAATTTCCCTATCAACAAAAATTACGATGAATGACTGGAAATCAAGGAATTCGCATCAGAGAGATGCTCTTTGAATATAGCACAGCTCACCACGATTCACGAAATTTCAAAAGTTATACAGAAGTACATTGTATTTGTTATTGGTTGTTTTGGTTGTGTACAGATGTAGTTGAATCAAAGAGATTTTCTAAAATTCACTACTGATGAACCTATCAAAGGTGGTCTAAAATAATCAATTCCCCATTTCGTTTGGCCTGACAGACGCAGTCGGCGTAAACCCATCCACTCTGCCGTACATTTCTGCTATGTTGACGTTAGGAGTGAAGCGCCTTTGGGCCGCTCTGACCACCGTTTGAGTACCACATCGTCCACGACCCTTAAAACTGCATCTCAGAAAACTCCAAGAAGACCCAATAATCCTGGAGTGATTTGAGACTTTTTGGCCACTTCCTCGGAGCGATGCGCTCACTTCGTTCACAATTGCGATTTAAATGACATTTGTTCTCCTGCTTCTGAAAGAATTGTTTGTAGCATGTCTGCAGACTACTTGCATACCCGGTACCGGCATGTTCCTCCTCATTACCTTTAAAGTCAGAAATGGTTTAACCAGAGGTGAGCAGCAGCAGTTGATAGATTTCTTCTCTATTCTTCAAGAGTTTGTTTCCATTCCTCTAACGTTTCCTAGGCGCTGAGAACTACACCGCCTACAGGTCTCTATGCAATTATGTGGAAAGTAAGCCCTGTCTGTGCTAGAACTAAGTGCGTTGAGAGCATTTCTACGAAGGAAATGATGTTTCCAACTGGTACCGTAGCTATACGTTCTGACCTTTGTCGAAGGCAATTTGTTGTAATTGCCGCGGTTCCACTTCTGAAGAATTGATGCATAATACGCCTAGGATGGGAATTTCAAGATTAATTAATCCACGCAAAATTAGTTTAATGAGTGGTAGTTACAACTTTCAGAAGTTTAAATACTTCCGATTCAGGCATGATTCTCTCATCAGATGCATGATGATCTGAAAACCATGGGTGAGCAAAAGACTAAAAAATTAATAATTTAAGTTCACTACATAAATAACATCCTCAGTTTAATAATTGCAAAGCATTTATAGCAAGGTTTTGGAACATCCTGAATTAACTGACTCAAAACCAACTTCGTCCTAGATTCGATAATTCAAACCATATTTACTAAGGCATTTTGAGTAACTTTGAGATATTCGAATGAGACAAACAAATCGACAAAAATTTAGATAAGAATCCCTTTTCAACACCTTCTTACCAACAGCAAATTTTTTGCGGACATCTGGTAGCCATGAGCTCCACTTTAGAGAACGTTTTTAGAGATTAGAATATAAAAACCACGCCTTGAAGCACTAGACGCAAACTTCAACAAATAGGTGTCTAGACATCGCATTAGCGTGTGCATCACCAGCATTAGCATCCTTTCAAAAATATTAGTATCCATGTATAGAAGTACATGCTTGAATAATCATTCGCAATCAGCTTTCGTCAAAGATTTTTAAAAGTTAACAAAGTTTAAAAGTTTATAATATTAAATATCTTTGGTTTTTATGGATAGGGAATACATTTTTGCACGTTGAATGTGAAACTAGTGGAGTGCAGTTAATTTACACTCCATTAATTGCGCATTTGACTATTTCCCTGCACTCCTGGGTGCACTATTCACAACGTCGGAGCCATTTAGTTCTTTGTCAGTGATTACATCACATTGGGACTCCTTCTCGAATTCAATGGTTGAGCATTCTCATCACCTTTGTGACGAGCTATCACACATGCCTTTGCAAGCGTGTCAGATGCATAGATGAGTACTGATCAACAAAAGCGATGAAATGAACTTGACGAACTTCCAAAAGTTCGTGCTTAAAATCTCCCTCTTATTTTGTTGTGTTTTAACTCATGATTTGTTAAATTTAGAATCGGTTTCACCTGCTGCTAGATTTACATGCAGTGACTATTATTTTTAACTACTAAGGTCGGATATCAAAGTTATTTAAGACTATGAAATACTCAATATTTCTATGATGGCACCAGTTCAAACTCTGACTGCAGGTCTAGATCATGACTTCTGTCTTTCAATTAGGATAACTTCTTAAATTAATGTCTATTATGCAGTGGCTATTACACCGGCTGTGTCGTCAGTGGTGATTGCCTCATAACAAAGTTTAGAAACTATCATGAGGTAAATAAGATATTAAATATAGTTTGTGGGGTGGTGGTGCTGTGTAATCGCTTAAAGGTAAGCAATTTATTTGACTCACCTATGAAAAAATTACTGAATTTATCACATACTGAAAGGCATCAAGGTTTCATGTATGCATATATGATTCGATATGTTGAGTGAATTGGAGTGACATCTGTGCAATAGCTTTTCCAATACCGTTTAATCTAAGGTTTTCATACCGTAGGATTCACCTTAGAATTGTCATTTGACGGAATATTGATCAGGCTGAACCGTTGACAGATAACATAGATTCTCAGGAATTAGGAGGTTGATGTGTGCTTGGAGATTTATGATTTTCATTTCATGTTTTCCATGTTTTTTATTCACAACCCATTGAAAACGATGCGGACCAGCATGATATTCCTTCGTCTCTAAAAGATCATTTATGTGTATTTCTGTCTTGGTTATCACTTGTAAAATGTAGCGATACATCACGTTGGTCGTTATGCATTCATCGCAATTATGGTGTAAAGTTTTGTGCACAATTTCTCGTTTTTATCATAATTTCTTGCCGAAATTTGTCAAAGTTACCAACGTGAATCAAAGCGCAATAGTTCCTCCATCTTTCCTGGTCTCTATCTTAATTTCGCCATCTCGTGGTGCATGGTGGTAACATCAACCTCTTATCATTGTGTGTTCACTCGTCATGAGTTGCTTCAACATCGTGGCGCGGTTATCTAGCGCTAATATGCACCACCTCGCAGAACACGGTATGTTGTATGGTATTGCGGATTGCTTCGCAGTGACATTGGTGCCAATGACCGTGAAGCGTAGCACAGACGCACTCTAGCTGAATATTGAACTCTGACGCTTCATTATTGTTTGTATTTTTGTCATACAAATACAGAGTTTTGAATGGAAATAGTTTTCAATAGACAATCATGTTGTTGCTTTTCAAAAATTAATTCTATTGAACAAATTTTCTTTCTCGAACATAGAAGATACCGTGCACATGGTAGCGCTCATTATTGTTTATCAGTTAATCAAATATAATAGTGCTTCATTTAACTTTTCATGACTTTTCACAATGACTGATGCTGGATATTGTTTCAGCTACAATTCACAGACACGATGGTGGAGCAAGTGAGAGATATTTGGTCGATCGGTCAGATCAGTGCACGCGTCTACAAGAAGTTCGATCGAAATATTACAACATTTTCCTCATCTAACGAGTCCTCTGAGAGATTTGCAAAAGATTTTACAATTACTGAAGCGTTGCAACTGCTGCGCGGATGAGGGGGTTGAGCTGCGCGTGCGCGGAGATCTTGTAAAATATCATAATTCTGCGCGGATGAGAGATCTGAGAAAAATTAACTTGGCTTTTGTAGTTGTAAACAGCTCGAAATCAGGTTTTCACTACAACTTGGTTCACTTTTTTCAAATTACAGACTTACAATGTGTGTAACCTAAATGCTCACATACATTTATTTTCAATAAAGGTGTAGTCTCAGTCTCACTGCATAAATCTAGGGCGTGCTGGACTACATAATCACTTTCATTTCAGGAGCCAAGCTATCCATTGCTTGTTGATAGCTGACGTCAAGAATGTTCGTTAAGGAGTAGAGATACCCAGGCCAGCATAAACCTTTTGAAATCTGTACTGGACGGGGATGAGGGATAACAGACATCCCACACGTGGACAGGTCACTACCCTGGCAGTTTTTTGTTGTTTCAAATTTTCTTTAATCATCCTACGGTGTGAGTTTCCGTATCTTTTTTAAATTTAAAGAGTGTGCTTCAGTATCAATGCGCTTGGCTGTCTTCACAGCACCTATTCCTGAATGTCTTTTCTTGTATTCCTAATGTATTTTCTTACAAATACGGGCCGGCATGTTGTCTTGTTTAATTGATGAGTAGAAATGCGAGATGTAGGCCTATGTCATGTATAATGCCTTTAAACTACCTGTTCAAGATTTCAATATATTGATTTTTACAACAATTATTATTTTTTCATCCTTTCATGTAGCATGTCCAATATGCATTGATTATGTAGCTACGTTGTGTTTACCATGTCTTCTGAAAAAAGACCTAGTCTGATAGAGGCCTAACTCTAACGATGGGCCTGTTTGTATATGAGACTCAAACGCAAATATGTAAATGACTGTGATTTAGTGAAGGCATAGGCCCTATATCACAATTTTGTTTTATTGATGCGATTCATTTCTGGCAGCTCATCAATGAGCGTTAATTACCAGATATTCATGCGTCTATTATGTACATGTTTCACAAAACTGATTTCATATTCTAATTGCATATGTTCTATTAAGATTAGCATGTTCCTATATACCGTATACTCAAACTATGTCCAACAGGTATGTATGGCTCCACCGAAAGTAAGTCGCTGCACAGTGTTTGTTGCCAATTGGCTATCAGAAAAGGATTACGCTGGAGAATTAATGAGTACATGGGCAGAAAAATCTAAGACAAGTGACGAAAAAGTGTATTGCAAAATCTGTCGTGAAACAATAAATGTCAAAAGTGGAGGTGTTGCAAGAATGAAAGAACATGGAAACACCGAAAAACATAAGCGAAATGCTGTAGACATCCGGCAATCCCGACCGCTGAAGGATTTCTTCGTTCAAAAAACTCCTGCAGTTGATATATCGGATGACATTTGTGACAGTGAAATTCGTTGGTGTCTACTTACGGCCGAACATGACTTGTCATACCGATTCAGTGATTCTGCTTGTGACACTTTAAAAAGGGTGTTTCCTGATAGAAAAATTGCCGAGAAAATGCAATGCAAAAGGATGAAGACCATGTACGTGACTGCATTCGGCATTGGGGCATGGATCAAAGATGATGTAATAAGTCCTCGGTTGAGAAGTGCTCCTTTCTGCCTGATGATAGATGAAGGATCTATCAGATATACAAGAAAATGGCTGGTCATTCTTGTAAGGTACATATCGGATGGGCAACCGCGCACTGATTTCCTGGGTATGGAAGAGCTGTCCGCAGCAGCAGCGCAAGACCTCGCGAACGTAATAAAATCGCAATTGAGGTCCAGGAATATTCCCTTGGAAAATTGTCTTGGTGTTATGTCGGACAGTGCAAATGTAATGCGTGGGGAGAAAGGCGGTGTTATCGCAAAGCTAAAGGGAGAGGTCCCTAACATTCTGGATATCGGAGGATGCTGTTTGCACCATGTGCACAATTCTGCGTGCAAGGCTGTGGAAAAACTTGATATATCCCACATAGAAGAATTCCTCGAAGACTTGTTCCTTTATTTGATGAACTCGAAATCCGCGAAGGCTTTCGAAGAGTTCCAAAAGCTGATGGATATGGAACCTCTGAAATTTTTGCGGCATATTTCATCCAGATGGCTACAGATCTATGATGTTGTTTCTCGACTCGTGCAATTGTATGATGCTCTGAAATCATTCTTTGATCAATTGCCCGCAACCGAAAAGAGGAGAAAGAGAGTTCAGGACATCGTGATCACATCGAATTCCCATGATACAATCATTTATCTTCATTTCCTCCTGTTCGCATTCCAGCCGTTGAAGGAATTTGAAATTCTGTTCCAGAAATCGGACTCAATCATCCATCTTCTGTATGGAAGGATCATTGATTTGATATCCAATGCTTTGTCATGCTTCGTAAAGCAACTACACGTCGATGATCTGAAAGATCTGAAACAGATCGATGATATTCCACGAAAGAAACAGCTGCCTGATCACGAGCTTTTGATTGGTCGAATCACAAGACAGAAATTGAGAAACGATCACTTGACAGCCACACAAGTTGCGTTGTTCTATGAACGTGTTCGAAGCTTTTTCGGTGAATTGGTTAAGGCATTCGTTCATTATCTGCCATTTACTCGACGCCTGATCCGAGCCGTTCAATTCATTGACCCTTCTAGAAAGGATGACGTGAGTGAGGAGGACATCGTATACTCAGCAAAGAAACTTGGCGTCTCCTGTGATTCTGACAGACTTCGGCTCGCATGGAGGCTCTACTTGTCAGAGCAAACGAAGGAAGAAGTGAACATTCCGGAATTTTGGATCTCATCAAGCCACACAATATTACGTGAAGTTGCACAGCGGGATTTGATACTTCCAGATGGCAATGCCGATACAGAGAGACTCATGAGTTGGTTGAAGCGCATTGTGACAGAAGACAGTAATCGTCTTCAAGACACATCGTTAAATGGACTGATATCAGTGAAGTCTTACTTGATTTCTCGTGGAATCACCAGTGACACTTTTGAGATCTGCCAAGATTTACGTGTGAAGTGCAGAAATGCGAAAGGGGCATATGAAGCCGATTTACAACAGCGGAAAGAAAATGAGAAGGCAAACCAAGTGCAGAAAGAGCTGGAAATTTCGCAAGAAAGAGCAAGGAAGGCAGCCTTGAAACGTAAAGAAGAAGAACAGAAGGCAGCTGAAGAGCTAGCATCAAGGAAAAGGAAACTAGCCGAGGACTACCCTGTAGAAGCTCAGAAGCTCATGGCTGAAGCATCAGCAATCTCCAAAAAGCCCAAATAGTTCCAGTGTAATGCTGTATCTGAGCAGGAAATATGAGTTGATTTTCGTAATGAGATTATTGCTGTAGCCTACATGTATACGTGTAAGCTAATGTACACGTAGATAAGCTAATTTTCTTTTTAAGTAATCCATCTAATGCAAGCTGAGGTTTATTCATCCAACATTCATCAATACCGACCAATTGTAACGAAAATCAACTCGATATTTCCAGGTAGCCTTGTTTTTGTGTTATTGTTTTCACGTTCTGATGTCAAATTACGAGTATATATAGTAGCAAGACAGCAAGTAGGCTACATTTATATTGCATAAGTTTTTGTGTGGTTGTTAGTACCAACATGAGACTTTCAAAGTGATTTACAAAGTTAGCATATAGTTTGTTTTTTTCAATATGTCTTTGTTTTTATTACAGTCAAATGTAACACATGTGTATAGCGTGGGTAAGCGGACAAGGTCATTAATACATTGGTGGCTCATTAGTAACTGCAGTTATATAGGCCTATACAACTTATTATTGGGAAGATAAGTTTTGATTTTAAGATTTCTTGCCATCATTACACGTTGCCTAAGCTCGATCGGTATTGATATCAGAGAGAAATTCTCTCAGAAAGAAAGTCAGATTCAACCCCCAGGATCACAACCATATTCGTTTTTATCAAAAGTGCGTGTAGGGGTTCAGGGTGTCTACTGAGTGCTCTATGTGCACTATTTGGCGTTATGTGCTCTAGAGCACACTATTTGTGCTCTAATCAGAATCAAGTGCTCTATTTCTGACTTTGTTTTGAAAAATACTTTTTTGATTTGTTATTTAATGAAAAACGCATGACTTTCACAGATTTTGCAAATGAAAGTTGCAAATGATTCATGTAAACGTCCTATAATTCGATTGATTCTTGAATATATTCATACCACCGTTATTGGCATATATTTGAATAGATTATGAAAATATAACGTAAAAAATATAAATTTTTGAACTGGACTTTAATTTTATTGACTGATACATATCAAATTTTACTCCAAGAAAGGTGATGTTAGTCGTTAGCATTATTCTTGAAATTCGTCACGTATGACATTTTTGCCTTTATGTACCTTGGTATCAGTTAACTTACCGTATTTCTTTGAATATGAGACGCCCTCGAATAAGAGACGCATCCGTGAGAGGAAAAAAATTGATAAGAGACGCCCTTGAATAAGAGACGCATTTACAAAAAGTAGATTGTTATAGACATTACATGCAGGCTATTGTAATGTGGCAGCTACATCCGCCTGAGCGATTATTAGGCCTACTTATCTTAGTAAAATAAGTCAGTCTACTAGTAAATGCAGTAAATACGTACATGCAGGCCTACTTAAGGGTTACTTCATCTACCATTTAAGGAGGCATTATACGGTAGCTTCCTTTGCATTTGGAGTCATGTACCGGTCGGTAACTTTTGCTGTAAATACTACTTGATTATCGGTATTTTCGTTCCGGTAAATTCAGATCTAGTCTACATGTATAGTGGCCAACATGTACTGGTATATGAATGTATTAGATGAGTCTACAAGATATGCTACTACAAACCATAAAACTCCTTTCATTTCCAAAATATTTGAATTATGATAAAGTGTATACATTTGTATGTGAGAAAAATTACTGGCAAAATTTGCCCATGACATAGGCCTAAGTGAGGAATGCAAAAGTTACCTAAGAGAATAGTAGCAAAAAACTAAGATATCTTTTTCTAATGAAAGAATGAAAACTTGAACATTTGATAGATAAGAGACGCCCTTGAATAAGAGACGCAGAACAATACTACGATATTGACTGCTCGTCTTCATTTCTTTGTGCATCTTTCAGAGGATGTCAGAGAATTTTTGACCAAATTTCAATCAAAAATGCCACTTGCACCTCACTTGTTCGGTGAGTTATCATCATTGTTATCCAAATTCATCAGAAAAGATAAGATCGGTTTTTGCGTTGAGTGGCTCAGATCTTCTGAGCATCAAGGTCGAAGATCCGGACAACTGGACCACACTAGATGATCTAGAAATCGGCGAAGGTGCACGGAGATCACTTCAGAGCAAAAAACTGAAACCCAATGAAGCCATTGCTTTCCGAAAAGAATGTAGGGCAATTCTGATCCTCACAGTAAAGAAAATATCGGAACGTTCTCCCTTCAAATATCAGTTTACGGAATTCTTGTCAGGATTCAATCCTCGATTATTTCATCTGACTGATAGAACACGTCGACTTGTTCGCAGTGCGCTCACCACCTTGAGCGAATGTAATATCATTACGATACTTGATTGTGACAGAGTGAATGCTTAATGGCGGAACTTTGTACTGGACGAAAACATCGAAAGATCATCAAAGTATAAATCATTTAAGGATCGTCTCGACGATTTCTACACCAACGTCTTGGATGAGGAAACTTATCCAACTTTGTCATCCATGATTCAGAAGGTTCTCATTCTCTCACACGGGAATGCGGCTGTTGAACGGGGTTTTAGTGGTAATGCTTTACTTCTGAAAGAGAATCTTCATACTGAATCCCTCGTTTTGTTTCGGCATGCCCAAGACGGAATTCGACGAGCTGGTGGAACAACGGAGGTAGAATTTAGCGAGAAATTTCTTCTCTCCTGTCGAATGACAAGTAACCGTCGTCGATTGGCGCTAGAACGAAAGAGAAAAGAACAAGCGGAGAAGAAGAAATTCAATGAAGAACAGCAAAGACAACTAGAAGAAGTTAAGATTCTAGAGGCGAAAAAGAGAGCTCTGGATGAAGAAAGAGCAATGGTAGTCTCAGAATTAGATACGAAGAGAAAGAATCTTATGTAAAGTGTATTTGAGAATTCGTGGACCATTACTTTTCTTTCTATCCACCGTCACAACTTTTAAATATTTACTGAATTTTTAAAAATAGAACCTTACGACATTCATTCATGTATAATTCCCCCAACTGAATATCTACATTGTATATACACCTCATAACGAGAAATGAGGAGAGCCTGTCTCAGTTAAAAGGGATATGAAATAAAACCAGTTATTAGTACACTTGTACACTGATGACATAGCCTGTACGCAAATGTCCTCGTCGTTACTGTCTTAATTAATTTCCCTTTTAATTGGGGCCGGATCTCTCAATTTTTTTTATAATAATTAACAATAGCACTGACTTTCATATAATTATTTTCTACCAAGCCGTAATTAAGGTTTCGCTGCATTATATAGTTTGAACATGATTCTAGTCCTATCACGAAATCATCGAGTGAAAATCGTTAGCTGATATAATAATAAATACTGTATAAATCGTTAATTATGATATTTAGAACATTAAAAGACTCCAAAGCCGCATTCAGACATCGATGAATTAAAAAATTTAGTAAGGTTAACGCTAATCAGTTTTGAAAAAGTAATCACAGGTTTCTCGTTATCGATAGGTGCTTCAAAGCTGGCCGAACTATTCTAAATTAATGTATGTCATGCGTGCACCTTAACACTGCGTCGCGATTTTAAAGAATATGGTTTTAGTTTTATTTAGAGGTTCCATGTCATTCTCTTCATAATCTCATTGCAGCCCCTTCAATTATATTTGTGATGACTATGAGCTATTCCAGTTACAATCGTAATGGTCTTGTTGGCTATCATTTTTGTCTTCTAGATTACTCTCATCATATATGAATTGTTATTGTAATTTGTTTCAAATGGATTGTTTTATAGATTTTTATTTCATGTTTCAGCCGTTTTATCAGTTATGGTTTTTGTATTAGCTTTCTAGCAGTGATAATAATCATTTCTTTCCCTAAACGAGATATTTGTTTTTGTGTATTAATAAACGGGACAAATAAATGTCATGTAGACCTACCGTTAGGAAGGTAATCATACGCGTAGAATTGCGTTCATCACACAGCTAGATTTTGATCGTTCTCGGGCTCTATTTTGCATAAAAATGTGTTCTATTTTGACAAAAATTGTGCTCTAAAGTGCTCTAACACCACCTTGAAATTCCAGTAGACACCCTGGGGTTCCTGGATGACATGGCTCTGCGCGGATTGAGGCTCGAGGCTCAGTAGCAACGCTGTATTAGTGTCACATTCACAAGGATGACCATGATTTGAATTTAGCTTGTAGCCGTTTTAAATACTTGTTGCATATGCTGGTGTCTAATGTATTAAACCTTCTTCATTGAGCAAAATGTTGATGCCGATAAAAATTAATTCAGCTTCAAGCGGAGAAACGGTTGTGGATAGCGTAGAAATGCCGATCGAGTGACTGATGGTCCGGGATGAACTAGTTATGTTAACTTAAATTGGTCGTAGGCATAATTTAAGTTGCATTTTGACGTATTCAATTCATTTTAAAATCACCGCTAACATCGCAGAGGGTAAGCGTGCATCTCAACAGAATGCGTCTCAAATCCATCGCATTGAACCCAAGAGAGAAATGTACAATACATGCACTTTGGTGTTTAAGCTTACAGGCATTTAGAAGTAGGCCTACAAATTAAGATAATCGAAACTTAATTCGCAGTGATGAGTGGCAACGGGAACTCATTCAACCGATGCACTTTTACAGGCTTGGCTTTCGGTTTAAAAAGGACTTTAAACAACTATCTGGATAAAATATCGGCCACTCATCACACTCACCCTTACTCCACAAAGTTGGGGCGTGGGGGGCAGCCATCCGCTGTTATACACAAAGATGACTTGACATAGGAAAATTAGAATACAGCAGTAAGTTTTACAATGAATACGCATTTTTCTACTAGTATTTTCGTTACACTATAACTCAGTTGGAAGAACTGACGTTACACTCCCGTTCGGTTAAACAATGCCGTTACGATTACTTAGATCATCAAAATGTCACGAACAATACAATTCAGCGTTTTTCCAAGAAGAGCTTGCACACGAAAAACTTTCAGCAAGCGCAATTGTCAGAAACAGTCACACTTCCTCCATAGTCTCCGTCGAGTCTGCTAGATGGCAAGGATCGGTATCCGAGCCACTGAATGCAGTCAAGTGAGTCGAACGTTCACTACTTTCCGGTATGTCACAAGCATCGGCTACGCTCACGATCCTTTATCTCAAAGGCATTATTGGATGTCTTCTACTAGGCGTTTGAGCCCCGAAGCCATAGCTACTGCATTGCTACAATAGTGCATGACATTCGCGCAGAACTGCAACACCCCCAGTGCTGCCACTCCTGCGTAAATTTACGCAGTGCGTGAAAAAAAATATTTCTGCGTGAAATGCGTGGGTTTTTGAAGAGGTGCGTGAAGGGAAATATGGATAATACTTACATATGATCTGTTAAGGAATATTATATAATTTTGTATCGTATGTTGATGAAAACACAAAAAGATTGAAGAAAATTTCATTTGATCGAGATTCACAACTTCCAGATTCTGCCATATTTATCGGTGAAGACACCGGAAAGAAACTGGATTCTGTTAGTGAATCAGTGCGCACTGAATTTTTCAACCGTGTCCGAAAGTTTTATTGTACTTTGTCCAGTAAACTTCAAGGCTATTTACCGCTGGCCGACAAGCGAGTGAGGCAACTTCGTTTTCTGGATCCTACTCTTCGGAAAACCGAAGATGAAACAGCAGTTGTTTCCATTGCCAAAGAAGTACATGTACAGCAGTGAAGATGTCACATCCCTGATAACGGAGTGGCGTCAATATGGGATTTCACGCGCAGTTGAAGAACTGAACGATATAGTTCAGCACTGGCTTCATGTCGGTAGTCTGAAATCGACTGCCATCGGTGACTGCAACACTTCGCAACAAGCCTATCCGATTCTCACACGATTGTCCACCTCCGTTTTGTCAATACCTCACGGAAATGCTGCGGTAGAACGAGCTTTTAGTTGTCTGTCAGATCCAGTTACTAAAAAGCGAAACTGTTTGAATGAAATCTCAGTGAACTCATGCTTGGTTATCAGTGGCTATTTGCGGGCTTCGAACTACTGTTGTTACAATTTTCCTTTGAGTGAAGACCTGGTCCAAATGGGTTTCAATGCTCATGCATCATACCAGAAGAGGCTGAAAGAGGAGAAAGAGGCCGACAAGAAAAAATCGGAACAAGCAGCGCGGAAGAGGAAATTGGAGGAAGAAATTGAGGAAGAAATGGAAAGATCGAAAGAGCAGATGGCATTGTTGAACAAGCAAAAGCAAATAGCATCAAATAAAAGCGGACTCCAAGAAGAGGAATCATCTCCTTTATTGATGATAGCTGAGTATCAAAAGAAACTGTCGCTTATTCAGATGAAACGCAAGAAGATTGAAAAAGACGAAAAGAAATTGACAGCGGAACAGACAAAATCAAAAGAAAGAATCATAAAGAAAACAATTGAACAGTTTGCCAAAAAGTAGCAGTACCCGGTTTTTTACATTTTCTCAAATATTGTTATCTTCAAAGTTTTTTTAGTTGAATTATACAGTATATTTTGTACAGTGTGTAGTAGTAGCATGTACATGCATTGTCAGTACGTATAATCAGTAGGTACTCTGGCTGTATTTTGTATTCGAAAGTTTGGACATTTTTATAGAAACTAGTAGAGCTGAGCATAATTCGTTGGAGCTTATTTTTAATCGAATAATTTCATTTATGACTTTTTTAGTAGACTGTACACTAGAGCTGCCTAGCTCTTTGAGTTTGTTTTTTTACTATTATGGTCTTTTGATAGATATATTCTGTTGTTATATTTTGTTTTTACGAGTCTTGCGTTTGTTAGGTCTTTTGATAGATACTCTCTACCGATATTTGTTGTTTTCAAAATACATGTATTGATGAATTGAAAGCATTTGTTTTTGGTTGGATTGCGCAGCTGCACTATCTAATGTATGATTGATGTAGATTTAAAATGCGGAGCTAATCGTCTGAAGGAAGCAAGGGAATAAGTACAGAAAAAATAGATTGTGCACTCTTTAGACTTACCGTACATGTACTTCCATAACACATTCTCAACGCATGTTGAAGCATAATTTGACCGTATCAAGACGAAACGTTGTAAGCACCATGTGACGATTTTTCAGGAGAGTCGAAATAGAATTAAAAATTTTATTGTTCTTTATGGTCTTTATGGCTTCTTGTTCCTTTACGCTCCTCAAGTTCATGCTTCAAAGGGTTTGAACACAGAAATTAGGGTACGTGACAGCTCGACAATACGCATTCCGAATGTATAAAAGTCTCATTTTCGCAAAAATGTCGGTGACAACGTTTCGTCCTTGTCCGGTCGAATTGAAGCAGTCTCACAGATAGTAATTTAAGATCAAATTTATCAGAACATAACCACCACACAGCCTACACATACGGTCACATGTAGTTGTGATGAGTCAAAACAAAATGAAAGGAAAAGTTGAACTTATAAACCTTGTCTTGTAAAGTAGATGTAGCGCTACATGTAACTGTTTAATACGCCTGCGTGAAAAAAATTCACCTGCGTGGGATTTTCTAAATATCAGAGTGGCAGCACTGAACACCCCAGATGCTGTGTGATCATATTAGAAAGAGTGCACGTCATTGGCAGATTGGGCAGTGTTGCCAGCTGTTTGTCTTAGGACTTATGCATGTGAAGTCCTTACTTACACACTGTCACACACGCATGTGTTACACATGTGAACGTGTAAATGAGACATGCGCGACTAAGAAGTGGCACGGGATCCTTCAGACATGGTACAGGAATGCGTCTACTGTGGCACAGTCTGCAGCTGGATGCACTCTTTGAGTCAATGACATAACTCGTCGACGTATGACCTTCAGAACATGGCCAGAACACGAAAATGAAGAGACAGAAACACCGGTTTACGGGCGAGACCGAAAACCACAGGTTCAACACTGCGTGGGGCACTGCACCGATTTACAAGCGAATCAGGATACCCGTTGCTTTGAAGAGTCTTACCTAGAAAGTTGAATTCAGCATCAAGAACTGATGCTGAACAGAAGCGGCGTGCCCATTCAAAATGAAATTTGACCAAATTTATTTTATAAGATGTTGATCTTTCAACTTTGCCAGAAATTCAAAAGAATCCTTGATGCTTGAGCCAGATGCTTCTGTCAATGGACACTGGTCGACTGACCCTGGCTTCTTCACTTGATTTATCAGCCGCCTTTGACACCGTCGACCATGGTATACATTTTGACAGACTGCGTGCTTCATTTGCTCTTCGCGATGACATTCTCAATTGGTGTGCATCCATTCTAAAACACCGCACTTAATTCGTCAGCTATTGTTCCACTACTTTTCTCCCGCAGCAGCGCAATGTGTTGTTCTTGGGTTCCGTGTCGGGGCCATTGTTCTTTATTTTTGTACACATACGATCTCTCAAGACTCGTCCATCATCGTGATCTCAACATTCATATGTAGGCTGACGACGTAGTGATACATGGATCATGTGTTCGTTGCGATATTGACAGTCTGAGCTTGCGACTGCCATCATGTATAGTTGATGTTACCTGCTGGTTTTCCTACAATCGACTCCAGTTGAACTGGGACAAGTCGATGTATCTGGTTCTCAAGCAAGAGACAAAAAATTGTGCTTAAGATCCCATTCGCACTGGCACGCACTCATCTTCGCCTCTACACAGTATATATCAGATGTCGTGTTTTTTTCTTCGACGTGTTTCTCCTTCAATACCCATGTGACTAAAAGTGTCCATGTGTTTTTCTATGCTGCATCAGATACCCTCAGTCCCTCGTGCTGCCTCGCCTGGATTATTGCATCCATTGGCTTCGTCGACTGCAAACTGTGCTTCATGCCTCTGCACGCATTATTTACGACTCCAGTCGCGTCTCAGAGGTTACTCCTCTCTTTGAAGTGTCAATCCAGGAGAGGATTGCGTACCGTCTGGCTGTGATCGTGCACTCTTTAGACAAGTTATGGCTCCTTCATACGTGCCTCACGTACCTCATCGTCACGATCCAAAGCGTTTACTCGCTCCCTGACTGGTCGCGTCTGCGATCGGCGACCCTGTCCGCCCCGCGTGTTCGCCATCCAACAATCGGGGGCCGTTCGTTCCCGTACCCATAGTTATGTCACCAGTGTGGAGAATCGTCGAGCATTCAGTGCTCCACTGAGGAGGTTCCTGCTCCAGTCACATACATGAACTCTATCGATACTTTCACTTTAGTTAATTGACTCTGATCTTGTAAAGTGACATAGAAAATTCTGATATAATGTCACTGAATTATAATTCAATAATGATAATTGATTAAATAATGATTACATTGACCCTTTGCCTGATGAAGCTTCAACTTTCTTTAATTCTTCCTTCATAAAGTTTTCAGTCGTAATATAGATAACCAAGGATGTGTTAAAATTCCAGATGCGATTTTCTCGGAAGAGGAAGGCAATCTCCGAATTGTCGAAGCCTGCCTACAAATTTCAAAGTAAGTTTTGTTTTGTGATATTTGGACAGTGCATTCGTAGCACGCACTGTTTTGCAAGTTCCATCGTACAGTAAAGGAAGAATATTCTCATGTGCTTCACAGTAAGGCTGTGCGTAGCGACTCTTTCAAAGTAGCATCCAACGGCTATAAATTCAGTAACATAATCAAGTGTTTTGTGAATATCGTCTCCTAGATGCGGTACTGTCCAGGTCAAACAAGTTGGGATACACTCTCTTGATTGCTACAAAACTGTACCTCAGCTGGATCTGATAACCTGTGTGTCACAAATAGCTTGGATAAAGGAAGTTCAATATACGAGTAGCTGCAATGGAGAAATTGTGACATGGGAGGTGCTAGCACGTTGACATAGTTTGCACAGTCGTTGACCATCGATCAAAGTTGACAATGTTATTAAAAGTAGCTATTCAAGTATAAAGTAGCAATCTGTTGCATTTATTACAAACAATTTCTGTTCATTTATTTATAAAGTTATATAGGAATTTGCTTATACGCCAGTTCACAGCGCGATGATCAACACGCGCTTTCTCTTGAGCAGATCAGGGCATCTGAAATCCTCATAAGACTCATTTCTTCTTTAGATAGATGCTTGACTTCCTTTCACAATTGACCAATAAGCTTCAATTATTGTTCCGTGTTTTTTCAACTCTTAACAAATAGGCCTGTATGTAATGGATTGTTTTTCATATTCAGAATAAATGCAATATGCACAGGTGCTTTTCTATCTGAAACCTTTTCATGGGATGGTATTGGGCGCCTGTAGGCCTATGTCCAAGCGCTACTATCAGTAGAATGGCGAACATTTATCTCACAGTAATTATTCAGGCTGCAATGAGCTCTAACCTTGTTACTCCGCACAAGCGGGAACTTCGAGTAAGCGGGAGAGAAATCTCGCTCCCTAGTCGTCCTGCTTATCCGGAGTGCACTGTATTTCTTGCAGAGTAAGCATCTACTTGTCATACACTTTCACATGAGTGGTAGTTTTCATTCATTTCGCTCCCAAGCCGTCCCGTATTCGGAGTGCACTGCATTTCTTCAATGCGATTGAGCATCTACTTGTCTTACACTTTCAGATGAGTGGTAGTTCAGGGTCTCTCTTTATAACAAGAACGTGTAGTGACCTCGCAACAGATTCTTGGAATTTATAACAACTAAGTTCCTCTCCGGATAGTGTATGCAATTTTTCTTCGTTCATTTGTTTCGAACGATCACTCATATGATGATCTGTAAATGCTTTCTATATAATATCGAAGGCAATGCCTGCAGTCAATACCTCAAATCATCTTCATAATCAATGTGTCATCATTTCTTCATCGGAAAGACTTGGAGTTTTTCTATCTAAGCTATTTGTGACAGGCGGAAGATCTGATCTGGCAGTTTTTTAGTCAAGGGTGGGATTCAAAGCAACATGGCGTGTTTTAAAACGTTTTTTCGTTATTTTAGAAAAGTAATTATAAATGACATTTACTTCTGTAAACTGATAAATATTTGCATTAATGACATATTCTCGGTTGTCATAAGTGTATTTTTTTCATTTGATAGTCGCTAATGTCACATTCATGTACTAATACTCTACCTGATGTGCACATTTGTTTAAGGCTACAGTATGTTGTACTTCACTCGAGAAGATAGGGTTTCTAAATGATAAGGTGCATTGTCGGGGAAGAAACGGCCGTGCCATGTACATGTTTTTTAGGATGAGTTTTATTCTAAAGTAAACTAAAAGCAAATAAGCGTTTATTCATAACAAAAACGACCCCCAATTAAGAATCGGAGGAGGTCCAAAATCAATTGCAAAGTTAGGGCCGTATGCACCAACAGTTAACCGCGCGGTTAATACGCTAATCGCACGGTTAACTTTTAATCTAACCAACGGTGGTATGCACCAATAAATAACTATGGTTAACTCTGACTTCATCCTTCAGGTTAATGTTTCGTATGCACCAACTTATCCATCAGGATAACCGCGCAGTTAACTGCAAACTTAACCAGCGAAATATAACCACGCTGAGGGGGTGGGTTAAAGCTGTGGATAAGACGAACATTGTTTGTATCGACCAATCACTGAAGTAGAATATGATAATTGTCTGACGTTGACATGAAAGGAACGAAAAATCCTTAGAACTTCAGTCAGACAGCAGTATTTCGATCATTCACCGATAAAGCTATAGACTCACCATTATATGCATGCAAATGAAAATAGATCCATTTGAGCATTATGATTATCTTAACCAGCTTTCACAAATTGGAACGCGCTCAAAGAGAATAATTGCAAAACTCGTCCCGATAGAATATTGGATTCGTCTGGCGAAGAAGAATTTAGACAACGATTTCGTTTTACTAATGCGACTTTTTGTTATCTGGTTCAACTATTTCAATACAGCTTGCAGAATAGTTCGTGTGTCTAATGTTATTGCTCTTGCTGCTCGTCGGTTTATTCAACGGCACTACTGCAGTTTAGTGCACCCTCTTTTACCCCTACTGCAGTTTAGTGCACCCTAAAATGCATGTGAGAACAACATGATTTAATCAACAGAATGAATGCCGTTCGTTCTTCCCTATAGTTATGAGTGTCTTTGTGTCTTCGTCTTCGCACATTACACCGAGCGCGCGCTTCGGTGTAATGTGCGTAGTCATCGTTTGCGGGAGAATGCGCCGTTGTTTTAGGGTGCACTAAACTGCAGTAGGCGCGTTTCCGTCTCTTTCATAGAGGGTGCACTTTCAGTAGTGCCTTATTCAACTCCCATCTGTACAAGAGCGCCAAGAAATTGCCGCCGATTTTTTCCAAAAACACAGATTTCCTGGAGTTGTCGGAGTTGTGGATGACACTCATGTGAAAATAGACAACATCTGTATCGGAGCTTTATCGCAGCAGAAAAGACCATTTTTCGATCAATGTACTGCCTCAGCCGGAGTGAAGTTCCTCGCCCGTTGTCGAGTCATGCTGTCCTATTGTCTTTCTGAGGGAGACTTCACTTTTTATCCTCTGAGCTGACGTAGAATGATAGCGTAATTACTATAAATAGAACTATTACGCTAAAACGTCACACTTCATGATGGATAAATTAACCATCGATGGTTTACTATCCATCGAGGATTAAACTTGGTGCATATCGCCTGCGTTTTAAATATAGCCATCTGGTTAACAAACCATAGGTTAAATCTGTGGCTAAGCTATTGTTGGTGCATACGGCCCTTAGTCGTTAACTAACATGACAACACGACAAAATTCAAAATGAAACTTGTATTGCATCATTATACATTTTGGTACAATAGAAAATAAAGCTATTTCGTTTACGCTGTGTTCGAACACGAGGTAGCAACAATCTGTTGGTACGACTTGAGTGTGGCGGAATCAAGGTTCTAAGAACATGATCTTTACACGAAAGGATATCATTGAACAATTTCAGAGACAACGATCGTCTGCGAACATCACGATTCAAAATATCACATTTTTACCATGAATGATGCGGAAGGCTCGCTTACAAATCAAATTCAATTTATTATCAAAAGCATGACCTGGATTTATGAAAACTTGAGAAGCATAATCATTTAGTGACTGCAGGATAGCAAAAAAGATAGAAACGAGCTGATCATGTGTCAAAATAGATTACGATGTACGAAAAATGTACAATCTCCGATATAACATTGTAAGCATGGTCATAAAACCTCGTTTTCCAGCATGTTTTTAAAATGTGCTTTCTGGCATGCTGTAAACAGTGACTTAAAATATGCTGTAATTCAGATCCCAATAGTCACTGAGTTGAACTTGATACGTGACATGATGCAAGTGATGCAGTAATTAACGCAGATTAATGCAAGTGAGCCAGTAATCCTACTGTTCATGAATTGCTAGATTGGCGAATGTAAAAGTGTAGCAGACTCCAAAGAAATTGAGTCCAACATGTCCAATTTATCGAAAACATCAATTTCAAGTTTTTTCGAACTGTCATCCAGGCAAATGCCCTCATATCAAAACTTTTTGTGCCCTCTTAAAGTCTGGGAGCTGGGGCATTCATACCAATAGCGGTTTTTCCGATGATTCTTGGAAAAAATTGACTCGACATGATTTTTAGATTGACTTATATGATGTTGGAAAGAATCAGGAATATTTTGATGTTAAACGATTATATAATTGATGTACTATACAAAATTATTCGGTCAGCATCCACTAACGATCTTCAGGTAAAAAAAAATTGCCGAATGGCTTTATTTTTTCTTGTTAAACGGACATTTGTTATTTTTTCGAAAAATTCCATAGCATAAAATAAATAGCATAATTGTCCTTTTAACAAGAAAAAATAAAACCATTCGGCAATATTTGAAACAGAAAAACGTTTCTTCATCAACCAATTGTACTCTCACCAACTGTACCTTGAATAAAAGCGATTTGTGCAATCAGAAAAATATCATCTACCAAATCACATGCAACAAATGTAGAAAATTTACATCGGTAGTACCATCAGATCTTTTCACCATCGCTACAAAGAACATTTAACAACAAAAACATCCTCAGTTTATAAACATATTCAAAACTGTCACATCAACAACTTTAATCTTACGTGCTCAATTCTTGCCTATGATAATCTCAATACTAATATCCGTTTACGTGAATCATTTTTCATCAAAAAAATTGCAGCCCTCTATTAACAACAAAAATGAACTCGACAGTTATCGAAACTTCCTTTTCTACTAACCTTCTTTCATGCAGTTACCTCCGTTATTCCTTTTATATTTCTGTACTCTTACATAAACTATTAGTCATGTCAATTTCTATTGCTATTGGTAAATTGTAGCCCAGTACTACCTTCCCCATATAATAATAATGCTTTATTCGTCAATACAAAAGCGGTATGACATGCATGAGTACAAGACAGATTTCACGTGAATTTTGAAAATTTTACAAAGCTCTTGTTATACAGTGCTGAATTTCTGCGAAAAGGTAGCAATACACGATGGTTTCGAACAATACGGGAGCTATTGCGCACTTTAGAAAATGTTGACAGCGGATGCTTGACAACATTGTTGCTAATCCTTTTGACAAGTTCAATACATCTACGATCAAGCACTTCACGAAGTGAAGGCCGATCACGACTATTGGACCAACGCACTGCTAATTTATACAATCTTTCAAGCTTCTGAAAATGTTTGGCACTGATGTCACAGATGACCGGCCAACTAAAGTGCGTGTGACAAAGTACAAAACTTTCAAAGGCTTTCCAGACAACTGTACCGGTGTTCCTATTAACACGTAAACGGCGAACAAGTGACATAGCTTTACAGCAGCGACGATATAGTACAGAAAAGTGAGTGTCCCAATGCAAGTCAGAAGAGAAATGAAATCCAAGGATCTTGGTGCAGTTTACTTGAGAGATAGATATACCATCCAACATAATGTCAGTCATTGGGGGAAGATTAGCGCCCAGGAGGAGAACAAACGAAAGTCATCAGGTAAACTTGAGATCTCACCATGCGAGTTAAAGGACAACATAGTTACATCATCAGCGTAAACAACAGTGTCATTATTTACAAATTCAGGAATGTCATCAATAAATAAGGAAAACAAACGTGGTCCCAAAATGCAACCTTGTGGAACTCCACTAGAGATGGGGCACCACACAGACACAACATCATTCGATACAACACGCTGGAAACGATCAGACAGAAAATTATGTATGAAATTAGTAGCAAGGGGAGAAGAGTGAAAGTGATCGCGAAGGGTTTCAAGAAGCTTGCAGTGGCTGACAGTGTCAAAAGCTTTTCTAAGGTCAATGGGAATGAGGGAAAAATAGTTATCAGAGTGAGCGGAAATGTGTTGTAGGATGGAGAGCCTAATTGCAATCAAAGCGTTGGTACAACCACCAAAGCTATTGGGCAAGAAGCCAAACTGCCTTTGGTGAATGCTTCGGTTCAGTCCGGAGAGAAGGATTTTGTCACGAATCAACCTTTCTAACACCTTGCTGGGAAAAGGGAGGATAGATATTGGACGAAAATCATCGCTGTCTTTCTTGCGAATGGGAAGAATGTTGGCGTACTTCCAAAGACGCGGGAAAAAGCCAGTTTGGATGCACTTGTTGTATAGAAAAGCTAGAGGACATGCTAGCAGATCAGCAAAGGTTCTATAAAACAAACCAGGGATGCCATCTGGCCCAGGCGAATTTTATTTACATCTCCTGATCATTTGAGTGACACAGGCTTCAGAAACAGACAAATCATCTGATGAATGAGTGATATCATCAGACGCTGAAAATTGTTGAATATCAGGAGGAGCAAAAGTACTATAAAATTTGTCATTGAGTGAGTTGACTTCAGTAGCGTCAAGACTGGGAGGAGCGGAATGTTTTCCTGAGAGTTAATGGATTTCCAAGTTTCTTTCGGAGAAGAGTGATTGTAGGAGAAATAACGTGACCTTGACTTGGCTAATTCAGAAGTGAATTTTTCACGAAGACTAAGGACTTTACCATAATTTCCTCTGCTAAGGGCGCGATCTCTAGCATCAGACAGGGCTTTAAGGGAAGGAGTTAACCAGGGAGGGTCTGAGCTACGCATGCGGACAGTCTTCTCGGGGAAAAAGGTGTGATAGAGGAACAGGAAAAATGCCTGGAGCTGGTCAGTTAGGACATCTATGTCATCAATAAATAGAAAGGATTCATACCAGTCAACTGAAGAAAGAACTTCACAGCATTGCGCAAAAGACGTATGAGTGCAACAGCGAAATTTGACTTTGGTGATAGTGGGAGGGCATGATTGGGAAGGCTTGACAAGAATACCTCGGTGATCAGATCTACATAAAGGAGACAGAAAAACAGGTGCAAAATACTGAGGCTGACTAGACGCGACTCTATATCAAGAACATTATTGCCTCTTGGAGGCAAGTGAATCAATTGTGACAAATTATTACACGTTAGAAACTCATCAAAAACGTGACGTAAGTCATTAATATCCCCTACGATAACATTATGACCACAAGTAGAGCTATCGACAAAATTCTGCAAAGAGGCTAACAGAATGTCATGCGCCTTAACTTTACCCCAGTAAGGGTGATAAATGACACACAGATTCAGATCAAAATCGCTAATCGAACAGACTAGGAGATTCGATTTGATGCCATCAATGAAACTGTTACTCACAACAGAGACACAAAAATTGGATCTGTGGTATATTGCTACACCACCTCCTCCGGAGTCCCGATCTTGTCGAAGGATTTTGTAGCCTGGTATTGAGATGGAAGCGTCGGACGTTGTGTTATTCAGCCATGTCTCTGTGATGCAAATCAAGTCAGGGTTCGATTCATTGACTCTGATCTTGAGATTGTCAACCTTGTTAAACAGGGATCGGGCATTAAACAAAAGGATCGAGGGGACGGCTGTTGGGGAACGTTTTGGTTGACGAGGTTTCACAGACCATGGATTCCTTAATAGTATTAACTTCCTTAATAGATTCACTTTTTCAATTCACTATCCGACTTTTAATGATTCTGATAGTTTTCATTTTTATCGAAAGTCAGGGATAAAGGGATGCTTTGCTATGGAAATTTGAACTCAAGCTTATGATTTGAAATTAATCCTGCAAAATTTCTAGACACGCTTGTCCTTTTGAGATGAAGTTCCTTTTAATGCTATTGCATGATAATGCTTATCAAAGTTTTAATTATTATACTCATGGTATTGACAAGATAAAGGCAGTGATGCGAGAAATGTGTTTGCTGTTTCAAGCCAGAAAGTGTACATGATCATTAAAAACAAAGGCGATTAGGTGCTTATACACGCCAAATGTGAACTGTGAGCTACCCTTCACACTTCTAGCGAGCGAGCGGTAGTGACCCTTCTTCCGTATTTCCCGAATTTCAAGTTTCCCATCCCGGCCACTACTAAGGAATCCATGCACAGACACTGAAGGATTGAAGGGGAGTCTCGTGCACAGTGGTCGGTAAATTTGGTCGACGGCAGTTAGGGAGAAGCAGACGATGGAACCAAAGCACTCTCCGAGTCTTACGCAAGATTGGGTAATCATGTCAAAGGTTCAGCAGGTCCGCACGAGAGTATTGCAGCCGAGATGACATCCGAGAGGGAGAGACCAAGGAAATGTAACAGGCAGGCAGCAGGAATGCGATGATGGGGATGAGACAAGAAAGTAAGCGTGGAACATTGCGTGCAGTTGAATGAGTCATCGGTAAAAAAATGAATTTTGAAGTTGAGTTGTAATCGAAGCAATGTCTGTCGTTGATGAATTTGTACACCGCAAACACAACTATTCTCGAAATCATAATTTATTGAAAGTTAAAATAAGTCAAAGGAAAAAAGTTAACACCCGAACGTCTTCGCCGGCTCTTCTCAAGGGTGGACATCGGTTAACTGACAATAATACACTAATGCAATCGACACTGACACAGTGAAATGACAACAACTCAAAAGGACGGAATGACGGACAGAACTAACATAGAAATCTACCAAGGCAAAGCAAGAGAGAAAATGAATTGTTTCTGGATACATAAAGCAGGTTTGTACATAGTACGAGATCTATTTCTGTTCGTTCTCTGAAGGATGAGTTGGCCTTCGAGTGTAAGGTCTGGTTGTGGATGCAGCTACGTGGGCCGCACTCAACGTGATTTGTCTGCCAGAGTGTCTGAGCATCTCAGCATGGATATACTCTTGTGGTTTTCGTCCTCGCTCAAAGTCTTTGCCAGATAGCGCTGTTACCAGGCATGTTATGTCCTGTAACCTTTTTGACAAGTCTGTTCCTCCAGTCAGTCATTTTTCTGTACTGGCTCATTCTGACTCTGTTTTTCTTCTAAGCATTTTGGAGGCATTACTGATAAAATTGTACAAACCTGCTTTATGTATCCAGAAACAATTCATTTTCTCTCTTGCTTTGCCTTGGCAGATTTCTATGTTAGTTCTGTCCTTCATTCCGTCCTTTTGAGTTGTTGTCATTTCACTGTGTCAGTGTCGATTGCATTAGTGTATTATTGTCAGTTAACCGGTGTCCACCCTTGAGAAGAGCCGGCGAAAACGTTCGGGTGTTAACTTTTTTCCTTTGACTTATTTTAACTTTCAATAAATTATGATTTCGAGAATAGTTGTGTTTCCGGTGTACAAATTCATCAACGACAGACATTGTTTCAATTATTTGAAAAGTCGTTTGCCTCAATCTGAAGTTGAGTTGTAATCCGCAAATCTTTGATGAAAATAAATTGCATAGCGATGTTGTCCAACCTTAGAGGAAAAGAATGATATAAAAATTGTCAGAGAACGATACCAGAAAGTGGTCAAGATTCACGTAAAGTCAAATTGCACACGCGGAAACTGAACAGAGCGCCTGTAGACACAACCGTCTGCTACGAAGTCCGATGATGTTATGATCATCATCATCTTTCATCTTAATATTTCATTGATATCAATCATTTTGCCTATCCTATCTTGCCAGACCCTACTTGAATTAAGTTAAACTATGTTTTATGTTTGAATTGCTCACATGGCACTACTAACCCTTTATTGAATTTCTTTCTTTTTTTACCTGAACATCATAGAACAACAACATGACTAATCAGGGCCTTTTCACCAGATTGACTTAATTAAGACATCACCTCGACGGTAGTTATGGTGACATCGTTGTATGAATACTTGTTTGACAACAACAATGGAAATTAGACGAAATACACAGTTATCAACGGGTGTGAAGTTAGCGGAACCATTTTTTATTACAATCTGATTGTATTCGGAACATCTTCTACTTTATCAATTTCATCCTCCTTATCACGAATCCGGTCTCCGATTCCACAAATTCGCAGTCGTTCTTTAAGAAATTAAAGTTTGCAGAAAAAGTGGTTCCGCTGTGAAATCTGACAATGAAGTTGGCGGAACCATTTATTCATCCTAAGAATTTCTCAGTAAAATCTGCCTATTCGTTGAGATAGTTGTCTGTGCGGAAGGTCAATCATAATGAATCCAAAAGAAGAATCTCATCCAATTTTATTATAAAATACTCACAAGTTCACTCGACACGTTTCGTCTACACAGACTATGTCAAGGGTTGCAAACTGTTACTGTACAAGTGGGTTTATATACAAATTTGTCAGTGAAAGCAGCTTATCTGTTCAGCTCATGTCGTCTGCTTAGTTTTGGCATGTTATTCGCAATATAGCGGTATTCAACCACCCTTTTAGCGCAGTTTCCGGTATGAAGACAAGAAAAGTGCACTAAGTGAGCATGCGGTGATAACCCACAGTGTTACTGCTGTTGCTACCAGGGTGACTGAATCCCGCTATATTGCGAATAACATGCCAAAACTAAACAGACGGCATGAGCTGAACAGATGAGCTGCTTTCACTGACAAATTTTTATATAAACCCATTTGCACAGCAACAGTTTGTAGCCCTTGATATAGTCTGTGTAGACGAAACGCGTCGGGTGAATTTATTTTATATAAAGGTAAAATTGGAAGAGATTTCTCTTGAATTCATCTACCTGTTCGGAGTTCCGGTCGTTATTATGAAAAATGAAGTCTATATTTGTGATCAGCGCAACAAATTGGATCTGGCAGTGAAATGAAAACTGAATTACTGCGCTTATCTGCGATCTGTTCCGCAGGGTGGTTTCTATAAACTTCACACATGTGAGTTATCATAGTTTATGATTGAAGGATAAGATAGGTCTACTAAAATTCTCCAAGATTAATATATAGGCCTTGTGTTTATAACATTTTCAACTGTAATAACATTGCATTTCCATTTTTCAGAAGCTATAGTGAGAAGTAGGTACCAGTAGGCCTTGAACAGAGCACTACTACCTTGCGACATAAATCGCATTGAGTTAGGCCATGCACGTTGTGCACATGTGCTAATGGCTTATGATACCGTAGAGCAATGCAAATTTCAAAAACAAAAACTGTGCGACATGGTTGCAATTGCGATAAATGTCACTCGCAACTCATTTGATGGTCCTGTGGTTGTATCGAAATTTATGAAAGAGAACAACCGGCTGCATGGTAAGGGTGTGTTCATGTGACTATGTCAAAAATTGGACTTTCAGACCGTTAGACCAAGTCAGGAGATAAAGGATTCAATAGGTTGACTTTTTTGACGAAAAGTTTGCATTCATCGGTTTTGGAGTCTTACACTCATAGAAAAATTTGAATGAGAACAAAATCCTGTATATAAGTTCTACCCAATTCGGTAAAATGAGTAGGCTATATGCATGCTATTTGTATGGCATGAACAAGCGACTTAGTAGGCCTAAGAATAACATGATATCGGCACTACAGGTGCCTTGTATCACACCTCAAAGCAGCTTTTCAAGTCGCCGACACATGTTCTTCAATTGTACTAGCTCTCGTATTCGATTTTCAATTGTCTGAATTGATCACTTGTAGCCCCTTACGATTGTGGGTACATCGGCCCAATTATCTTTGGATGGTTTATATATTCATTGTTTTCCTAAACGTTGAGTTTGTTTTCCAGGGAGAGCTTGTATACTGTGCAATAGTGGTGAGGATAAGGAGCAGTTTTACGGCAAATTTTATCAGCATACAAAGTTGTATGCGCACTTCAACTGTATGGTGAGTGTTGAATCATTTGCTGGCAAAGATGTGTATGGAATTCCCGATAGTGGTCTGAATTAAACTGAACATCAGGGGGCTTGGTCGGCGAGGCTTCAGCCATATGTCAGAATTCCGTGTCGGTGTCCGACCTCCATACCAGATGATTGCTAGGCCAAGCAGACTTCCAATGATGCTCTTGGGGCTCGACCTCTGGACCGACAGATCTCAAGACCAAACACTTAGTCACTGTGCTATGGAGACTACGATTGATTAAGATGCACTTGAAACCTTGATCAAAACTCGTGCTGACTCGAAAACTCGCACTTGACATCCAGTAATCGCTTTCGGGGTCTCCAACGCGCGCACTTGAATATTTTCTGTTAATGTAGTAGTCAGATAGTTCTTATCAACCCAGCCAGTCATGAGTATTTCATTGATACTACAGGTGTATTTGAATTCAGTTTCCGATATCGCCTTCCCTTCCAAAATCGATAGAGATCGACTTTCTATCATTTTGATAGATCGAAGCATCCGAAAATCCATAGGCGTGCAGCAATTTATTGTTATCACATGCATGAAGAATTTTAGAACAAAAAACGTTTAGATAAGTGAAGAGGCCTTGGATCATTTTTTCTAAAAATTTTGTTAATTGGAAATCGAAGTATTTCTAAAAAGCTCCTATTTTTGTTGCAACTCTTCGATCAGCTCTATGATCATCGTCAGAGGGAAGGACTTCACCGGAAGACATAATTCAAATTCTTAGTCCGACCGCATGCGGTGAAGTTAAGTGAAGAGCTTGAAAGTGCGCTAAAACTAAGCGTAGGTCGGTTGGCTTGTTTTTTCAGGGACCACAGCAACAGTGCGACAGAGCGACCGAATCCCTCATCCCCTTGTGTGGTTAGGGTTAAGTGAAAGCACTGAACCATTTGATCATTGGCTCAAGACCCGAGGACGAGCATTGCTTGTCCTTTTATTAACTGCCGAGTTGACGCAGAGTTAATCGTAAATAGAGCGCACACAGCTCGTCCTCCACACTTTACTTTCACCTTTTCGTTTTACGTCCATTATTCATTCTTTGAGTGGACGGTCCCTTAGTGTGTATAAAATAATTGTGTAGTATACAAGCAAAACGAGAAATTGAGATTCCCATACTGAGCCATTAGGTGAGTCATCATTTCCCTCGGTTGAGGTCAGACGATTTCGAATCTGTGATTTGCTGACGAGGCCGCCTGCTGTCTGCTATTCACCTGTTCACAAACAATAACAATCTTTCACGCCGTAGTTGTTGACGCTTGCGTCCGATCAGGAGATCGACAAGATTTCTGGCAACTTAATTGATGATGACGGGAGGACAGAATGAAAATGAAATGATCAGCTATGAAGTAGTGAACTTCGAATCACTGATAACCTCATGTAAGTAAGCAACCCATTGCTTCATCTGCCTGGTGTTTCGACTGGTCAAGTGAATAAATTTAGTAATCAATCAATTAATTACGAGCTCATGATTAAATTTGATGAGAGGAAGCAAAAGATAAAGAACATATCGGGCTGTGCAACGATTTATGAAACGGACTGTATCTTAAATGCTGCAGTGCTTCATAACCCCGTGTTACTCTTTCAGTCAACAAGACATGAACACAACACAGATTTAGCTGTATTCATGACTAATAACTCTTTGATATTGTTTTAATAATTTGTGTAATTAAATTATACCTATGAAAGTAATCATGAAATGACTGGTGGTTCAATCACGCATCTGCATTATTTGTTCTGAATTCAGAACTACTCGAATTCAAGCACAGTTTTAATGTCATTGCTCCATCACGGGAGGCTTGTGGACGGTACTGCCATTGTAAGACTTACCTTGGCCTCGGAGACCACGATGTTTGTTGTCAATACGATGAGGAGACTTCGGAATGTCAGACGGAACCAGGGATGATAAAAATCATTTAATCAAGAATCAATGCAATATTTTTCTTTTAAATCATATGATAAATGTGCACCAACTTTCTGCAGTATAGCTGTGGCAACATCAGGGAAGATAATCTTCCGGATTTTTTGACGACCATCTGGGTCTTCTCTGAGATTCGCCAGAAAATGCAATAAAAATAGGAGGGCGCAGGGGGTAAGGTAGTGGACCCCTAGGATGGAATCATCTTCATGAAGTAGCACATGGTCCCGTCTTAAGACAAAACATCTTCACGATGGGTTGCATAAGACCCCTCTGATCACAAGTCAATACAATTGATACATATTATCCATAGGTCCCCTCTGACGATCAGCGGCCCCCTCCGCCAGAAAATGCATTAAAAATGTGAGGAGGTAGGGTATGTGGGACCCAAGATGGAATCATCTTCATGAAGTAGCACATGGTCCCGTCTTAAGACAAAACATCTTCACGATGGGTTGCATAAGACCCCTCTGATCACAAGTCAATACAATTGATATTATCCATAGGTCCCCTCTGACGATCAGCGGCCCCCTCCGCCAGAAAATGCATTAAAAATGTGAGGAGGTAGGGTATGTGGGACCCCTAGGATGGAATCATCTTCATGAAGTAGCACATGGTCCCGTCTTAAGACAAAACATCTTCACGATGGGTTGCATAAGACCCCTCTGATCACAAGTCAATACAATTGATATTATCCATAGGTCCCCTCTGACGATCAGCGGCCCCCTCCGCCAGAAAATGCATTAAAAATGTGAGGAGGTAGGGTATGTGGGACCCCTAGGATGGAATCATCTTCATGAAGTAGCACATGGTCCCGTCTTAAGACAAAACATCTTCACGATGGGTTGCATAAGACCCCTCTGATCACAAGTCAATACAATTGATATTATCCATAGGTCCCCTCTGACGATCAGCGGCCCCCTCCGCCAGAAAATGCATTAAAAATGTGAGGAGGTAGGGTATGTGGGACCCCTAGGATGGAATCATCTTCATGAAGTAGCACATGGTCCCGTCTTAAGACAATGCATCTTCATGATGGGTTACATAAGACCCCTCTGATCACAAGTCAATACAATTGATATTATCCATAGGTCCCCTCTGACGATCAGCGGCCCCCTCCGCCAGAAAATGCATTAAAAATGTGAGGAGGTAGGGTATGTGGGACCCAAGATGGAATCATCTTCATGAAGTAGCACATGGTCCCGTCTTAAGACAAAACATCTTCATGATGGGTTACATAAGACCCCTCTGATCACAAGTCAATACAATTGATATTATCCATAGGTCCCCTCTGACGATCAGCGGCCCCCTCCGCCAGAAAATGCATTAAAAATGTGAGGAGGTAGGGTATGTGGGACCCAAGATGGAATCATCTTCATGAAGTAGCACATGGTCCCGTCTTAAGACAAAACATCTTCATGATGGGTTACATAAGACCCCTCTGATCACAAGTCAATACAATTGATATTATCCATAGGTCCCTTCTGACTATCAGCGGGTCCCCCTGTGATGATAAGTGATCCCTCTGACTATCAGCGGGTCCCCCTGTGATGATAAGTGATCCCTCTGACGATCAGCGGCCCCCTCCGCCAGAAAATGCATTAAAAATGTGAGGAGGTAGGGTATGTGGGACCCAAGATGGAATCATCTTCATGAAGTAGCACATGGTCCCGTCTTAAGACAAAACATCTTCATGATGCGTTGCATAAGACCCCTCTGATCACAAGTCAATACAATTGATACATATTATCCATAGGTCCCTTTTGACTATCAGCGGGTCCCCCTGTGATGATAAGTGACCCCTCTGACGATCAATGGTCCTTTATTTATGCTGTATACCTGCTACGTGATTTATATTTCATTGTTACGTTTTTTGGCTCGTTCGTTGTTCCCCTCTCCTATACCGGACATGCTATATAGCCGATCGCCATAAAATTTCATAGCAAATTACTCGACTATTTTCTCCTGTTAAATGAAGTTTTTTAATTGGAACGGTAGTTTCGGAATAACAGAGGACTACGTACCAATTACAGACGTCACGATCGATTTATGTATACATTCTAGGAGAATGATGTCTGACGTGGGGTTACTTGAAATTACAGGCCGATTAGAGCTTGCTTGTAGAAATTCTACATACCGGTACAGTGCATTCAAAAATTCCCTAATTCTGGAACTACCCCTCCAATTTAAACAGAATGGATTGTAATGGATCAACATTCTACTAGTTATACTCCCAAAAGGCTGTAGGTTTCGACTGCAGCGCTTTATAAAAAGTAATTCTACTACTTACCTGCGGCGCTTATAAAACATCAAAATTCTACTAGTTACACTCTCAAAAGGTTGGAGTGTTTGTCTGCGGTACTTTGCCTCAATGTGGTTGAGATCTAATTAATTATTATCTGTGGCCTTCATAGATAAGTTATCAATGCTTTTTTTAGTAGCAGCATCAGATATGTAGTGTGTAGGCGCATAAAGATTCATAACTATTTAAAATTGATACTTGGATTACTTGTAATCATCCAATTTCAAAACTGAAAATGCCCCCGCCCTCACAGAAGAGATCTTCCGGATTTTTTGTGACACCGCATTCTCATCCCTGCAACATCAGGTCATCTGCTGCTTCATTTTTCACTACTGAAAATCTTCCATACATCTTTATTCAAACTAATAAATAAGTGTGCCTGATATATTTTTTATATTATTATTTATCTCTATTTGGGGACAATAAGATGTCAGCAGAAGACACCAGAGCCAGTGAGAGATGCGTGCGTGCTGTGATATCACTTCGCACACACCAAAACACACATCGATGTCTTGGCTTCGATTCAATGTATGCACTATATAGTGAGCAATGCCGAGGAGAGGATGTGAAATCATCGAGTGAACTAATTTTCGTACGCCTGCTACTTTCTTTAATAATGATCGGAAGGGCCAACATTATGGAGAAAACTTGTGCGCAATGATCTGAATTCTTCGAATCTGAGGAATTTTAGCAATCGAAGCACTTTGCTGGAACTCACATTAATCCGACTCTTTTTCCTATCCCTGTAAGGTATCAGGAATTCCTTTTTGCCCACTTAGTAAGTTCCTCGATGTGCCGTGAATTTCGGATTAATCACACTTCTAGCAAACCGAAGCAGATAAACAAAATATTTAATTCTGTTGACACACTAGTACGAATGCTCATTCATGCATTGTGTGCCATGTCACTTTCAGCTGTTTTCCTCGGGTCTGAACCAGGCATCGGATGCTGACGATGAGATCGAAGAACATGTCGGTGGATTTGAGCCCGTTGCAGTAGTGAAAGAGGCCAAGCGAGCTAATAAGCTGTCATGTTATCACTGTCATCTTCGTGGTGCGTCTGTCGGCTGTGTAACTCAAGGATGTCGACGTGGCTTTCATTTTCCCTGTGCGGTCAAGGCCGGTGCCACTCTCCAGTATTACAACAACTTCTCCACCTATTGTGCAGTCCACAAACCCAAACAGAACTTCGAGCCGTGGTTGACCGATATCAGTGTGCAAAATAATCCTCCTCAATGCGCTGTCTGTCTTGAAGATGTGAGTGTTAAGTGTTCCGTCATTCGTGTTGGATAATTTCAGTACCAAATCGCCATTCTTGTAACCTATTTCTCAATGATATCTCCTCCGAGCACCCTAAGTGGTTGTCAGAGAGGTCGTTCAACAATGATGAGTCTATCTCAGCAGGAGGGTTCGTTCAATGATCAGTTTATCTCTTTTCAAAGTGAGAGAAGTCTTTATTGACCATCATCAGGTGTATGCACAGGCATGGAAAGCTATCGATGACGAAAATTAATGGGACACTCATCTAGACTAAATGGGAATATTCCTTGGCTATTCATTTTATTTTTAGAGATTGGAAAGAGCCAAGTAAATTGTTAGAATTTCTCAATAATTGCTAATTTCCGCAATATATTTCTCTTACAATAATGATGGAAGAAATATAATGAAGTAGGAGAAATATATTGCAGTAATTATCAGTTACTGAGAAATTCTAACAATTTACTTGGCTCTTTCCAATCTCTAAAAATCTAGACTAAAAATGCTTTTGATATCGTTAAGGTGGAAATCGAATGACGTGACTCGAGTCACACGGCTGTGGTGACGTCATTCGAATTTGACCTTTAGATTTAGGTTTGAAATTATCAATATTACTTTTGATTCTATCAATGCGCTCGTGAGAGTAATTATTGGCTGTAGGAGTACCTTTGGCCCCTTAGCTGCGGATGCGGGAGGTCACCGCCGGATAGATATCTGTGTGCGGTTCAGCTGTTCACGCTCTATGATGATTGTGACGCTGCTTGTATGATAGGCTAGTTTACTATTGTTGCACGTGTGCGGCTGATAAATGTTGTTTGCGTCTCTTGTGCGGTTAATTGTGATGAGAAGAATTGCTCTCATATCGCTTGGGAGATTTCTCGAGCTGTACTCAATCAGGGACCTCAATGCATCGTCAGTGTCAGCCATCACCTCAGATGCATCAGATTCCTCGGTGATGAAGTGTTGGTTGATCAACTATTCCCTTTAATCCACAGCAATGTTTGATGATGCTATGGACGTCATCTTTCTTATCTCTATGCATTCCGTCCGCGTCGAATGACAAGCGCTCGCGTGTGAAAGGAGCAAATTGCATAGAAATATCAATGACTCTTCAGCAGAATGTTAAAGAGAATGCAAGAAAATTTGGACCATAGTTCTTATCTTCTAAACCTCTATTTCATTATTGATATGTCGTTTTGACTTCCTTATGGCTTGAAAAGGTAATCTGAAACATGCGAAACTAGCGACTAATAAGAAGGACAATTTTTATGACCTAAAATATTTTGAAACATGACTTTAAACATGAGTAAATATGCTCTTGAATTCCCAACAAAACCAAGAATCAGCAAAATGATACTGCACGAATACTGCATCGTGTATTAAAGAATAACTATTTATTTTGGCTGTTGTACATTATGAAGTCTCTTTCTATGCTGCCGAAACTTGTTTTTTTGCAAATAGCTTTCAATGATTGCTCAACCGATGAAGTTGTTGGTTGAAAGTTCCGCAGAGGACAGAAGGATGAACCAGGGTGTCCGCGCTCCTTGGAAAATACCTGGAAAATGAATTTTATCCTAGAAAACTCCTGGAAAATCTGGAAATTTTGAGACTAACTGCAAGTTGCTGCAACCATACTTACTCTGTGCTTGAAGTGTTTTCTATTTTTCCTGATTTTATTCTTCATATCTCTACTTATTTGTTACAATTATAGCCTTCATTCTCATTTTTTTGTTTTTAGAATATTTCAGTGACTGGAATCTCCTATCATAACGTATACAACATGAATGAGACTGAACTGCGTGTTATGGTAAACTATGAACTGTTGTCGAACTCCTAGTAGTTGTACAGTGTGGTGAATTAGCAGCTGTGAATTCCCTCACAAACGCTGCGCGGTATGTTTAACTAGAAGTTGTAATTCCCTCATTAACGTCGTATGGTATGGGGGAACTAGGAGCCGTATCCAAACTCCTTTATTAACGTCGTGTGGAATGGTGGACCTGAGTTGTAAAATTCCCCTCATTAACAACTCGTGTGGAATGGTGGACTCTGAGTTGTAAATTCCCTCATTAACGTCGTGTGGAATGGTGGACTCTGAGTTGTAAATTCCCTCATTAACGTCGTGTGGAATGGTGGACTCTGAGTTGTAAATTCCCTCATTAACGCTGCGCGGTATGTTGAACTAGAAGTTGTAAATTTCCTCATTAACGTCGTGTGGTATGGGGAACTAGGAGCCGTAAACTCCTTTATTAACGTCGTGTGGAATGGTGGACTCTGAGTTGTAAATTCCCTCATTAACGTCGTGTGGTATGGGGAACTAGGAGCCGTAAACTCCTTTATTAACGTCGTGTGGAATGGTGGACTCTGAGTTGTAAATTCCCTCATTAACGTCGTATGGTATGGGGAACTAGGAGCCGTAAACTCCTTTATTAACGTCGTGTGGAATGGTGGACTCTGAGTTGTAAACTCCTTTATTAACGTCGTATGGTATGGAGAACTAGGAGCCGTAAACTCCTTTATTAACGTCGTGTGGAATGGTGGACTCTGAGCAGGGTTGTCCCAGCCCGGGTAAAATGAAAAAAACCCGACGGGCGGGATTTATGGGTTTTATGGGATTAATCATTTTTCTGCTCCCAATCATGATTTCTGTACCTCTATCCTCGACGAAGTCATGAAGTATGCTACTATGCTCTATGGACGTTATGGTGATGAAGAGCTCTCATTTATTAGACTTTGGACTTTAGACTTTGAACCCACTGGTACCACGACGAAGTCTGCTGAATTTTGAGCTGAATTAGCTCAAAAGTCGATCGAAAAGGCAGAAAGTCTGTATGGATGTTGCATCACTGGTTTTGTTTCAGATAGTGAGGCAAAAATGATTATAGTTAGAGAAAAACTCTCTGAGTGGCGCGACGGTCTAATGGTTGTAGGATGTGCTGCACATGCATTGAACAACGTTGAGAAAAAGGCAACACCACCAGCAGTGATGAAGCATATCTCAAGTGTTGCTCGATATTTCCGAGAACACCACAAACCTGCGGCCTTTCTGAAAAAGCTTGGAGGACGTATCCCCCAGCTGCCGAATGAAACTGGATGGATGAGTCAGCGGTCCACTCTTGAAACGTTTATTCACAACTACCCTCTCTACGGGAAAATTGTCGATGGAGAATGCGATGATGATTGAGTCGCCTTGCCAGCATTCCCGACAACATTCGAAATATCATCAATAATAGAGTGTGACTCGTGAGTGAAGCTCAGTCACTGCTTCAACAGGGCTCCAGCATGTTGGGATAGTCCCTTGAACACGTTTCAGAGTGACAATGAGCAATCTCCCTCAGACTTGCGTCGTGGATGGCTCCTCCTTTTGGAAGAACCAAAACATCGCAGAGAACGTCCGGAAGACTATTCAAAAGATGTTTGAAGAACAAAACATCACTTTGTGGCATCTTCTTGCTTACATTTTCGTACAACCAAAGCGATAATGAACGACCAGATCTGCCTGCCGAACTCTTGACCAGAGCTTATAGTGAGGTTGAAGAATTGATGGGTGGACGGGAATGTTGGCAGCAATGGAGATTGGAAGATGAGAAGGTTTCCCCCTAAATTTGTGTTTGGATAAAACCGTTCGAGGGAACAAATGTCGGCCAGCAAATATTGGGCGTTCGTGTCTAAAAGTTACAAAATCAAAAATGGCAAGAACTTTTGCTATACTCATGTCCAAGATATTTCTAATCCCTCCATCATCTGCAGGTATTGAACGGATTTTCTCCTGCGCGGGAACTCGTACATTCCACTCTTCGTAATCGTCTACACGTCAACAAGGTTGGTCGCTTGGTCCAGGTGTCCAGAATTGCTTGCTATGGGCAAAAGGATGCCGGCAAGCTGGTTCCCATCCTTGAGCATTTCAATGTGGAAGAAGACAGTTTCTGATGGAGAATTAAAAAAAAAAAAAGAAAAAAAAAAAAAAAAAAAAACAACAAAACAAAAATAAAAAAAAAAAAGAAAAAAAAAAAAAACAAATAAAAAAAATAATAAAACAAAAAAAAAATAAAAAAAAAACAAAAAAAAAAAACAAAAAAAAAAAAAAAAAAAATAAAATTAAAAAAAAAAAAAACAAAAAAAAAAAAAAAAAAAATAAAAAAAAAAAAAAATACAAAAAAAAAAAAATATATTAGAATAAAATAGCAAAAAAAAACAAGAACAAAAAAAAAAAAAAAAAAAAAAAAGAAATAAATACAAAAACTGAAAAATAAGAAAAAAATAAAAATACAACTAAATAATTAAAAAAAAAAGTAAACAAAAAATAAATGATCAAAAATAAAGCAATAAACAAAAACAAAGATCTAACAAAGTTCAGTAAACAGAAAAATAAACAAAAATATAAAAAAAAAAAAAAAAAAAGAATGAAATAATTCAAAAGTACCCAACAAAGTCATAAAAAAAAAAAAAAAAAAATAAACAAATATTAATAAAATTAAAAAAAAATAATCAAAAAAAAAAGAAGAAAATAAAACAAAAAAAAAATACAGAAAAAATAAAAAAACAAAAAGAATAAAAAAAAAAAAAAAATGAAAGTAAATAAAAAAGATTAAAAAAAAAAATAAAAACAAAAACAGAAAAATAAAAAAAAAAAAAATGAAAAAAATAAAAAATTATAAAAAAAAAAAGCTCAAAAAAAAAAGTAAAAAAAAGCCAAAAAAAAAAAATTATAACATTAAAAAAATTCAATATAAAAAATACAAAGAGGTGACAACAAAAAATAAAAGAAAAAGAACGATCATGAGAAAAAATAAAGAAAAAAAAAAAAAAAAAAGAAAAAAAAAAAAAAAAAATTAACAAAAAACAAAAAAAAAAAAACAAATCTTAAAAAAAAAATTGAAAAAAAGAAATAAAAAAACACGCAATAACATAAAACAAATAAAAAAAATAGAAAAAAAAAATAAAAAAATATAAAACATCTGAAAAAAAAAAGAAAAAACAAGATATAAACACATAAACAAAGAAAAAAGAATAAATAAAAAAAAATTAAGAAAAAATTAGAAACCATCAAAAAAATATAAAAAAAAAAAAAACAAAAAAAAATAAAACATAATAACACAAAAAAAAAAAAAAAAAAGATCTAATAAAAATTAAAAAAAAAATAAAAACAAATTAAAAAAATAAAAAAGAAAAAAAAATGCAACAAAAAAATAAAATAAAAAAGACAAAAAATAATTATATAAAACCAAAAAAACACTAAAAAAAATAAAAAAAACAAAAAAAAAAAAAAAAAACCAATAAAAATAAAAAAATAAAAAAAAAAAAAAAAAAAAAAAAAAAGAACAAAAAAAAACAAAAAAAAATAAACAAAAAAAAAAAAAAAAAAACAAAAAAAAAAAACCTTAACCGCCCGCCCCCCCAACCAACCCAACCAAAACTATAAAACAACACCCCCACTCCAACCCCAACCCCCCCCAAACCCCCCCACCCATCCCACCTCACCCCCCCCCCCCCACCCCCCACCCACCACCCCCCACCCTAACCCCACCCACAAACCCCCCCGCACAACTCCCCCCACCCATAACACACCCAACCCGCCGCCACCCCCACACAAAACTAACCCCCCAACTCCCCTCCCCCAACACCTCACTAGCCAAACCCACACAGCACAACACCAACAAATCCCCCCACCCCCCCCCCTCAATACCCCCACCCCCCCAAACACTACCCCCCCACACCCACCCACCCCCTCACCCCCTACCTCCGCCCCCACAACCATCACCACCCCCATACACCCCACCCCACCACCAAACATCCCCAAACCAAATAACCACCACACCCCCACCACCATCACCCCCCCAACCCAACCACAAACCCTACAAACAGCACCCAACCTCCACCATACGCACAACAACCCCTCCCCCCCCCACCCCCCCGACACAACCACCCATCACCACAAACCCCACCATAACAACACACACGCCACCCACCACACCATCACACAAAACCAACACCAACCACAACACCCCCACAGAACACAACTCCACCCACAAACCAACCACCCAACACAACACCACCCAACCACCACCAACACCAAACTCTACCCCCCCCCACTCCCCCCAAAGAACCCCACACCACTCCCCCACCTCCCCCTCCCCCTACCCCCCATACCACCCCCCCAAAAAAACCAACCAAACCCCACACACTCTACAAACAGCCCCACCAAACCTAAACCCATATACCCCCCCCAACCACCCAAGAACACAAACAAACTAACAAAACCCCAACACCACCACCACAACCACCTCAAACCCCCCCCAACAAGCAAACCTCCACAAAACAACGAGTGACATTTGTGATAAAAAGCCACGAACCCTCCCCAACCAACCACCCCCCACCCCTCAAACCACCCCCCCCCCCCACGCCTCCCACACACCCCCCCACCAAAAAAAGTCACGCCCCCCCACCCCCCTCCCCCCCCCCCCCCCCCCCCACCCCCCAACATCCCCCGCCCCCGAACACAACCCCCCCCACAAACTTATCCCACCCAACAACCCACCCCCCCCAACCCCCCCCAAATCACCACCCAAAACACCACACCCCCCGCACTCTCCACAAACATCCAACCTACCCCACACACCACCCACTCATCTCCCCCTCACCCACACCCCCAACCCCACCAACCCACACCCCCCACCCCCCCAGACCCCCCCCACCCGACTCCCCCCACCCCCACCTCTCCCACCACACCCGCTGCCCACACACCCCAACAGCAACACACCACATCCACCCCGCACTCCTCCTACCGCCACCACCCCCCCCCCACCTTCACAGCACTCCCAGCCCCCCCCCCCTCCAATATCCACTACATCTCGCCAACTCCCCCCCCCACCCCGCCCAACGCCCTCCACAACAAACGCCCCTAACCCACCCCCTCCCCCCCCACCCTCCCAACAACCACACACCCACCCGCCATCTCCCTCCCCCCCCATCCCGCCTCCCCCCACACCTCCCCGCCACCCCCCATCCACAAACCCAGAGTCCACAAACCCCCCCCCCCCCACCCACACCCCCAACCCCCACACCCCTCACCCCACACCACCAACCCAGCACCCCCAAACCACCCTGACCCCCCCCCCCACCACCCCCTCCCCACCACTCAGGTCCCACCGCCCGCCACACCCCCACCCCACCCCCATCCCCCCCCCCACCCCAACCGAGCCCACCCCACCACCCACACCTCCCACTCCATACCACCACGCCACACCACCACACAACCCCCCTCCATCCCAACATCCCCCCCACATCCCCCCCCTCCCACCCACCAAACCTCACCCATCCCCCAACTAAAAACAATTACACTACATCCGCCCCCCCCCACATACCCAAAGAACACTACCAACAAAACCAACAACCACACACAATACCTCCCCACACAATCCCCCCTCACCTCACCCCTCCCGACCGCTCACCTCACCCTCCCCACCCCTCACCCCCCACCCCCCCACCCCCACCCCCACCTCCCCCGTCACCCCCCCCCCCCCCTCTCCACCCCCCCTCCTCCCTCCCCCCCCCCCCCACACCCCCCCCCCCCCCAACCCACCCCCCTCCCCTCCACCCCCCCCCCCACCCCACCCCCACCCTCCTCGACGCACCCCACCACCCCCAGCTCCCCCCCCACCCCCCCCCCCCCCCCCGCCCCCCCCCTCTAGCCACAAAGAGCACCCTTCTTTCTCCTTTATTCTAATCTATCCCATTTTTTTTATTGTTTAGCAGATTGTTTCAGCTGACTTATTTAGTTGCTCAAGAATAGGCCCTAATACCCGTATTACTCAACGTATCCAGTATCTGTATGTTTATACATTCCTCGCGACTTTTCTACTAGTTTGTTCTTATTACTAACTATTTGACTGCTACTATTGTTCTTGTTAATCATGTTGTTTTTAGTTTTTTTACATAAAATATCCATTCAAGCTATCGAACGTTGTTTTACATGAAAGTTGAAATAACCAGGCTTGACAAAAAAGACGAAAAGGAAGAAAGAGGGTATTATTTCACTATTTGTTGAATTTTGGATAGTAGCAGTAATTACCGTATTAAAGTTGAATAATTGAATAGGCCTAACCAATATAAAATATAGGCTACACATACAATAGTAATAGACGAAAATAAAGGTGTTCAAGTCACCATTCCGTTTGGATTTCGGATTTATCAGCTAACTATTAATTATCAGTTTCTATATATTACATGTAAAATACGGCACGTTGTATGTACATAATGCACGTTCATCCAAAAATTCAATTTTCACAAGATACTACTTCCTCAAAAATCACCAATAATCCTGTTCGCGATCGATTAAAAATCCCGCCCATAATCCCACCCGCGATCCCGCCCAATCCCGCCCGCGGGATTTATCCCGGGACAACCCTGACTCTGAGTTGTAAATTCCCTCATTAACGTCGTATGGTATGGGGAACTAGGAGCCGTAAACTCCTTTATTAACGTCGTGTGGAATGGTGGACTCTGAGTTGTAAATTCCCTCATTAACGTCGTATGGTATGGAGAACTAGGAGCCGTAAACTCCTTTATTAACGTCGTATGGTATGGGGAACTAGGAGCCGTAAACTCCTTTATTAGCGTCGTATGGTATGGGGAACTAGGAGCCGTAAACTCCCTCATTAACGTCGTGTGGAATGGGGAACTCTGAGCTGTAGACTCCCTCATTAACGTCGTGTGGTATGGGGAACTAGGAGCCGTAATCTAGGGTTAATGCTATTACACACCTGATTGCCGGGTGGCAGAATCTACTGACGCAAAATGGTGCTGAACCTATAAACTTCATTTAGGCACTAGGCTTGTTCCGAATGATCCGAGGCTAATATCGAATATTTTCAAACACATTTCAAGTAGGTTTTCAATGCAGATATATTATTCCCGACACGTCGTGTGCCAATGAGCTTTCCTCGGTCAATTCTTCTCTGTGTCATTCTTTTAAACTGATTGTGATTACTCTCATGCATATGCAGCACATCAGCCATTATGTTCATCTTTCAGGCTCTTGATCTTCCACCTTCCACGGATTCACGCTGCAATGCTTCAGTTCAAATAGGAGAACAAAATAGAGAAAGTGTATAACAACAAATAACGAAAAATATAAAACTTTACAATGAAATGTGACTTTACAGATATTCCGTTAATGTTACATTTCATTGTTAAGTCTTATATTTTTCGTTATTTATTGTTATACTCTCTTTCTCTCTCTATTTTGTTCTCCTCAATCCCCGAAAGCTTTAATGTTGTTACGATCGATTATATTTTCATTTTTTTATAAATATAATGTAGCCGTCTGATGCATATATTGGTATTTTTTATTTGGAATCACCTGCGCCATAAAAATTCAACCAATTTTACGCCACTTTTCAAATTTTCGTCAGTGATATTAATTTTATGGTATGTAAGCTCCTTAGTCACAGAACTTTGGGTAGATTTTTCCTGGAATTTTTCTTTTAAATTTGACGCGTGCATTTGAGCAAAATTCCTTGCAGAAAGTCTGGAAATTTGTCGCTCAAATTTGACCCCTTTTTCGGTAAATTTCCCTGGAAAACCTGGAAAATGAATTTTACCTTGGAAATCCTGGCAAACACCTGGAAATTTTCGCTCAAATTTGCGCGGACACCCTGCTGCTGCAGTAGGTTTGTGTTTATTGTGTGAGAGTGGGTATTGAAGTCATAATGTCACAGCAAGCATCGCTTACGGCGTTGCATGACGCAATGTAGATTTATAGAGGCAAAATTAAAGAATTATTATAATTTTAGTGATTTCAATAGGGCCTCAATTTATTTGTGCACTTGAATCATTCATCAGTTGTGGTTATCAATGTTCATCACTAGGAATTTTTCATCAATAGGAAAATTTGGAACTATGACACAAGAAGGATGATATGACATGTCATAAAAAAATTGCCTTACTAATAAGATATCATTTCCCGAACTACTTGCATAAAGACTATTTGTCATGAAAATTTCGTGTATATCCGTAAAGAATGCATGCGTGAGAAATAGCACTTCAACTCGAACGTTTTATCAACAGGATTGCATAGTATGAAGGAACAATTGTAGCGTCCGCCTGTTGAATAAGTTGAGCGCTCGTTTCCTCCGCGGACTTGGGCTCTATTCGTTACTCAAATCAGTGTAGTCGGGAGGATAGAGTGTTAGTGTCAATTTGAAAAAGAAAGAAATGCATTCATCTTATTATCATTAATTATGACGTCAATTCACGTCATGTCCGCACAGGACATTGTGATTGACGTTGGCGTGGACACCCCGCATCTGCAAACGAGAAGCACTTACATAAGATTTTCCCGCATTGAAGGGGTTAATAATGTTAAAACTGTCCTCATAAGCTTTTCTAGAAATACATAACCGCTTCGCGCGCATAATCAAGGCACGGATGGCGGAAGGTTTTATCTGACAGGGGTATGTCAATGATAACTTACAGTGGTATTACTTTTTGTGATCATAACATCAAGAAATTTTAACTGATCATTGTCTTGTTTCTCACAAGTAAAGAGGATGCTTTCGTGAGTACTGATTCAATTTTGTAAAAGTTTTCTGCATCCTTCTTCGTCTTTAACAATACCAAAAACATCATCAACAGAACACCGATGATACCTAGGGAATTCAGTGATTTTAGAATCTATCAAGCTCATTGCGAAAAGGACGAAGTCGGGCCGAGGATCGTTGGTCGATCCCATGCCAACACCTTCAATTTCATGATAGATATCGTTAAACTGAAAAAGCATGCTTTTGCAAGATAAGTCCAGAAGGGAGATTTCCTTAGTAAGCGGAATCTTTGAAAATTGACTGAGAGAAAGAGAGAGAGAGAATCGTTTATTGAATCACTGAGTGGGAATCAAAAAGCATTACAAGTTTACATTTCATAGCAAATTAGAAAATAGTATATACCAGCATAAAGTCAAATGTCAGAAGTCAATCGCAAAAGGTGGACGAAATAATAATAGACGTCAACGGAATAAAAGACTTTCGACGGATGGTTGTTCGACTATAAGGAACAGACGAACGTCCACTGGGGAGCACAGACGGCATAAGACTTTTAATAACAGTATCTGAGCTATATGCAAATCTAAAAAAAGTTCACGGCAAAACGCTCCCTTCTACTGCAAACTACAATTCCCTTTAATTTTCAAGCAACGTTTTTGTAATCTCTCCAAATGTAGTAGATCTTCTCCTGAAATGCCAATAAATACGGGACAAGCATATTCCAGCAGAGATCTTACAAGAACACAATATACAGCCAGGAATTCTGGTTCAGTCACAAAATTTTTTGACTCTTCACAAAATGTACATTCGCTGTGCACAATTAGATCTTATTTGCTTTACATGCCCTTTCTATTGAAGGTCGTCATCAAGAATCACTCCCAAAAAGCGCACACGAGCGCAGAAGTTCACTGATGGAATTAATGATTTCACGCATTGCTGCTCTCTCATGGCACGTTCCCTGCAATAAATCAAACCCTTTGTCTTTCCAGCATTTAGCATCAAATCGCCCACTTTAAAATATTTAAGACCTCTTTATTAATGGCTCCAACATCTTCATCAAAATGTTACCGTCGTATGCCCGATATAATACATATATCATCAACATACTTGAGTATCACAGGTATTAAACACAGGTTACAGTGTCGATACATACATGCCAAAAAGGTATGGACCCAAGATAGAGCATTGCGGCACCCACTTGTGATGAGTCGGAAATCATTATAATATCCGTTAGATCGCACTCTCTGACGTCGATGTAAAAGATAGCTTTTCAAGAAAAGAATAAAGCCATTTGGAGGATTCATTTCTCTAGTCTTACATAACAGTAAATGATGATTTACTTTGTCATAAGCTTTAGACAAATCAAAACTAAGAAAAACGGCATCGCTTATGTTGAGGTCGTCAGCGTGTCTCGTCAAAGTGTCATGAGCAGCAACGACTGCATGAGTTGTTGATGAATTGTTCCTCACGCCGAATTGATTCTCTCCCAATAGCGCAGTCAACCGAGGTCTCAGATTGCTCAAGGCAATCCATTCTAGCAATTTTGCAGGTACAGATGGCAGGCTGATTGGTCGCAAACCGTGACTGTCGTTACTGGGAGTTTAAACAAAGCATGGACCTTTCTCTGTCGAATACTTTGAAACATTAAATGAAAGATGGGATTAGCGAGAATAATGGGTGATTTAACCAATACAAGAAAGTCTGCGCCCATCATCCATGCAGATACAATTGCTCTATTCATCTCTGTTGATTGCCTTGCAGTTTCCTGTCACTGTGGTTAAAGGAGAGGATGGAAAGTCGCATAATACGATAGAGGCTGAAGGCGTGATTCATGGCGAGTGCTGCATGTCATCCTGGATTCACCTCGATTGTGCCAAGGCGTATGCCGTTTCCGCTGGGATCTACTACTGCAAGTGTCCGCTGTGTAATGACAAAAACATCTTCCAAGGGACATTACAACGATTAGGAGTCTATTTACCGGATAAAGACGCAAATTGGGAGCTTGAACCAAATGCATTTCAGGACCTGTACTCACGTTCAGTGCGCTGTACTGCTAAACCTTGTCACTGTCCAAGAGGTGATATGTACGATTCTGGTCAGGGAATTTGGGATATCCTTTTGTGTCATTTTTGCGGTTCATCTGCCGTTCACAGGTAAGCTTTGTTGAAATGCAGTTGTTGTAAATAAATGGTAGAGTCGGTCTGTATTGTAGTTTCATTTGTCTCCGTGCTTGTATTTTTTTCTACTTCAAGTATATTTAAATTAAATGATAAACAAAAATTATTCCATCGTTTAAGAGACATTTCACACAATTAAAAAAAAGTCTCAAATGAAAGTGGATAAAAAAATCTCCTCTTGCCTCGGCGTTGACCACCATGGCAAGGACAGCTGATGCATTGTTGGCTGGTTGTCCTCGCCTCTAGCGTCCGTGTTAGCGCGAAGCTGATGCGTGCTCTGATGGATGCCACTTCATCGGCATAGGCGGTTTTCTTTTTCACCGAATGTAGATGTGCTATTCTTTTTATCGCCTTTCTCGCTGCGGGGCCACATCCACCAAATGAGGAAAAATCATTGGGAGAAAGCTGGTGTGTTCCACTTCTCGTACCCTTCTCTTCATGCTGCCGTTTATCATTTTCATGAAGGGCTTATGCACCTGATGGATACTTAGGTGTTGAGGCGTTATATGGAGAGAAAGCGATGGATATCAATGTCTTCGAATGATATGGTAGTCCGATATTCGAATGTTCCTCCGTGATTGGCTGCAGAAGTAGTTCAGTAGCCACATTCTGTGTTACATCCGACAAAAGATTTGCAAACAAATCACAAAGAGTGTGATCTCAACATTGTCTCACGTTGATAAAGCCGCCGACGTGATCTGAGAGAGCATGAGCTGGACTGAATGCTTTTCCGCAAACGCATCGTGATGGCTGCCATCGATGTCTCAAGCATGGTACATCCCTGAAAGCAGTTTTGTCGATACAGAAGCCATAATTGTGAATTGGAAGAACAAGTAACCACGATGACGCACCGGTTTCGCGAGTTCTGAAATATTTTTGATTCTCATTGAGTCTGTTATGCGCTTCTATAGCGATTTCTGCTTGCTTTTTCCTGTTTTAGAATCTTGCCGCTGACTTGATTTCAAGTCGATGTCCATTTTCTTCTGATTATCATCTTGTCGCTGAGGAGAACTAAGTCGGACTGAATTTTCATCTGCAGATTTAAGATCACTTAACTTTCTGATGTCAAGACCTCCCTCTCTCACTTGGAGTGCAAGTAGGTCACGTTCAATTTCACCAAGCGGTTCTTTTTCCGTAGTAGCTGGAATGAGGCTGGTCGTCAATGTCGGTGTTGTTCTTGCAAGGAAGTTAAATTTCGGGAGTAGTCCGCGAAAAAAGCCACAATAAGCTGGTTGAGGAGCATTGATTGCAAAACCTGATAGTCGCTCAATTCCCTGATTATCATAGCACGTCGTCAAGTATAATTCTCTATGCAACTCGTGCATGAGATTGCTTCATCATACACCTTCCTTACCCTTAGGGGCTCGTGCATTTAAGATACTTGTAAAATAATATGTCCTAAATTGTCTATGGAAGTCAATGAAATATATTAATCCGAAGCTACGAAGGAAATCCAAAGTCTGAAGCTTGAGGCCTTGAAGAGATACTTTCGCAAACTCGTAATGTAGTTGGACCTTGTGAAGAAATTATCTGCAAATACAGGCCTGTTGTTTAATTGTGCATACATTTGCACTTGTGAAATACTTTATGTACGACGTTAGTAGCAATCTATAACACGCATACCTCCGATGAGGATAAATTGGTTTCTGCTCACAATTTGTCTTGTCAATGATGGCGAGAGTCAAGATGTCAAACTTTTAATTTAATTTTTTTTTATTTGTAATTAATTTCGGACAGATGACGGTCAATGCATATTGACCGAGACAAATTATAAAGAAAATTATAGTTTGACATCAGAACTCTTGGTAGTGACAAAATGAAATTGATTTGATGCGCCTATGAGCGAGACTCAGCAATTGGTTTCGCTAACTCACAGCGGGACCAATTTTAAATTTAAATTTCTCAAAAACAACTGCGAATTTGTGAAATCTGATGCCAGATGCGTGATGAGGAGGCTGGAAATGATAAAGTAGAAGTTATCTCGAGTAGTCTGTAATAAAAAATGGTTCCGCTGAGTGGTTCGCCAACTTCACACACGTACAGTTTCATCACAAAGTGTGATTTAATTCTTGTGCAATATATCACATTAGCTGTGTTATGGATATTATGGACGAGCATGAGATGGCACCATAATGCAATGAAAGTCCAACCTCTTCATTTTGATCTCCAGTATGCGTAAATGACACTTATTAATCATTCGCATCCTAATTACTATAAATTAATTGTTGCTGAAATATTCATGAAATAAACAAATTTATCCATTTGTATATTATTAATAACAAAGCAGTTAGGACACGTAATTCATAAACAATTTACAAAAGCCCAAGTGGATCTTTGGCTTGTGTTAACCTTCGGTTACTATATCCGTCCATGGAGGGAACAGTTTCACTTTATCCTGATCAAACAATGCACATTGACTCAGTTTATCTCTCTTTAACGTCCTCTAAATTACTTCATTGATTTAGCGCATCTTCTGTGATTTGTCTGTTTCTTGGTTTTCATGTCTTAAGATGTCTTCTATCATTTTGTACCTGCTAATACATATTTCTAAAAGTAGTTCTGTGAGCAGAATACGCGGAACATAGCAAGCACTGAGCAAAGTAAAGAAATATTCATTTTATTCACATAATTGTCTTGAAAACATGTATTTAAACCCTTTCGTTTGCTTGCAGAGGATGTCTCCCATTTTTGGCAAGTGAAAAGAAGGAAGAAAATCAAAAACCGAGATTACAGCGACGAGGCAACTGGAGAGCAAGATACGTGTGTTTAGACTGTAGGCCAGCGACGAATAAATGAACATTTTCTCTTTAAATATTTCAATGATTTATTTTTGATTTATATTTTTCTATTGTCAATGTCAGAAGAGACAGCTGTATTGTAAGAAGAGTTTTCTATGGAAGTCGGTCTTTGTTTTGAGGGTTGTAAGTGTTGAAACTGTTCAGTACCTATCATTGCAATAAAGATTAATTCAGTAACATTTTGTTGGGAAATTATTTCCGTTATCAAGAATTCGTGTGTCCGTTCTAGTCGTACACGAAAGCAGCTGTGAGTGAAGTAAGAGTAGGCCTAGTGAACATGTAGCTGTAGCAAACACTCGACATAGCCGGAGAAATAGGTTTCGACGTTCTTAACATGCAGTATCTGCATCGCATTCAAATTAGATTTGAAAGCTCATCTTCGCTATCAAGGGAATGTTACTTTGGATATTCGACTGCAAATAATAAGTTCTCAACTTTGCTTCATAGCTGATTCTGTTAGTCAATGCGTGGTCGTACAAGTAGCGACTGATTCATCGCTACTGGCACTACCCAATCGCGTTGAAGGTCGATTTTTCTATTCGAAAATTTCTGTGAGAGACAGTTTTCCACATCGCAGTGCTGCAACCCCTCCAGAGCATGTTTAGTAATAGAGATCCACCTCATATCCGAACTTCATTAATTTGCCTTGTTTTGAAAACGCGATTACATCTGAAGACACATTGCCGTATTAAGGATGTTGCACATGCAATTCAGCGTCTCACAAAATATAATTCATCGCAAGGCAACTATACTGTGATTTCCGGTCAATGCACGATGAAGATCTCAGCTATAACTACACTAGGTGGCATGCCACGCTCCATTACGCGTAACATCCGTGGTAATGCGTGACATAACTGCAACATACCTATGTCGACAGTTCTGTTATATAGACTTCGCATCATGTGTCTATATGTAGCTATGCAGAGGCTTAAGATAGTACCTAAATTTCATGCTCAGGGCAGACAGAGAATGCTAAGCGACAACCGTGCACGACGCGTAGATATTGAATGCTCGCCCGTTTGTATTCATAAACATTCCCCATGTTTTGACAGCATCAGATCACGTCTGCTGACTCTTAGTGCAGCGCGTAGAAGTATACACTGCCCTTGACTACTTGGGATGCTCCGTAATTACGCGTGACAATTTCACCTAGTGTATTCTTACCACTTACGACAATTTCTGGCCAATCAGATCACCACACCACTCGCTGAACTCAAGATACCGAATTCTGCATCAACCAGACCCCTGTGGGAACGAATCTTGCGAAAAACTGGCGAATGTCAGCTGCAGAATATCATGCTAAAGTTCAGTCATATTTGCGGGATATTCGCTGGCGAAGTTCGCCGGCGACAATATTCGCGCTCTATATGTCACCTTTTACTTTCTCTCTTATTTTCTTTAGTAATCCGCCTCTACAGCCGAGGCTCTATTCTCTCCCTCACCTCCTCACTATCCCCCACATATGGCTAATCTATCTAAGAAATAAGCGCAGACTATCATTCTTTGATTATGATAAGAATATAGAGAATTCGCATATATCAATTTTCATAACATCTCTTGACATTCAATAATTTACAACAATGACAAATATTTGAATAATATCATAGTATTTACTGCGACATTTATGGAAGATAAATACTATTTTTAGTTTAAGCCTTCGTGAATTAAAAATGATCCCTTTTTATCAGATCAGACTGAGAATACAATACATTTTCATGTGAAGGTAATATACGAACATTACTACTTACCACTAATTAGTTGCTACAATATCCACGATTTCGCCGGTTGGCGAAAAATCAGCTCGCATTAGTAAACAAATATCTACCAACTAATTATAGCAACTTTTTCGCCACCTGTCGTTTTTTAATTTTACACATGTTTTTGGATAAATGATGACCATTTTCACATACGGAGATAGTTTTTACACGAAAATGAACCTTTAAAAAAAATTATCCACAAAATCGCTACCTCGCCAGATAATCTGTTGATATTAGCAAGATGCGTTCCCACAGGGACTAGAGCGATAAATTTTGTGAACATCGAATTAGACATCTTAATTAATTGACCTGTCCATATCCTCAATAATCTTTGAACACTGACATCGGTGTAGGTCTACGCCATAATTATCTGATATTTTACCGCGGCTCCAATTCCGTTGTTCATCGTGCCTTCATCTGTGCATGGTTGATATTCCCCATAATGACGAATCTTAGCATATTCATAGAACGGATGGGCTCCTGTTGCTCAGGTTTGTCTAGTTATCCAAATAGAACATATGTCCAGCAGAAGTGCTTCATCAATTCCGGTGAGCAACGGACTTCAAAATGGTTGATCAGAATGCACAAATTTCCACGTCATTTTAGTCTGTCTCTGTAAAGCTATGTGCGCTCTACACGCCTATCACTGACTTCTACTGCGGAAAGTTCCCTCTAAACCATCCAAATCGACAAGAGTATTAAAAAAGTGACGCATATTTGAACAAATATTTATAATACAACAAAGTTCTTATTGTTCTTCATGCTCCTCTTCTTGTAACGGCGTTCGTGGCTCATCCATCAAAGGAGACTCGAGGCCGGAAGGTGGGGGACCTTGTTGGGCAGAAGCAGCTGCAGGTGCCATAAAAGACAGCTTCTGTCGATCTTGCTCTAATCGCTGTCGCAGTTGCCTTCTCTTCTCTTCTTCTTGTCGCTCCTGTCGAAGAAAAACAAAGTTGAAAAATTCATCCCTGAAAAATCAGGAGGGAATTCCACATTCAAAGTTCATTGATTTAGATCATATTCCTCCAATAGTCGAAAATCAACAATTGAATGCTTTGATTGATCAAGCTAACTTTAAATAGGAGGCATTTGCTTCACAACCTTCCCAACGACAATCGAATACACAGTATGAAAACATATGCCAACATCAGACTTGTTATAATTGAAATAACTATTACTGTGATAAGTAATTGCAATCAGTTACATTTTCTGATGTGTAATTTGTAATTGCAATCATACCATGCAGTTAAAAAGTAATTGCAAATACGAGTACTTTGAAGTCAGTAGTGTTAAATTTTTATTCAACATGCAGTAGAAATTACTTTATTCTCCTCGCCGATAATGCGTTACAACAACTACTCATAATGCGACATCAGTAGCGTGCGGTCAATAGATGCGATGCATGCCTTGCTAAAAATCTACAAGTTAGCCATTTTTATCTTTCCTATGACTGATAATAATGTGGTCTCTGAATCTCGCATAAAATCCAATGGAAAGCCATTTCATTTAGAGAAATCACAGCTTCAACATCGCTCTGTGTCTTTTACGAGTGAGACATCGCCGCAGTCACTGGTGCTATCTATTTGTCTATTTGCATTGACTAACTGGCAGTGCACGTCGCCTTCGAACGAGGTTCCTATACTAAAGGCCAAAGACAGTGGAAGATGTAAAGACTGTAAACTCGTAGAAAATTTGGAAACGGTATATATCTATGATGAGTACAAAAATATCCATGGTAGCTCCTATCTTCTAATGTATTAAAATTATTCGATATCTTCGTTGAGGACAAATAAGTTGTTTCCAAAAGCTTAAGGAGAGTTTTCAGTCTTTGAATATTACATAGTCTTTGCTAAAGGCTGGCCAAATGAAATGCTGATTGCTTTCGGCAAAGTCATCGAATTGCTCACTTCAGGGAAAATTATTGTGATAGACCAGACCTCATCAAATTGACAACTTGTGTGCACCGCACGCCACTGTACGACATTGTGGTACTACACTGATATGTGTACCAGGGGTACAACTAGCGGTATGTTTTTTAAGATATTAAGACGAAGCTTACTGTCAAAATCTAAATTAAGAACCGGCAGTTATCTTAAGTAATTGAAATATAATTCAAGGAAAGCGCAGTAATTTGTAACTGTAATCAATTACATGTCATGAGTAATTGAGACAAGTCTGCCTAATAATTCAAAGCATGATGCCGAAGTATACTCTGAAACTGAAGGCTAGCCTAATTTAAGCCATCAATTTTGACTCTTTCCGAATTTTTTTTTTTTTTTGGTTTTCTAGATCATAAAAAACGAGATTACTTTTCGATTTCTTAGAAATAGCAGGTGATGATTAACAGAGCGATAATAAACCACTGTCGATAACTAATTATTTAGAAATTCGATGAAGTGATCAAAGCATTTGACTGGAAGCGCTGACACTCAACTGTTCCATCATTATTGGCACGGCTGAGACAAACAGCATATACTAAACCATGGCATACCGAAATTGGAACATCAGCATGATAACATGCAACTTGCTTTGAAAATGCAAAAAGCATGATGAATTGATTTGAAAAATCGCCAAAATGCATGATAAAAGCATGACTTTCGAAAAAAGATATGACGGCTGCGACCCCTGATTTCATGAAGAATGCATCTCATGTATATGCTGCTTTTACATGAAATTAGGCGTGAATGAAAGGCTTTTCTCTACGTTCCGAACGTAACAGGATGATTGTACAATTTCTACGAATCACATCTGAGACAAAGATTACATCAGTACGTTTTGTTAGATCAGAACTTTTGGTTCAGTTAGGCCTATCGCGATCATAGGGGCGTACCGTAAATTCAGTGCTGGAATCAATAGATTGAACATTTTAGAAGAAAAAAACTAGCATTGCACACTACTCTGCCTAAGTGGGTGGCTTCGAAGTGCAGATTACTGCACTGTTTCTCTCCTACTTATAACGAGTAATAGGGCCTATTATCGAACGTTTGCCCATGTTGATCCTAGTAATGAAAAAGTGCATATTTTGTGACATAGAACGATGAAACACATTGAAAGATATCTTTTGAAGTAATATAGAACGGTAATCATGGACATCTATAGCTGTACATGCGTGTGATGATATATCTAGATCCATTTCTGCGCTACTGAAATTAACATAGACATAACAGAGGGGCCAAAATCATGGACATAACAATACCATAGAAAGTCCTAGAATTGAAATTGCATGAAAATTATGGCAAACGCCGTGGGAACTTAGTTGGGGCAAAAAGCAAATTGTGCAAGCTAGTTTCCATATTTTCTGATTGGCATTTATATTTATCAAGCCAATTTGTGATTTAGATTGTTGCCCCTTGTCAAAAGATCACGTAAACAAAAGCAATAATGAATTTACAAAATACTGCGCCGACAGGATGACAAAGAAGGAAATCCTTTAAAACGGTCTGTACGTTCATCATTTTGAAATATCGCTCCTATAATCAGACACATATGCAACTTGTAATGTCGATTTACAGAACATGCATTACTCCAGCTTGAAATCAGAGGCCAAGAAATCTTAGAGTATTCATTTTACTTTGTAGGATTCCCTTGTTCATTACATTTGAACAATTTTCAAAATCTTAGCATGCTTTCGAATATCAGCTTCCAAAATATCATCACATTATATCACATAAGTCATTCAGTGATTAATGGAAAAGTTCCAGCGACATGTAAAGAAACTTTCAATGTTTCAATTCCAGAAAAGCGCCAGGTTTCTTAACCGCTCGACGGAGAAATGATCCAATAATTAGAATTTTTGTCTGTTAATTCTTTAGATGCTCTTCCAACCAGTACACCGACGACTTTCAATTATGACTTTGTGAACCAAATTTTAATTCTCATTCCAGTGTTGAAAAATTGGAAGATAGTTGTCAATGACTGCTACAAATAGACGAAATATATTAATCCATGGAATAGTAGGCTATTTCACATGAAACAATGCCGCCATCTCATTTAAAATTCTCTTCATGAAAATCCTGTAATTTGCTGTCAACAACTTCCACAACCAACTTGGCAAATAGTTTGACTATGATACAATGTTTTAGATCGAATCTGATCTACAAGCCATAGATTTTTCCATGTGCCATCATTGTACATAGGCAAGATAACAAACTTCCATTCTAGTCTACTATTATCCACTTCTATGACCACAGTGATATCTGGTAGTCCATGTGAGATCGGCAGGCAAAGACAGATGTCGATACCTAAATCTATTAGATGACCATAGTGCGTTCGATAATAGTTATACAGCTACTCCATACATACTCCATTCAAAGATATAACACTCGACTTCGCCGCGTGCTGCATTTTGGAATGTCGTAGTTGTATAACTATAATATCATCTGTGAATGCATGATTTCACGTGGGCACATGCGTCCCTGCCATTCCATCCATATTAATAAAGTATCATAAGTTCATTAATTCAAGTTAAGGTCAATGTCGTGACGCAACTTCGCTACGAGCACGTAGTAGAATCTGTTGGCTGGTTGAAGGGAATGTTTAGTCAAACTATCATCCCAACACTTAGCATTTCGAAAAATTGAAGCAATTTAGTTTTTAAAGTATCAAAAGAAGAGTTGGGTAACAAATTGAAGATCACCGGACAAAATACAGTGTATTGATGAAACATTCTACTAAACGCTGCAAGAAAAAGCGTCTGAAAGTTATAAAGTTTATACGAATACTGTTGTGATAGGTCATGCAAATGATAAAAATCAGTCCCAATCCTAATGAAATTGATAATTCATCGGTAACTAAAAGTCAACCCATCTCTTAAAGACAGTACGATTTCTCAAAAGCAATGATATTCTTGAGAGAAAATCACAGGCGAGACTTTTTCTTATTGTCTGGAAATATGGAATGGTTCGCACCGATAACAGTAATTGTGAAATCTGACGAATAGGCATCTATAGGGGTACTTATGGGATATCTCACCCTCCCCAAGTTTTCAAATCTGTCTGAAATCTGTAAAAATGAATCAATGGTTACAAAACTTTACATGCAAGTACATTTTCTACCTACACACAAATATTCATGCACATCGGACAAGTACTTTTTGCATTAGAGACGATCACGTGAAGTGTAGAGATGTCAACATCCTGATCTGACTTCGTCTGTTCGACGCATTACTGTTACTCGTGTGTGCATTGTTCTCTCTCCCTCTTTGTCTCATCCACGGTTATTTGAAATCTTCCCACGACCACTACCTTGCCACACCTTTTTTAAGTTAAAAATGTTAGTCTAAGAGATGCGGCCTGGTCATCATCACCTCAGGAGGTGTCGGGAAATGACTTTGTTCACCTCAACTGCTTTCTGCTCTGACGATGCGGTCAGAAGAAGTCAGATCAAGCTGCAGACATCACTGCACTTCAAGTTATCGCCATTGATTCAAAACGTACTTGTCCGATTTGCACAAATCTTGATATGTAGGTAGAAAATACCCTCACCGACGCGTGCATAAAGTTTGGTGACGATTGATCCATTTCTACGGATTTTAGACAAATTTGAAAACGTGGGGGGGGGAGATAACCCATAAGTACCTCCACAGGCTGATTTATTGTGTACTACGATGCGCACAAGGTACACTCCCATGTTGATTCCTAAAAAAACTATGTAACACACAGATGCCCTGACAATGCACACCTCTTCACTGAACTAACAAGCAATGACTGTTAATCACTTCAGTTTCGTAGGATCTCTTCGCAGTGCATCTTTGATTTAAATGTCATTTTTCTTTTGATTTTTCCATGAATTGTGACTAGGAATTCATAGTTCTTGTTAACCTGGGTCGTAAGTTCGGATCCTGCAAGACGCACATTTTTGCGTGGCAATCTGATTTATCGTTTATTTCATTTAATTCTATTGTTGATTGAATAACACATGATTGCATTAGCTGTAGAATTTATTTTTGTTTCCAGAATAGTCGAGTGATGTAAATGCTTTGAATATCTCTCTCTGGGTATCCTCTACAGTACTGTACAGTAGCGAGCATATTAATTGGGTCACCCACAATTTTCACCATAAACGTGCCTTTATGTTTATTTTCCTTTGATTCTTTTGAATTTCTGAACACAAAAGTCTTACAAGTCCATAAGCAATGTATATTTTGGTACACCAGCGTGTTAAAACTAGGTGTGGCCACATTTGGCTTGCAATAACGCGCTCACACGTTCAGGCATGCTCAACATCAACTTTCTACAACTCTCATCAAGTTTTTGCTTCACCTCAGTGTCACGCTGTAATACGTCGAGAAGCCGATTGATCAAGTCACTTCGACTGGCAAGGGTGTGTCGCTCCAGTTGTCGTTTGATGATGGCCCATATTGTTTCTATCGGGCTCATGTCTGGAGAACTGCTCGGCCATGGTAACACTCGAATTTGATTCTCCTCGAAGTATTTTTTGATCACTTTGGCTGTGTGGCAGGGGGCGTTATCTTGTTGGTAAATGAAGTCATCCCCGAACCAATCACTTGCCTGAGGGACCAAACGAGTCCTTAGTACACAAAGATACTGATTAGCATTCATCGATCCATCAACAACATGTATCCGTCCCATACCTTGACTACTCATACACGCCCAGATCATCACTTTCTGTGGCTTCTTCACGCGCATGGCCATGTGGCGGCTTGAGTAAGGCTCAGGTCTCTTACGTATCCGACGCGGTTGTGCCATCTGGACTTCAATACTTGCCTCATCACTGAAGATAACCTGAAGAAAAAGATAGGAAATTGTTAATCCACTTATTTCTTTCTTTAACGACGTAGGCCTACTCATTTTTAAGAAGAAAATACCCTCAAAAACTGATTTCTGTTAACTTAGTTAAAGATTAGACATATTTCACCGATAATTAAATGAGTAATTAAATTGAAGGATAAAAAGCTTAATGAAGATATGCAATCTAATATCTTAATCATAATCACTATAGAAAAAGTACAGGAAAAGCAGTGGAAAGGCCTACTCACTTTTTCCCATTGAGCTGAAGTCCAATCCTTATGATTCCAAGCCCATTGCAGTCGCGACTGTTTCATGCGAGCTGTCAAGAGCGGCTTCTGTATGGGCTTCACCGACTTTCTGCCACCATCAATCAGTCGGCATCGGATCGTATGGACGGATAAGGGTGAAACGATTTCTTTCTTGATATCCAACGCTGTAAGACGTGGATCAATCATGCTTGCCCTAAGAATCCGTCGGTCTTCATATGATGTCGAAAGTCTTTTACGTCCACATTTGCCGACTCTTTGTGGCAAGATTTCGCCAGTCTCTCTATACCGTTTCACAATTCTATTTACCGATGACTGTCAAATCCCTGTTATCTTCGAAACCTGTCTCTGGCTTTGTCGTGCATCCTGCCATAAAGTTATAATTCTTACACGTGCGTTCTCACCGATATCCATAGTAAAAATGAACTGTCATATTCTAGGGATTGAATGCTATGGTCATAGATTGAGCCGCTGAGAGATGACAATTGTGTGTCGAGAAAGCTTTCATTAATCAATAACTTGACAACTTTCTATAATCAACTATACAGCTTGAATTCTCCCGCGCTCATACAATTGTTGTCACACTTTGTTGTGTGTGTGTGTGCGTGCGTGCAGCAGATATTTGAAATTATCTGTTTTGATGTCTCACATTGATCTATTGATACATACACATTTGATTCATGTATCAAGCAAACAATGTGCACCAAGCATCAAAATCTGTCAATGTTAAGGGTGACCCAATTAATATGCTCGCTACTGTATATACCACACATATACTCATTGACATAATTAATGAAACAAACTATCATTGGCTTGAATTGAAGTTTGTTTCATTTTTTCTCAGGTATGATGCAATATCTCGCTTTCTATGTATTACCATTCAACACATTAGAGAATGGAGAAAGATCTATGGTGGTCAAATTTCAAATTTTGATATCGATACAACTGTCACAATTACTTTTACAAATTGAACATAAACGTGAACTGAAATCCAGCTTTTGTAAAATAAAATGGCACACGATCAGTTTACCAGAGGTATGGCTATTGGAATGATTCGTTGTGGTAGAAGTTGTGCGAGTGTTGCCGAAGAGCTACATATATATATATATACCAGTCAAAAATGAAAGAAGTTAAAGAAGTAAATGTTTCAAAAATTTTGTCAATGAGCATAGTTCTTATAACATTTTTTCATGTCGCGGCTGATGCTCGCACTCATACTGTAGAAAAATGACTGCTCACCCGGTCTTCTTCCCTGGCACGCCGATTCTGTTCCAAGTCTTCTGCAGTTTGTCTGTTGGAGGCCTGCATCGGATTGAGAACCGTTGTGTACACTGGTGGAGACGGAACGGGTTCTTCTTTCTCCAGCAGTTCCAATATGCTTCCTGAGATCTGTGACCTTTGAGCAGCGGAGAAATTCTCAACATAATGCTTCAGGTGCTGTCTTAAATCCCTTTCTTTAACAAAAACATTCTCTAATCGGTTGGCGGGTAACTGGAGGAGGACTTGGTATGACTGCGGTCTGATTTTTACACAACATCGGATGAAGCCCTCCCATAAGGCGGCGTTCTTCCACACCTGTTTGGTGATGAGTCGTGTGAGAATGCTGGTGACATAGCCGGCTAAGCGCGGATACATGCCCAGACTTTGCATCACTGTCCGCATGTACAAGGTCGGTAGAGGCACCTCATCTATCAGCTGACTCAAGACAATCGACAACCGCTCTTGAGTGTACACCCGGCGCTCCGCGAAGCAATACTGAGTGGCCTTCAGTATGGCCTTGAGATCAGCAACCGCTTTGCCCGACTCCGTTCGCTCATGCTCCATCAAGTGCAGTGAAATGAGCAGTTCCTCGGGAGAAATGGTGTTTCCTTCTGACGTGTCTGCAGAAAAACGATTTAATCTTCATCAAATAAGGAATATCCAAGAAACAAAAAAGGTTGCAACTTTTCTAACGCAGTCATTATTCATTCCTGCGGGGTGGGTCTATTGCACATAATTCTCACATAAACACATTAAGTATGAATATCTGTCTAACTGTCTAATTACCTGAAAGAAGCAGATGAGTTCCGCTTCATCAGGAACTCCTACTTATCCGGAGTACCGGTAGGCCTAACGTATGCTACATAGAAAAGGATAAGTCGAACGGTCAAAGTTCAGCAGTTGCCGGTCTTAATTGCATGTGTCAGGCTACAGAGACGCCGGTTGAGATCGGTCCGGTTTTTACACATCTTCGAAGAGATAACTAAAACTAACGTTAACGGTAAATGGGGTTCCATGGGAAGCAACGCTTCTTCTCTTAAATCGAATAAAATGATTTTGAAACGGCGAATTCGTCTTGCTCACAATAATACAACTGCTGCGATAAATCTTGTTTCGATAAGAGGACTGCGCATAGCGCCAATCCACGCACTCCTTTTTGTGTCTTAAAGATGAACAGTTATTTGAATTTTGAGAAAATCACTCCATGGTTATACAAACGGGATATGTGCTTGTCCGGTGAACCTTGACACTGACAACATGACAAAATGTGTCTGGCCGTTTTCATTGGCAAATAAAATACTTGTCTGTCGCAACCCAGTGGGTGAAACTATTCAAAATATTTTTTGAAATTCAAGTATCTTTGAAAAACATCCCGCACCGACAGACGTTGACAATTACATACACCATCTTGTCTTTCCAACGGTGGCTAGAAACGAAAGCGCATCTTATGTGAATCTAGACACGTTTGAGCCTCTTAAGTAAGACAAGTGAAGATGTTCATTACAAAATTGATAACCGTTTAAGGATATTTTATGTGGTCTCCGTGGCACAGTGGTTAAATGCTTGGCCTAGCGATCTTTTGGTCCAGAGGTCGAGCCCCGAAGGTGCTATTGGAAGTTGGCAGGAAGGGCATCCGGACTAAAAGTACTACAAGGCTCCGTAAGTCTGACTATGTCAGCACCGTCCAAGCCCCAAGTATGGGGAGTAGTGACGTAAAAGTTTAAGGTTTCACGGCATGCACCTCTTCCTCTCGAAATGTGGACTTATTTCAGATATAGAAAAATTTAAACACTACAACTCAATAACTATTATCCTTAAAAATATTTCAGAATTTCAGATTAGAATCCAATTCTAATCTGAGATGAGACTTTCATTTCTATCTTGAATTACTGCAGTGCTTTATGGTCTCCACTTTACCCTTCCTACCTTTTAACGGAGCTTTATAAACTTCCAGGAAAGATAATATCTTTGAACTACAACATACAGATATGCCAGCGATATTTTATTAACGAAAATCGATAACAATGAGCATAAAAAGTATGCACGTTAATTTACAGTAAGATAGATATAGTGAAGCTAATAATCTGAGAAAGGCAATCCTGCACCGTCATCAAAAGAAAATGCGCACAGGGTGGCGGCCACATTTCAAGCTTCAAATTCCCGGGCTCCCGGGCGCGGCCGCCACCCTGTGCGCAGCGCCATGTTACAGGAACCGCGAAGACAGTGGGATGTCGCTCTTAAATGGCAAAAGAAATTTTCCTTTCGCCCACAGTGCCACATTGTTGAATGATGTTTGCCATTTATTTGCGAGGTTTGTTGCTGTTTGTTTTATAAATGACGTTGCTTGTGGTGCTGGTAAACCGTCACACGAAAAAATCAGTGGGGCAACATCAGATCTTCTTTCTTCACATGCTTCCTTATATTTCTTTTCCTTATCATTTCCGCAATCTTGAAGGTGTTCGCGATTGTTTGGCTGGAGTATGACACGGCGTCAAGGTTCAAGACCTGGATATCAAGCAACGTCGGTGTCTGCTCGGACCGAACACCACGAGCAAGAATGTCCACAGGGAGACCACTTTCTTTATCATTCATGATAGGTTCTTTGATGACATTCTTGTCTCCCCAAGCCATGCACGGCTGCCAAATCTCCAATCATATCTCTAATTTCATTGTCTTTATATGATGAGACCTCCACGTTTGCAGGTATGGCCATGGTTCAAATCAAGTAAGTCTCCACAAACATCGCAAACTGATGGAATGTCAATGAGAGGTCTACCATATCGTAGGGCTAAGCCATCCCTGCATTGATCTGCTTCTAAATCAAAGTGATAAACAGATAATGGTTGAACATAGAGATTGACAACAATGAAACCACTACTCTTTGAAGCAGATAAGAACGGATGCGAAAGTTCCTTTAGACCATCGACAAAATGTTAAAAGATATCATGAGTTCTCCCTGATTGCATTGAGACGTCATTTTTCAGACTGTTCAATTGGTCAATGCTAATCTCACTGGATGAATGTGGAAAGTTCCCAGGGATGAGGAAAAAGCATCATGCCTGCAAAGAATATGAGAAACACAGGACGGAACAGCTGTATCCGTCTGATAAAGACTTCTTCTTCTGTTGGAAGCTGGACTCCCCTCTCCGTGACCCTAACCGCTCAGTCGCTCTACTCTTATGAGCGCGCTCTTCGCCTCCCACCCTCGTTTCCCTTGTCTTCTCTAGCGACCCTTTCTGTCCCCAAGCGCGTCCGTTCCTCTTCTTGGCGCTTCTTCTGTATTTCTCATCCACTTTCTCCACCTGTTTCTCCACCCTCCGTGGTCCCCTCCCTTCTCCGCGTCACTGTCCCTGACGGCTCCGTTATTGGACGACTCGGACCAGGTGGCTCGGGTGTTTTCATAAACTATTCTTCATGCTCTTCCACTTTCTCTCTTTCCTTTCATGCTGGTGCGCACTGTTCACGCTTCACAGCTGTAATGGTTGCAATCCAGCATGCTCTCTCTTGGTTCGCTTCCCATCACTCCTCGTGTCTCTTTTCCTCTCTTCTTCTCTTGTCTAACTCTCTCTCTCGGCTCTGACCGTGCTCTCTTCACCCCCGTCGCCCCTCTTGTCCACGTCTGTCCACTCTGTCTGGTCCTCTTTGTCGTCACTCTGCTCTTCCTCGATCTCAGTGTCATTGCAGTGGCTTCCTGGTCACTCGAACATCAGTGGCAATGACACTGCAGATGCGCTTGCCAAAAGTGGCACTTCTCTCCCCTCTGCAGCTCCTCAGTGTCTGTCTTCTCTGAAGTCCTTCATTCGTCATTCCCTGTTCAACTCCTGGAGGACTTCCGTTCGTTCGTCTTTGATTTCTTCACAATGCCCTAGCGTAGCAACTGAAGAGCTGTCCCTCCCTCGCGCTGTCCGTTGTGAGCTCTCACGTCTTCGTTGCAACGGCCGCAGCCTTCTTCTTAACTCCTATCTTCACAGGATCGTCAGGTCCACTTCTCCTGACTGTCCTGTTTGTGGTGTAAACCACGATGTACCCCACTTACTGTGCTCTTGTCCTTCCCTCGTGCTGTCCGTTGTGAGCTCTCACGTCTTCGCTGCAACGGCCGCAGCCTTCTTCTTAACTCCTATCTTCACAGGATTGGCAGGTCCACTTCTCCTGACTGCCCTGTTTGTGATGTACCACTTACTGTGCCCTTGTCCATCCCTCTCTTCTACCCGAGCGGCTATCTTCGGGTCCTCGGGCTCTGTTTTTGATCTTTGGCATCGCCCGTGGGGGTTGCCCGCCTTCTCGGCCTCCGTGGCATCCCGCCACGCCCCTATCCGCGGGACGGGGTCGGGTAATCCAGCCAGCCTTATCCGTAGAGTCATCTTTAATTCTCTGCTCCTTCTTACCCTCCTGATCCACCTGGTTGTAAAACCGAACTTTCGCGTGCTAGGAATCCGTCGCAATATCTTCAACGAATGCTTCATTGGAGTGTATATGTGCACCGTCATACATCATGCTTTGAAGTTATACAGACTTTGCATGTAAGTTTGTAGGGGTCCGTGCATGCTTGTTACAGTGACTCTGATTCATTTTTGATGTTTGGATGAAGGTGATGAGTACTGCGGTAGTGCGTGCTATGTATAAAATGATGCAACCGTTTCATGACTGCAGGTAATATTGACCAATGTAAATGGTTTTCATCATCATGCCATGCCCTGTTCTGATTTGATTTTCACAAAGATATTCCTGCCGCCGACTACGGGCTGTGGGCCGCACGAATCCGGCGAGCAACCGAAACGGACACGAATGAATTACCAGAGGAAGAGATCAACATTGTTTGATGAGCTTGTCATATGAGAACTTAGCATTCTTTCTCATGCATTAGATCCCCCACAGAAAGTGTCGGACACATCCGAAGCTAGATCTCTAGATACAGTAACAAAGTTGACCAAACATTTACCTTGCCGTCCTAACAGTCGGCTGAAAACTTCTTTGACAAGCTTGTCATCAAGCTGGATGAGGGCGGGCAAGTAACTGATGACCTCCATCTGAAATGACCATTCTGATGAAGGTGAGGGTGAGAAATGACATTCCGCACTTACCTTGCTCAAACCTGTCAGTACGGGGATGAGGAAACGAACGTCAGATACTCGTTTCTTGTACAGATCTTTCACTTTCAAAACCAGCTCCGTGGAAGGAGAAGCTGCAAATCAACAAGTTTTCATTTGGTGGGGGAATGAAAGGATATCTCGAACTATGTAAACTGCCGGGAGGAAAATCAACTTTTCAGTCCCACGGCATCACAAAGCTCACTTTTCCAGTGTAACACATTCATAGATGTCTATAAACAAGTCGTGATTAGCCAGAGACTACCAAGATATCGATACAGTCCCAGGATTAGCTCATTCATAGATTTCGCGATGTCATCAATTTCATGATGTTATATTTATATGCCTATTTAGAGACTATTGATGACCGAGAAATAGGTATATATAATTACATTGTTCAGGTTATCTATGGTACTATCCAGAACTATGCCCAGTGTGATGTATCATGGACGCCTAGATATATGAAGCACCATATTTCATTTCATTTTATTCTGCGTCAATTAAGACAATATATCTAGCTTATGTGTGCCTCATATATCTAGGCGTCCATGAATGTATCAGAGTTATCGGTAAAATTTTATAGAGGTTCAATTGATAAATCTATGATATTCCCAATTATCATTATTGTTATTATAATTACCTTAGCCATAGACTTCTGCCTTAGCCATTTCATGACCGCTTTTTTCATCATTGTTGAACGCTTATTAGCAAATAGTACCATAGATAGTCTGAACAATGTAGCATTATATCATGGATTTTTGTAATGGATAGAGGATGGCTATGCGATTCTCTGGGATATAGAGAGGGAAATTATTTGATGGATCCCGAGGACTTTAGTCCGAAGGATATATCAAATAATTTCACGAGCTAGTCAGAGAATCGCATAGCTATCCTCTATCCGTTATAAAGTTTGCCAGATTATTGGCACCATAGATGTCCGCGATAAAATCCCTCTCTGCCAAGATTTTCCCTGGGAACAAATTTTATTAGATATAAAAGGGATTCTGAAATGCGATTCTACAACTATGCAATAATCTGGTATACTTTATAAGGCAGTAATATCAGACATAGACGAGGCTGCGTTATCAGCCGAGACTGTGTGATATTTCTGCCCGGAAAATCCATGATATAATGCTATTGTATGTAAGTCTTGAGAGGTCCATGAATATTGCAATTCTTGATCGCTGTTAGTCACAGATAATGGAGAGATGAAGAAATCTTTGATTGACTTTTATTGAAAGTCTATGAATGTTTGCAAATGTGAATATATTTAAAATTCAGTCTATCTAAAACTGATTTGAAACATCCATTCAACAATTCATTGATTAATGGATTCTCACGATGGAGTGACGGACGACGGTTCATGGCTATCTGGTGCGGTGAGAATTGTGTGTGAAATTGGCGGGCGTATAATGGTGCATTATATACCCTCCAATGCCGGGCAATAATGCATTTCAAACTCATTTCAATCATTTCTGTGACACTCAAAGCCATCGAGAGTGAAATACAATGAACAGTATGACATTAACATGGATTTTTGCGGGCAACACTGTAGGACATTTGAGGGCGCGTATGAAAATGTCGTACATTGTTGCCCGAAAAAATTGAATTGTGCGCAATTGAGCTAAACTGGGCAACAATGTAGGAAACAAGCGGGCAGCAACGCTATGAATAGACATAGAGATATACGCTGATTGATATTTCTTCAATATCTTTCAAATGCATGTATACAGATGTCATCATTACGAGATTCATTGTTGCCTTAATAATGAACTGTTACAATGAATTGTTGAAATAAACGTCCATCCATTGCTGCGCTCGGGCTGTACAGTATAGTTCGCGGGAGGAAAATCTGATAATTCCTGTCTCAAGAAAATAGCTATTTCATCACTTTTTTTGATATCGATATCTTTCGTATTTTGCCCCAGTCATCAACAAAGCATGTAACATTAAACTGCACAATATAATACGAGTACCTGTGAAAGATGAAAATTGTAATTATCATTCCTTGATGTTTACCTCAAGAGAGCAAGCGTGGCCAAGATACTCGTCCACGAGCAGTTTCCCTTCACTTTCACAGTCAAACTCGCAGCAACGCATTGACTATTCACAATATCTATGCATTGTAACAAGGAAGTCTTATACGACTGTGATTAAAGACACAACTTGAAGTTCGCTGGTCGCGTGATCGACATTCCCGTGAAGGTTCGAATGCTATGCAGCATCAACCAGAGATGCGGAGTCGCAGTCTACAATTTTGGCCAGAGTCGGAGTCCTATCTGATAACTTTACCCGAAATCAAAACCAAACAAATTATTTATCCTCGTGCATAACTGTCATGATGTCAAATTTTTCCATCAGACAAAAGTAGAGACTAAAAAGTCGAAATCAAGCAAGCAATACATCCCCATCACCAAGCCCTCGACTGCCCGATATCTTGAAATCTACATGTCAGCTCCTCTCCACAATTGTTACGACACAAGTTTCCGTGGAGCGCCTGTTCTCGGGTGCAAAGCTTCTGATAAGTGACCTACGATCTGGACTTAAGACTCATGTTGTCGCCAACATCATGTACATAAGAGCGAATAATGGTATGCTGTGGCGACTTATGAGTACAAGATTTTCTTTGCTGTTTTTCAAACTTAGTCACATCATCATCGTTTAGTGCCCTATTATCCTGGGGTTGGACGTGCGACACTGGCTCTTCTCCAAATGCTTCTGTTTTGAGCTAGCTTTGCCATATCTTCTTCCACGCACCTTCTCCACGTCTTCTTCGGTCTTCCGAAGCTAGTCACATGCCAAACATTAATTCAAGACTGTATAGTGGATCAACTTTCATTGAAAATGACTGATAGATGCACAGCAATGATCACCAAGCACAGGTTCAGGTGGGCCTGTAATGATCTATGATGTAGGCTACCATTTTTTACTAAAAAAAACTAAGCTCATATACTTACCACCCGTAGTCGAAGTTCTGTTAAAATGATAGGACTCCGCATCCCTGGTATCAACTCTTGTTTGAAGTGATCCTAAAACCTCCTATCGATTAAATCAAATCAAGGCGATCCTCTGTGATTCACCTGAGTCAAGATGTTCGCCGCTACAATCGTATAGTTCCGCAATAAATTCAATTGACAATATATTTTCATTGTACTACTCCTGCTCCGTGAATTGAATGTCCAGTGAAGCTAGTACGTTGGTCTAGTCTACGTTTTAATAGAACGAATACTTATAATTCCATTTCTACTTTTCTGTTATCCTGAGGAGTTTATCAGGAGCTTTATAAAGCACTCAGTTTGAAATACCTTTGCATTTGAATAGCCCAGTTGCTTGACACTTGAAGAGGAACACAGGGCTGCTATCAATTCATGTATCTCTTACATGATGAGACCGGAAGTGATGTATTTCTCTTCGTAACTTTCCTACTGCTTGGTAATGCTCTGATTTTACTGTCATTATATTGATAGTAACAATGAGACAATACTCAGATTATGAAAATATCGATTAGGACATAAATTGATTACATTTGTCGGTGATGACGTGCAGAATGCGAATGACAAGAGTCTCCGCTCCCTTGGGGAATTTCTCGATGAATTTCAGCAATTCCTGTGAGTACTGTCCGATCTCCTTGATGGTAAGGCCTATCTGACGGAGGATCGCTCGCTTCACGTTAGGTACTGATACGACGTACACTTCAGACAACCTGCAATGAGAAATGAGTAAACTAAGTGACAACTAGTAAATGCAAGAGTGAGGAGTCCAGAGAATTATCAACTCTAATCACTACACACAGATTTCAAACTCGCATGCATTTTGACCTTCATTTGCTGTTTTGTCTACAGTTTTCCTTTGTTTCGGTCACAGAGATAAATTTATTTGCGTGTCAGTCAGTCTAGAGGGGACATAATTCTATCCCATCCACTGTATGCAATGGTAGCAAGCGATAGATAGGTTGGCCATTCGTCTCTCATTGGCTTGTGTGATTGGCCAACCACGTGCATTGTATCAGCGAGCACACATTCCTCAACGGTCAGGTTGCAGACCTGTCAAGTGAAAAGAACGTATCTTTAGCTCAATGTTTCGCCGTGTTAAATTCGTCAGACTGAGATATCTTTCACATCGTTCGACTCTTGGCGATCCGCAGTTACTGACTGTGTACGTTAAATGTGGTGTCGACGTTCTGGTTCGTCAGAATTCATGCTTGAATTTGCATGACGTTCGATGGAAAATTGATCTTCTTGCCCCTTGTGACTAGTTCTGACCGTGACCATCAGTATTGAGGAATGTCATCTCTAGACTCAAACACGCAGACAAGGCAATTTATCTCTGTGGTTTCGGCCTAGTCTGAGTGGTGTGAATGTTTTGTGCACATAACTACGGCGACAAAACGCCGAAAACTCATGGATACTGCTCTTACATGATGTTACGCACCGAAAAATAGCTTCTGTCAATCTTCCGAAGTTTGAAGCTCAAATTCAAGTCCATTTGCAGGTTTTTCAAGGTCACAGACACCTCATCAGCAATTGTCAGTCACTAGCAGCGCTGACAAGTCAATATTGACTCCGTTGACTTTTATTCTTCATTACTTTCGATTATGGAATGCCAATTTAGTTTTATGAACTTCAATCAATCAAGCTATATGCTGACGACATCGCCATTGTGGCAGAGCGTGAAGAAAGACTGGAGCAAAAGATTTCAGAATGGAAGCACGGTCTCTCAGAGAAAGAACTGAAAGTTAATGCGTCCAAATCAAAAGTGCTCATTTCGTCAGTGAATGGTAGTGAGGCAGAGCCATCAGGAAAGTGTGCGATATGTAAGCAAGGGGTTGGCCAAAATTCAATAAGATGCATTCAATGTGCTCTCTGGGTCCACCGTAAATGTAGTGACATCAGCGGCAGCCTACGACTACAGCATATGAGCTCCACGTTCAAGTGTAAGCGATGCAGAGGCCAAGTGATAGAACGTCCTCAGCCTGCCAACCTGTTGGTCGACGGTGACAAGCTTGAGATAGTTTCACACTTCTCCTATCTTGGCGACGAACTAGAGGCAGGTGGTGGAGTAGATGCTGCTGTCAATAGAAGAATTCGACGCGGCTGGGCAATCTACAAGGCGTTGATGACGTTCCTCACCTCACGTGCTTCCACATGAAAGGAAGAGTGTATGATGCCTGTGTCCGGAAGGGTGTGATATACGGAAGCGAAACATGGGCTCTGAAAGTGGTCAGTCAACAACGTCTGGAGAGGGTGGAAATGGGGATGTGTGGCTCGAAGCAAAGTGCCAGAAAGCGAAGTGACGACTTGAGGTATATGCTTAACATCGAAGCAATATCCGATGTTATCGTACGAAATCGACTCAGATGGCTAGGCTACGTGATGCGGAGAGAGGCCGAAGACTGCGTCCGTCAAATGTTGACATGGATAGTAGAGGGAAGAAGAAAAGGCCGACCTCGGAAGACAAGGAGTGACAAGGAGGATGGTCTCAAACCGGATGACGCCAACGATCGTCAACGCTGGTGCTCTGCGATCCACAGCATTGGGAAGAATCATCCAACCGTACGAAGTCGGAGAAAGCGGACGTTAAACGCATAAGTATACGTAAGCAAGATATCAAGGAGTACGAAGAAATTTCTACGTTTTGATGTTTTTATAACGCATATTCAGTAAGTTTGTCTCAACCAGTCATTGTAGCATTAGCAAGAAGATTTTAGATTATTTTGGGCATTATTTTCCCGTAGTACAACCATTCGAGTAGAATCTATTCAAGCAAAGGAGCACTTTCATGATCCATAAATATTAGAAGGTGATGAAGAAAATATCACTGAATTCTCCTATATCTTCACATTGCGGTTGAAAAACAGTCTTTTCACGTATCGCACAATTGGACCTGTCTTTCACTTGTTTGATGATATTATGTCCTTCCGCTGAAAACTGTTTTGTGAAAATTCTAAAAGCAGTTTGAAGGATGCAGATGCGCATTGAATGGCCTAACATACAGTTCATTTTTGACGTATTCAACTTGTAAAATGAGCTGTCAGTAAAATGCATTCGCAAAATCACCAAGATACTTCTCTCATGGTTGCACTTTCAGACTGAATCAGTGCAATCTGTGCAGTAGATATAATTCATTAGTCCAACACTCATAATATCAGTGACATTTCACGTACCAGAATGGGAGCGAGTTGGAGAAGAAGCTTGTGGAAGAATACTCAAGCAGTCTCAGAGGAAAGCATGAGAGAGCATCTAGACGTTCGCTGCCTCATTATGACACGTCATACGCGTGTACACGTGCTGGTTAACCGAAAAGTAGCGCATATAGGCTTACAGATTAGCTGCTTAGCACTTCAGTAAATTGTGATCAATATATGAGGAAAAGGCATTCACAAGGGTCTCACTCCAAAATTTTGGATTTTTGCCACTTTTTTTGCCACTATTTTTCTTCTAAAATGGAGAAAACTAAATGACTTGAGTGAATAGCGCACCATGAAGTATTCACCACGATACAATCGCCCTTTTCTTTTCAGGATGCAGTCCTTATATGATACTTACACGATTTTTCCGAGTACCTATCGTCCACTGAAAACATTCGTCTTAGGTTAAGTAGTCCTTCATTGCAAGTTATTTTCTCAGTAACGTTTTAGCATTGACCTAGCTACGGAAGTCAAATGCAAGACGAGTTAAATTGTTCAACCTAAGTATAAATGCTATTTAAGTCATTCTACATCAAACTACTCTGATCACATGTGATATTAAAAATCTGTATTATTAGATGCAAAATCAACAAAATATCAACGAACAAATGCAACAATATGAAATTTCAAACACCTTCATGTCCTTCAAAGTCCAAACAATCCCAAAATCTAAAGAACTATTTTAATAAAAGTCAGAATTTCTAGTCCTAAGGTCTCGGACGCTTAGCCTGGAATTCAGGCTGAGAAAGCATTTCATTCGCTATTTTCCTGGCTTCAATGCCAATCGAAAGTTTCGATTGGGAGCGTTGAATTGCATTCATGTTTTAGTATTAGAAAATAATTACTGCTGATACTGGTAAAAATCCCAGATTTTTTGCCATTTTTTACCATTCTTTACTTTTTTGCTATTTTTTGACTTTTTTGCCGAGTGAGACCCCTGCATTCATACAGAGTTTATATTGAGAACATATTGATGTTGGAACACCTAGTCCGAGATGTTGCCATCGTTAATCAAGAGAATTTCAATATAATGGGTCAAATTTGGCTCTTTCGGTCTTTCTTGGGGTAGAGTTCAATATCTATGGAAACAAATTCGATGACAAACTTTTTACAGCAAAATGTCGATAAACAGCGCCTTTTAGCAAAAGTCATGCAATATTAGGGTTACAGGATTCATAATAACTGAATTAATTCACTTTAAAATCAGAAATGAGTGAAAATCGACTCATCGGCGGTTCTAAGGTTTCAGTCAATTATCAATTCTACCGTCAGATTGAATTTCAGTGGAAATGCGCATGCCAAATAAATACGGCTCACTGTTTGAAATAAAAATAAATACATAAATCACAAGAAGTAGAAATCAGGGGAGAAAAAAAGGTAACAAGTTAATAAGAGAAGGTCACAAAAGTCTCTAATTGAAAAGAAAATCTTTCTGTACGCACAAGGGTGGCTTCAACACTTTGTTTTAATGAGCTGTCTGCTGCTTATGGCTGTGATGCATCATGTCGAACAACAGCTTACAATAGTACACTTGTTTTTTCAACACAATAGTGTTGAAGCCACCCTTGAGGGTATAGAAAGAGTTTCCTTTCAATATGACATTTTGTGACCTTCTCTTATTAACTGGTTACCTTTTTCTCTCCTGATTTCTGCTACTTGCGATTTGTGTAATTTCTACTTCTATCTTTCGATCCGTCCCGGTTGGTTCTGCTTCATTTTGATTGGTAAGGTGTTTCATTGTTGTTGTCTGTCATTGTTTGAAAGGAAATGTCTCCCATTTTGAGGATATTAGATTTTATTATTGTCAGACATTATATTAGACAAAGAAGCGCACTGGTCTCAGCAGCTCAGTGGTAGCAACAAGGTGAAGCAAAGTATGGAAGCATGTTTGACTGAATTCCCTTTTCTTCCTTTGACTATTAATTAGATTTTCGTCTCCTACTTTTAATTTCATTTTAGTAGTATGATCTCGTTCCGATCATAGAGGATGAATTCTTTTGTCTACGATCTATTAGGCTGCACGCATTTTTTCTAGTAATTCATTTTACAAGAGTAGAGTTTAACTCATAGAGTAGGTATATTAGGTAGACCGCATTTATTTAATCCCCAATGTGCATACACTTTCGATTTTATTAAATGAACTTAATGGGGATACAGTCGGAATTGTCACCAAATGTGAGATATACACATTTATGCAGTTTTGCAGAAATTACAACCAATTGACTGATCATGATACCATAAAGCGAAGGAAATGATATTATTTTACAGATCCTCCGTGTCATGACAGTCTTGGAGATGCAATGTTTGTTAAATTAGCAATTCGATGACCTGCTATTGCTTTCATGCTGAACATCAAGAGAATCTTAAGCGAGATCATATCATAAGCAACCTGCCACTGGTAGAGCAAAATAACATAATCAAGGACAATGATTTCAGTTAACTATGAAAGATATATCCACATCATTATTCAGATTCAAGAAATGAAACATGAATTTAGTGAATCATAACTTCATGCCGGTGAAGATTGAATCAAAAATCTGAAATTTCAGCCAAGAAAGCACACTGAGATCGCGACTGTTTCATGAAGACTTCCATTATAACGCCGTTCATTAGATTTCCTTGATAATCAGCTTAATTTCCGCTTAATTACGATGCTTGTTCATTCCTTTTGATATCCAACCTGTTTCATACTACTTATAACGGGGCGTCATGTCGGTAGTATTTAAATTTGCAAAAATTTAGCTTTTTCAAAACTGCTCAAATAATTTTTTGGACCGCAGAAACGTAATCTTTTCACTGCATATACTACCTATATACACTTACTCTATGGTTTAACTCATTATCGGTTTGTATGTTTGCATTTTCAATCGCCTGAAAGCGCTATCCATAATTTAATAAGGCCTCTTGTGCCGTCTGGCAAATCCTCTGATTTTCCTTCTGACTTACTTGACGATGAGACCATGATTGATGACGAAGAGACTGAGGAAAAGGTGCAGGTGACAGCGCACCGCATCGTCATTCCATTGTCCGACGCCATGATGCGGAGGTTCAGGCGGAGGTTGAGAGAGCATCAATTTATCAAGGGAATCCATAGCGAAGCGCTCGATTCGCTCTCGGAAATTCGACTGTTTGTACATGTCTTGGGCGTGTGCCATGGCATGTGTGCGCACCTCCAGGATATCATGCGCCGCAAGATGGAGCAACATGGCCAGCGCACGATCTCTATGCGCAGGTCGTGTCATGATGAGCGTCCGAAGGATTTGGAATCCATAATCAGCACTGCTGCTGCGCTCCTGTTGGCAGAAGGCTCCCAGAAGAGCAAACGCATTGTCAGTCAGCATTGGAGCGTCGAGGAATAATCGGGAGAAGTAAACTTCTTTGACACCATCAGTCAGCATGAATCTGTGAAGCAACGCGATGAGAATGCGGTCGTATTCCCCAGGTGATGATACATCCGGTCTCTTCAAAGTCTGGAACTCCTTGAATTTCATGAATTCTTGGTAGACGAGGGAAATAGCCAACTCGTAACGATTCCTGACATCTCCCATGATGTAATCCACAAGAATGTTGTAAAGATCGCCACCGAAGATGCATGGCAATGAAGACAGGAGCCGATTGCGCGATCGAAGCTGTAAATATGAAAATTGCATCGTATGTCACTTCAGCAAGTAATAATAATTCACATAATCTAAATCGTGGCCTCATTTAACGTTTGTTAGGAAAAATACACTTTATCCTAGGCTTACCGGCTACTACGGGAATGAACTTGACGGGAAATACTTGATCATCGATAAGGGGGTGATATAGGGTGAAGATTTAGAGGCAGATCCGAAGAATCGCTTATCTTTATAGGGTGAAGATTTAGAGGCAGATCCGAAGAATCGCTTATCTTTATGTTTCATCTTTTTATTAATGTTCATTGCTACAGGATCCTTAATTCGTCTCAGACGGGCTTAGCCGCATACAGATCTATCCATTAAATGCTAGTTCTCACTGCCTATCCCTTCACCGTCAAGTGACTTTTTATAGGAACCAGTTATTTTCCCGAGTGAACGCAAAAATAGGACCCTTTCAATACTAGATAATAAAAATTTAGGTAATAAATATACTTGCATTTCACAATTCAATTCGATGACAGGTGAGTTAGTTGATTCTTCAAATTTCTATCTGATTAAATGCATCAGGGTGTATAACGGTTTCGGATTTTCATTTTCCCTGACTTTTCCAGGTAACTCAAAAAAAAATTCCCGGTCGCCTTTTGGGTTTGATCGAGTCTCAATTCAAGGTAGTTTCCATGTTATGATGCCTAGATATATTCATTTCTGTGCGATTGATGGAAAGAAATCAGTATGGAAACAGATAATAGCCATGTAGTTCCCCTAGTTATGCACGGTACATGAAAAGATAGGACGTAAAATAAAATGATGTTTAACACAGTAGGTCCTATATTGATAACAATCATCATGATTGTGTGATACAAAACCGGTCATTAAAAACAACCCGTAAAAATGATTTAAACTGAATAACAAAGTAGTACTGACTAGTACTGACTAGTGCTCTGGGAAGCAGAAAACAAGATGGCCAAAAAAGACTATCCTGTTAACGAAGTATAAAAATGCAAGAACGGATATTACACTGCACAAGGGTCGGTTTGTTACTCTCATATTAGCCTCATCTCTTCTATTTCTTTGATTTCTATCACCTTCCGTTTTCGCTCATGGTTTTCTTTCGAACACGATGCAGAATTTTTCGCTTCCTCCTTCCTCGCTTCTCGATAGAACGCCGCGAGAAACGTTAGCCGCTAGCCGCGTTTCTAGCTAAATATTTGATTGATGAGTGGCAACGATTTTCGATGTTCATTATTCTGGTTCAAAGCTGACAATTTCATTGACAAAAATCCAACAAGAAGAAAAAAGTCAGCTTTATTCCACGCTTACAATCAAACCTGGAAATTTCCAGGTCGAAACGCAAATTTCCCTGACTTTTCCAGTCGTTATACACCCTGTGCATGCCAACTGTATATATGTTCTTGTATTATATATTGACCGGCTCTCCGATACTTTTCAATAAAATTTAAATGAATAATCTGTGATTGTTCTCTGAACGAGAAACAAATGCAAAGAAAACCCCAATGTTGCAACTAAAACTTATTTCCTTTTTTTCATACACATGAAGCTGTGGTGACGCCAGATATGATCTAGACTCGACCACAAGGTGCATTGCTACAGACGTGCTTCTTCGCCCAGTGAAATTTATGAGCATATAGGTCCGAAATATAGCAAAGTTAACTTTCATCAACATTCAAATCTACAGTAAATCACACCACTTTTAATATATCGAATTTTCATCTCTTTTTTGATGTTTTCATTACCGGAGTTTTCTACTAAATAATACCCGGCATAGTAACTGGAAAATGACGAAATTGCAAAACAAGTTTGGATCAGGTTAATATACCCCGGTATATTAAGTGGAAACACCACAAAATAAGCATATTTGATATATTAGATGGAATTCGTCAATTATAGTTTATATTCAGATGATTAGTACGGTATTCCTCATTTTGTACCTAATAATAGTAACAAGCTACATTCAAATTGTAACTTTCATTACAGTTCAGTTTCAATCTCATATATGAATAACAGTTCTTATGTACACAGTAGGGTTTCAAACCCGGTATCCGGGGATTATCGCATTTTTACAGGATTCTGAATCCCGGTATTAGGTAACATCTGTTCTAAGGCAGTTAGGAGCTACATGAAGATGGAGCAACAAGTCTATGGACAAGGAACATGGAGTAACAGATGCAATGCGTGAAACGTGAATGTTAACGCGATGCAAGAACTAAATAAAGACTTGCAATGATCAGCTGAACAATAGACACTTACAAACTCGAGACACTTTTGGCCTCGTTCCCTGCAGAAACTCGTCCTGGCTGCCGGACTAATCTGGTAATTATCTTCTTCTTCTATATTTATTTTTGTTGGTTCCTATTACTTGCAGCCCGCTTGGGCTTGATATTTGTTAATTATCCATTTAGTATGTGAATGTTGTATGTACTCTTGATAACAAATATATCATCATCATCATTATTATCTGAATGGAGAGTAATAAAAATGGAAACTAAATAAAGACTTCCCATGATCAGCTGAACAATAGACACAAACCCGAGACAGAGCTGTTCCCTTATGTGAATGTTGTATGTACTCTTGATATCATCATCATTATCTGAATGGAGAGTACTACTGCGAACAACTTCGAGCGGCACGGCAACGGCAAGGTTATCAACTTTCATCACATTTTTTATTAACATTTCACTACTTTTCAATTCCACAGCGTGTGGAGAATGACGGCGGATGCATCGAAAAAAGATGATTACTTTCTTGTGTTGATGAAAAATAAATATTTTTTGGACACACGCCTTATCTACCTACTATTTATCACTTTGGAATGACATTTAACTTAATGAAAACATCAAAAAAGAGATGAAAATTCGATATATTAAAAGTGGTGTGATTTACTGCAGTTGTGAATGTTGATGAAAGTTAACTTTGCTATATTTCGGACCTATATGCTCACAAGTTTCACTGGGCGAAGAAACAAGTCCGCAACAATACGCCATGTGGTCGAGTCTAAATCATCTTTTATCTCACCACCTATGTCACATTAACAATATTATACTTGTTATACAAACAGACTGAAAGAACATTATAAATACGGATAAATTAGAAAAATAAGAAATTGAAGTAAAAAATGTGAAATATATAAGAGAAAGCATTTATTGGTTGCTGCTAATACGGATTTAGTGCTCCCTCTGATAATCGCCAGAGAGATACGCTGAAACAGACAATCCGTCGCCCGCGGCTCGTCTTTAAGTTGGGATATTCCATGACACAACTTAGAAATGGTCCTTAACCAGAGCCACCACTCGTTTCGAAGACTGGTGGTTCGAAGCAGTACGTGATACCTTCAGAGCTTGCGCTCTTCAGCTCTTCTAACAGCAGATACAGGCGTAATGGCCGACTCAATGATCACGTTTCTTTAATTCAACTTATTTCTCAGCATGGATTTCAAGACTTTAAAACATGCTTTCACAAAGTGATTTCAATGAGACTAAATATCTCTTAATTCCAGGCAATGACTAACTTGCATGATAAACTTATGACAAAAGTAATGAGTTATCTCCTCTTCCTTCGATCCGTCTTACTACATCACGTAGTTCCCTTTCTCATTGTAAACAGCCATTTTATCATCATCAATGTTGTATCACGTGTTCCAAATTCGAAATAAACTATTGGCAGTTATTTTCTATAAGTAAATAATTGATCTACTTTTTCCTATTTTCATTCGAGCGTAATTCCAATAATAGCTGCCGCCGATTAGAAACCGTACCTCCAGACAGAATTCTGTGACAGCAACTGCGATTCTTCAGTGCCTGACAATACAAAGTATACCTTCGTTGGGCCTAATGATCTGAGTGTTACAAAATAACTATGTTAACACGATGTCTGTATGATATAGCATGTTCTACATCTTTCAATGAGTAGCCGTAGTCGAGTTTTAACATGCAGTGTAAATATGATAGAGCGTGAATACCAGGATAAAAATAGACTGTAACAAGGAATAATCTTCGACAATCCTGTTAAAGTGGTACTGGAGGGGAAAGGAACCCGAAGGAGAGAGGCCGTCCGTACAGGCGATGGTGTGATAGTATCCGGGAAGATACGACCAAAATTAGACTCAAGGAGAGAGATGCCTACGACAGAAGACGCTGGAGAAGCATGAAACAGGCCCCCCACCCGGCTAACTAGCTGGAACAGGAACAACAAGAAGAACTCTCTCATTCTTGCCAATGTAATATCGGCCTAACGTTGTATCCTTATGATTAATCAACAAATAATTGGCCTTTATGCCAGCATTGTCAAATAGATACTCCTTTTCATAAAATCATTAAAAAGTAACCCAAAGGCGTTTCTGATGTGTCTTCTATCCAACAGATATGGTTACGGGACAATGAAGATCATTTTACAAGTTTATAACTTATCAAATAAACTTTCATTTCTCACTTGAATGTTTGCAATAAGAAAAACTTGGCGATTTATTCACACTGGATTCAAAGACCGTGATCATTGAAATCTATAATAACATAGAAAGTCTACTATTATGTACTTCTATGATCGTGATGATTACAGGAAACTTACCACTTGAGGGTTGAGCGCCATTTGTCTGAGATCAGCGTGAACGATCCTATCATACGCCATGTTCGCCATGTCTCGCGTATCCTTGTTGTCCAACGGCTGTGTGACGGAGGCCAATGAGAATGGTTTGAACTGCCTCATCTTGCCTCCTAACATTGGCAGCAGTTGAGAGGGCAGTAGAGCAGGGCGTCGACTTTCATCCTTGGTGTCTTCTGACTGGCCGATCACAGTGCTGATCTGCATCGGTGCATTACTGATCTCCATTTTCTCTTTGTCTGCCATCGTCACGAGGGGTGTTTCATCCGGAGCCACGTTATCCTCCTCATCACCGCCGATGGCAACGATCCCACCGTCTGCTCCAAGTCCAAGTCCAGCAGCCACCTTAAGAATGAAATGATACATTTCAACGGGAATAAGAAGCAGGCAAAAGTCAGGAATGACCGACCAGGAACTGCTGTGAATGCAGGGTTCATGTCCACATCTGAACAATATTCAATGCCTCTGGCTTTCATGTTCTGGGGGGGGGGGCGGTGAAGGGTGAATACAGAGCGCTTAGCGTGGCTTACGGGAGATGAGAGAACTCCCATTGTTAAGTCTTGATGAATGAGGCGAAGTTTGACAACAAAGGTCTGTCGTAATTGATTGAATATCGAAAAAGGCGAAGTTTGTGTAAAGGCGGATTACATATTTATCACACAACGATTGCATCTTTATGGGATTCGAGGATGAACAGGATCTGTTTACTTGTGGGAATCGAAAAGGCGAAGATTGATGTACAGGATTTGTATACATGTGCGGATCCCAAAAAGCATACTGTAGTTATTGATGGGATGAATTTAATGACAGGATCAGTTTACATGTGGGAAACGTAACAATTGAATGATGTCTGATTTATCTTTGTGACATATCTTTCAAGACATATCATTACCTATTCAGTATTTTGTCAGCCACTATGTGTGGGACCCCGCTCGTCTGGGTTTGAGTGTTCAGGTTAGGGGTCGAAACACAACTAGACGAGTACCTGCTGATGACTGACGGACTGCAGTATTATGTTTTATATCCCTTAATCGGTAGCTGAAGTAGTGGTCGATGTATTGTATTTCAAATGAAGAAATGTGGAATTACATTAAGTATTATAGACGGATGAAGAAACTGCCGATAACAAAGTCAAGTGAAGAAATAGTATTTTCCATGTGTAGTCTTAGGTATAGTGTGTATAGTTTCATTGCTTTCGGTGTAGTAGAGTGTCATTGTAGTTCTATTGTTTACCTCCATTATCCACTTACCATTATCCACCATGTGTAGTGTCAGATACAGTGTAGCATTAGTTCACTTGTAATCGGTGTAGTAGTATCATTGTAATTCCATGTTTTACCTCCACTTTTCCAATTTTTATCCATCAGTCTCCTGTTGTTTTATAATATCCATTTTTAATCTCCTTAACCTATGGTGACCATTGTCCTATTCTATTTCCACTACCAGCATCTGTAGTCGGTGCAGTATATTAGACGTCTGTTTTGAACGTGTATACGGCAGTGTTTGGAATCTATGGTATTAGTATGAAGCTTTGACGTCACTACTCCCCATACTTGGGGCTTGGACGGTGCTGACATAGTCAGACTTATGGAGCGTTGTAGTACTTTTAGTCCGGATGCCATTCCTGCCGACTTCCAATGGCACCTTCGGGTCTCGACCTCTGTACCAAAAGATCGCTAGGCGTAGCACTTAACCACTGTGCCACGGAGACCACAGTATGTTGACAGTAATAATGAATAGTGTTACAAGTCTTAAGATTTCCATTTTTACCAGATATTGAGTCAAAGCTGATCAATTTTAATTCGTTGCCACGAGAAAGCTCAATTGAGTTCATTTAAGAACTGATTAATCCAATGGTTACAGTAGCATTGCCTTTGTACACTTGCGGATTGGAGAACGCCATCAGTCCTCATTAGGACTACTTCAATTAATAATTTAAATTAGTAAGCATTATATTCTATTATAAATGGCTGCTGGGATGATTTTCATCATCGTATGAGAATGTGGTTGAATCCATAGACTAAGTTTGTATTAGGTAGAGTGTCGACTCAAAAAGTATCTGTATACAGTGAAAATTTTTATATGAAAAGATTCAGTTTTTAGCGGAGATTACGTTCCCGCGCTCCAAACAATTACGGTATTTGAACAATTTTTAAAAAAACTAAATTTTTGAAAATAACACATACTACTGACATGAACACGATATGAGTAGCATGAAACATTCTGGATATCAAAAAGGAATGAATATCTGCTAACAAGCATCTTAATGACGATTATCAAGGGAGTTCCATGAACCCCATTATAATGGAAATCTTCATGAAAAAGTTAAGATCTTATTGTGCTTTTTTTGGCTGAAATTTCTACTTTTTAATTCAATTTTCACCGGCATGTGGTTTTATGATTCATTACACAGAGTAAAAATGTTTCATTTCTCGAATCTGAATAGTGAACCTATCGAGTTGTTCATTTAACAAACATCGCATCTCCAAGCATGTCATGACACGGAGCATCTGTAAAATAATATCATTCCTTAATCTGCATTGTGTTCCGTGGTAAGCTCTTCAAAACTGCAAAAATTTGCACATCTCAATCCCAACTGCGTCCACCTCGAGTTGATTTAATAAAATCGAAACTGTATACACACTGGGGATTTGATAAATGCTGAGTTGCTAATGTACTTACTCTATGATCGAATCTAAGGTGATAGCGACCAAGGTATTGGTGGGCTGTCTCCCGCTCCCCCCCCCGGGTTTTCAAATTTGTCTAAAATCTGCGAAAAGCAATCAATCGTCACCAAACTTCGGGTAGACGTACTTAAGCATATTTTCTACCAACATACAAAAATTTATGCAGATCGGACAAGTACTGTTTGCACTAGAGACGATGATGTGAAGTGTAGCGATGTTAGCAGCTTGATCTGACTATTGGCAGGAAGTGTAATCGAGGTCTGCAGAGATGTGATTGTCGTCCGCGGAGCGCCGAAGGGCCTCAAAGTTTCATGAAAGCGTGGGTCACCGCATGGACCGTGGAGCTTCGTGAGTGCACTTTAGAGAAGGTTTTGATGAGGGCGTCAGTGAGAATCGAGAGCAGTCAGGGTGGAATTACACTTCACTATTCGCCCAATTTCAGTGCTACTGAAACTTCCTTTGAGGAAAAATGGAAACAAAATGAGGGTCGCCGAAAATCACATCCCTGGCTCTCCTGATAAGACATAGTCTGAGTGAAGTGCGCGAATATTCTCTCCGAATGAATCTTCCTGCCTGACGATTTCTAAAGTGACTATGACCTCGCTTCTGGCGATGAAAAAAAGGAAAAGGTAAAATCATTTCAAATGACATCCGATAAGATGAAAGATGAAACAAAGCAGTGAATGCACACATGTTCGACACGTTGGATCGACAAACAAATGATTCTGAACTCTTCACATCGCCGGCAAAAGCTTCAAATTATCGCCTCTAATCCAAGAAGTACTCGCCCAATTTGCAAGAAATTTTTACATGTGGATAGAAAAGTACTCCGAGCTGCGTACACTACATGTATGTCCAGATCACGGAGATCAATTGCTTTGTCTGCGTTGGATGGTCTTGAGATGACATTTTCTATACTAATGATCGCTCCAAGAACTAGTCCCGAGGGGAAGAAAGATCAATTTCACATTCAACGTATGCAAATTCAAGCATGAATTCTGACGAACTGAATCATTGACACCGCATTGAACGTAGTACAGTCAGCAAATTTAGATCGTGAGGAGTCGAATGATGTGAAAAATGTTTCAATTTGATGAATTTATCATCGGTGAAGCATTAAATCAAAGATAGGTGCAATTGACTTGGCAGATGTTCAGACTTCAATGTGATAACGCCAGCTCATGTGTTCCATAATACAACTTTCCTTACGCATTGCGTGCGCTTGGCCAATCACGTAAGCCAAAGGGAGACATGTCTCTCTACCATTGCCTACACTGAGAGATAGAATCACGTCACCTGTAGAGTAACCGCGACAGCCGAATTCATGTCTCTGTGGTCCAGATGATTCGAGACAGCAGTGAAAACCCGGGAGATAGCCTAAATGGACTATTTTTCTGAATTACGTTGACCAAATGCTTGCCGCATTCCTCTTTCCCTCAAAAATAATGTATACTTCAAACTAGACTGAAAAACATGTACTAAAACATATCCAATAACAGGCCTACAGTATTTAATGCTGCTTGTTGCTAATTTGGTGATTGAATTATGAAAGGTTTTCCATCTTGACATCTGATAGACTTATAAACCTGTGTGAATGAGGAAAAATTTTTATATATAGTACAGTGTATATAGGGGAAGCTGGGGTGACTTGGCAGTGTTTTTTTCAAATGCCCATCCCGGCCAAACGACTAAATATTACATATGCTATCTTGTTAACAGCATTTTGCACGTCATCACGAGAGTAGTTAGAGCGCGTCACTCGTTGTACGTACGTCCTTGGCAGTGTACTGCGAAGTTGAAAATGAATTAGGGAAAGTGTTGTCACTGCATGTTGTAACTTGAAATGAACCAATCAGAAGACACGACGAATCAACAAATAAGAATTTGTTTGACGTAGATGTTTCTGAGTCATTTTCCAATGGATAGGCTAGGTGTTTAGTTGTGAACTTGTATTAAAAGGTGTGAGTCACTAACACATCACTACCATCAGTTAACATTAAGTTAACAGTTACTATTAAGGACACAAAAAAATGATGCTGCCATGTCACCCCAACCTAAGTAGGCCTACGGTTAAATCCTCAGCTCCGGCTAGAATGTTTTACACTATCAGGGTTCATGCATTCTGACCTAATTATAATGTCTTCAACATAGATTTATCTGAAATCTATCACAAGGCGCGGTGGCTCATCGAATTACGTTTTTTCAAAAGTTCCATTTTTACATTTTAAGTAGGCCAATAGGCCTGATTTTTTGCTCTGAAAAAGTAAAAGCCCGAAGCAATCTTTCTCTACAGTATTTTCATTTCAGACCTACTTTAGAAAGTAATGGGGTTTTCGAATTGTGAAGCATATTATTTGCAATACCAATACTGCCATGTCACCCCAACCCCAGTAAGGTAAGAAAATGAGCTCAAACACAATGTTAATATGATCTGAATGTTTTTACACTGTAGGTGTCCATGCACCATGACCTAAGTAAGATATCTTTAATAATGGTTTATGTCAGATCTATCACAAGACGAGAATGTCCCAAAAGTTACGATTTTTGCAGGTAAAATAGTTTTTTTGCTCCTAAAAAAAGTACAAGTGCAAATAATCCGCAGGTATCTTGCTCCAGCATCTTTATTCTAGAGCTACTTCAAAATGTATATTTCGGATTTTTTGATTTATGAAGCCTATTAACTGCAAGACCCCCACTGCCATGTCACCCCAGCTTCCCCTACTATGTACAACCATACGTACTGACGTTACATATCTTGATACATATGTATACATACAGTATTTGATATACATGTAATATAACATGTAATATAACATGTAATAAAAACGTTTTACATGGCATTTTGGCTTTTATATGGGTTAGTTCGGTTAATGTGGACAGCACCTCCTGGCCCGGGGTGTCCACAATAACCGGCGAGTACTGTAACATTAAATCGACTCACCAGCTGTGCACTCAATAGACGTGCTAAATGTTTAATTTGCGCTTCAGTACCGGCTGCAGCAATAGGCGTGTATGTTGAGAGGAAAGCTGGAGGCATCTCTTCTGGCAGCATCACCATGCTGAGTAACACGAGATCAGTCACGTTGGCAGCATTCAGTTTAGGAATAAGATCACCAGCAGTTCGGTCTATGTCAGTCACACCTCGATAAGCTCGCTCTCCTGATGTCCCACTGCCCACCACGTCATCTAAAGAAATGAATGGCGTAGTTCCACCAGGCAAGTCATCGTAAGGGTCAACATCTGCGCTCCCTGAACCTCTGAAAAAAAAGACATTTTTCTGAGAAATTGCAATAAAATAGGCAAAACAACAATTATTTCAAAGGCGGAAAAATGAAAAATCTAAAATTCTGCGTGAAAAGAGTTGGCAAAACACTCAGAATATCTGACAAAGGTCCAAGGTGTTTGAGTACTGAATTTAGTTTGATGTAAAACCCCCTTCTTTATCCTCACAGATGATGAGTATTATTGCATTGTGTCTCCCTATCAAGTAACAGGGACAGCTTGCAATTCTCATCTTTCGGTTGCGTGTCTGCTCCATCTAGCCATGTTGGTTCCTAGACATCGGAGCTGAACTTATTTTTCGCTTCGCTAACGATGTCTGCAGGTATTAGAAAATAATTGGAATAATCATCGCGGAACGCGTAGGGATTAGAGCCTGTCTTTCCCGCAGTAATGTAAAGAATAATCCTGTCCCATTTGCAAGCATATTGCAAACCACAGCAAAACTCAACCGAGGAACAAAATCCTCGGATATATCAGGAAAATAACAGGACTGCCGTCAGATGTTGCAGAAATGTCACGCGGAAACCACGGATGTTTAGTGTTATGTGTAACTGCGCGTGGCATGTGTACCCAGTGTACCACACGAGTCCTACCACATCAGGCTGACGAGAAATCAAGCGCTTACCCATCGCGTGAAGCTGCGGCTGTTGAAGTTCGGTATTTCTTACCAGAGGATGCAGCCACTGCCTCTGCCATCTTCCGCTTCCTTGTCATCTCATCGATCTTCGGCATAGCTTTGAATACCTCCGACTGCGTGGCTCCCAAATCAGTTAACAGGGTCGTCACTTGGGCCTGGTAGTCAAACGAAGCCGGGTGACGGAGAATCTGAAGCAAATTACTCTTCAGACTCTTTCGGACGGAATTGACCTGACTGGGAGCCAGTGATGGAGGCAAAGTCACTGAAAGGAAAATAAAGACATCACAACGGAAGCTGGACACGAATGATGGTCAGATATGAGTCAAAATAGAACCAATATTCAGATAACCGTTGATTAAGATAAACTTATTATAGCCAGATGTTAAATTCAATTGAAATCACCTATGGGCGACCTCGGATAATCGATTAACCAATTCATTTCAACGCCTATCCAGCTTCAACGAGGTTGAGGAGAAATTCAAATGCGTCTCGACTTTTCAGCTGGGGATCGAACCCAGTCACTGAAATGCTTACGCGAAACTAGATTTACCATTGGTGGCACCTAAGCATTCGACTGGGTTCAGATACCAGTAGAATCGTGATTGCGCCAGGAACAAGACGCAGCAAGATATCTTTTTGACGTCGTGAATACATATCGCGACAACGATGTCGAGACGTCATGAATAGATATCGGACAACGATATTGCGACGTCGTGAATAGATATCCGACAACGATGTCGAGACGTCATGAATACATATCGCGACAACGATGTCGAGACGTCATGAATAGATATCGGACAACGATATTGCGACGTCGTGAATAGATATCCGACAAGGATGTCGAGACGTCGTGAATAGCTATCAAGGTCACCACTATCGACCATAACCGTCCATATTTCCCGCTAAGCTCGGCGTTCTACTGATGCATTCGCGCTCACACAATCTAGTTGATATCGGATTACAGCGGTTATGTGTACCAACAAGAAAACAATGCAAATGAAAGAGCGAATTTTACTTACCGTGTATAGTTTCGAAGCCCTGTACCACTTTCGACATAAATTGAGGCCTTTGTTTACCGATAGCGGTCAGAGAGCCCATGATAGTTTGCAAGTTGACACATGAAACATCCTCACGGCCAAGGAATTTTAAGAATTCGTCAAGAAGTCTCCGACTCTCCTCTTCTAGACGACGGATCTTCAGCGGACGAAACATGCTGTCCGGGATTTGGTCCAGAGAGATGTCATTCTCCCGTGGGGCTGGAATGTACGATTCGGGGTGACGTCGGGATTGAATAATGATCACCACTTCCATTAACTTCAATGTCAACATCCGCAAACCATCGTTTGGAGCATGCTGCATTTTCAGTGCTTTCTCCTTCAACTCGTTGATGACACCATACGTTTGCATTGCTATCTTGTTCTGCCCTTTAGAGCGAGCTGCCCAAGTCAAAGCAACGCGGTACACACTCATCATGGAAGATATGACGCGCTTCACCACCAGAGTGCTCGAATCGTCCATCAAGAAGGAGAGGCGCTCGGCAGCGCGCGGTAGAATGCTCGCATCGACTTTGCTGCATAGTAAGAACATTTATTACTTGAATCATCTTTCATAATTGCACAATTATCAAAAAGTATCAAGTGTTTATCACAATGATTAGACTTTAAGTTGCTCTAAATTTTCCTTTAATGCAACGCCGCCTGAAATACAGTGACCACCTTGAAATTCCATTCTCCAAAACTCATCGACGATCATCATATTTGAATACAGATAAGACCAAGTGCATGTATATTCGTCGTGGTTTACCTGTTCCAATTTCGGACAGGTCGTTTTGTACTTCCATCAAATTTCTGGGAGTAATCTTTAGTGATTCATGTAGATGGGATTAGCACATCGAATATATATGCAAAAGCGCTAGCAGAAGAGTTTATGCGCTCCGTCGTTTGAAGGCTGCAGGTTCTTGTAAAGCTGATCTAATACGTGTTTTCGGGGCATTTATTCGTTCTATTGTGGAATACAATTTACCACTTTTTGTTGGCCTTAATGTGAAAAACAATATTCGTATTGAAAAACTGCAACGTCTCTGCGGCAACGAGTGCTCTGGAATGTGTCTCGGCGAACTTGAAGCACGCCGTCTTCAGAGGGATTCTGGACTATTCTGGACACCTTGGGTCATGCCTTTCCCAAAGTCAGCGAAGGTCAAGGGCATTTATTCCCTTTTGTACCTACCACTTTTTATAATTCTTTCCTTTGATGATTTGCAATCTGTTCCTTATAAACCTTTCCTCGTTCTTACGTATGACATTGATTTATATGACACAAGTGAATGTACATGTGTATGTCCAACTTTTAAGATATGTCTCAAAAGGCAGTGAAGTCATTGTAAATGATTCAGGTCGTGTGTAAATTTTGATTTTTATTACTTTGAAATAAAACGCTTTACATTACATTACAAGTAACAATTATTTTTGCGTCCATGCACGTCTGTAAATCATTCAAAGACCTCTATGCTTAAAGGATGACTTGTGTTTAAAAATATAACATCTGATTCAACAAGAGTTGTATTAAAATCGAAACTAAAAAAATCCGTTTTTTATGCGTCACTGCTTGTAGAAATTTGCTTGCTAAATTAAATGCAGCGCTGGCTAGTTACTGCAGGTCTCGAACAAGGTTAATTCAAAAATTAGTTCAACCTTTGTTTTCCCTTTGAGAATTTAGATACTTGCATACATGCAGCAATTGCATTTAATATAAGTGAGTAGCTATCTGCATTGAAATTAGGAAAACGTTTCCTTAAGGCGATTACGTTGATGCCAAACAGTCAAGCGTCACCTATGGTCACCGAAATGTATGCTATAAGCTTTACCAATCTGCTCAATATGTGAATAAAAAAAGTATCTGCATATAGTTCACCAGTCGTCGGGAGATCATTTTATCATCAAAAGTAAGTTAGAAAAACTCCCCAAAGTTTTGGTCGATAGTTTCTTGAATTAAAAGTAAAGTCAGTATCTGCATAAACTGAGGGACTCAAGCACAAAGATAAATTGCTTTGTATGCGTTGTTTAGTCTAGAGATGAGATTTTGATCTCTAGATGAGGTCAAAGATAGGTACAGTCGCCTTGGCAAATATTCAGACTTCAATGTGTAAACGGTAGAGCGTGTGTTCCCTAATGCAACTTTCATCACGCAGTGCGCGTACTTGGCCAATCACGCAGGCCAAAGGGAGACAACTCTCCACAACTTACTACCATCGCATACAGTGGCTGAGATAGAATCACGTCCCCCCTAGAGTAACAGCGACAGACGAATCTATCTCTGTGGACTCAGGTCTTCCCAAGTTGCTGCAATGCGGTCATTGGGTCTAATTGCTGTTGCAGGTGACACAGCATATTTCGGAGTTTCATTTTGATTATAAATGGGACCGTAGGACCTACTCGTACACGTTTCAAAATCGAGCCTGCTTTGTCTGGGCACAATCACTAAAAAATAAGGAACTTTGACAACATATTTTTTCGCTCTCCAAAACCATTAAAGGTCCTTCATATGAGCAGTGTTCCTACTCGCATTTCTCAAAAAATTCGGGCATTTTTCCTAAATCGAAATTTTTACCCTTATAAATATTATTTGCGCATATGGAGATATTTCGAGTCCCTATCCTCGAGTAAAATACCTCATTTAGAGCTAATAAGCTCAATTTTAACGCTCTGATTTTATCTGACGCTAATTGAATGTAAATCGGAATCGGAACCGGTAGCGACAACCGGACTATGTGGAGACTAACCATCAGCCGTCCAACTCCGTCAGGGAACTCAAGGACGCTAAACGAGGAGTGGTGTTGATTGAGCTATGTGGTGTTCGTTTTGAATTGATGACCTAACTTACAAGAGAAAATTTTAATAAAGCACGCTTATACAGGTATTCTACAGTCCGAACAATTTTGCTACATCTAGTGAACTTTTTATCCCTAGAGGTTTTAAAAAGAAAACCGGATTTTCGCAATTACTTTTGATAATATCTACAGACATGCATAATATTTCTTATACGCCGCATCACACCACACGCACACCACAAAAGCACTACCAGTGTATCCACTGTTTTATTCAAAAAATCAATAGGCCTATAAAGCTTCTGTAGTTTGGCATTCACAAAACTTCTGTATTTCATACAAACATGTTCCATTTCAGTCTGTAGCTAAATTGATGTCTGACTTTCATTTCTCGATGAGCAATGACAGCAATGTATAAATATTGCAAGAAAATCTGGTGAAGTTTAGTGAAAATCTGTATCAACCTTAATAAATAAATGTTACAAAGCTATTTCCGTCTCTTGTTCCTTCGTGCTTCGAGATCAATTTGATGAGACATCTAGAGCATGTATCTTTAGTGTGGATTTGGAAGTTAGGTTTTCCATTTTCATCTTCAATTTCTTTAAAGCTTGTAATTATGAGTACTTCACTATGGATTCGTATAACTGATCCTCCATTATCTTCAAAATTTGCTTCTGTTTTCACAATTCATTCTTATGACCATATCTGTCTTCTCTGATGTCTTTCGAAATTAAAGCATTCTTGGATTGTTCAATTTTGAAGCCCTGACCTTCTGCACTAACTCTAAATCAACTTTCATCTTCTGAAGTTCCTATCAACGGCTGTACAAGACAATAACTGCAAAATGACATTTGAAATGGAGATTACAATATACATGTACTGTACGTGTTCCAATTTCAATTCGAATGGCCAGCAGCACCGGTAACAAGGCACCAGAAATAAATTGTCTTGTAGAAAGGCACAGGTGAAATGAAGATCACACAGTTAGAAATACAACCATTAGTTGAATTCATGCATGCATTCAGCACGATTTTTGATGACCTACTTGAAAAAAGATGCTACTTGTAATATCAAAATTTGCCTATTTGCAGGCCAAATTTGTTTGCTCTTTATGTCTGTCTTGAAGGCACCAACTTTCAAGATTCACAACAAGCAGCGGATACATGGTGTGAACATCGGTGTAAATCTCGTTCTTGCATAATAAGTATCGCTTAGGTTGTTTCAGCAACAAGCAAAACACGGCAACAGTTAAAACGTTATACGTTAACCAATAGGTCAAATACATAGGGTTAATTAGTTTAAACTCTATCAAGTACTCTACCCTCTAAGCAATTCATATTATTGTTTAAAACAGGGGGAAACTACTGCTACTGAAAATACGCTACGGAATACCAATTAATAATTCATGCATCGAAAAGTACAAAAAGAGAATTTAGCAAGCTTACTCAGCGAGTGAATTCTGTCCAACTGAGGTTGTCAGAATTGTCGCTTCAATTTATCCTAGTACTTAGCGGTATTAACTATCCTAACGCTCGTGCACCTGGTTCTCCTTACCAATAGATACAGGCGATCAGGTCTGCTATCCATCATACTCATACTGTATCAACATGTCAAAATCATTAGTGATGCCAGACGTAACCCATCAAATTAATCCCGAATGAAATGAAGATTTGATGAAAAGATAAGTGAGAAATTTAATCCTTAAGAGGACTGATCAAACGTTCTCTACAGGTGAATGGAATAGTGTCCAAATAACAGATTCTTATTCAGGAAATAAAAGCAAAGAACTCTCAGGTTACCTCTCAGGTTACAAATCCGCACAAACATGTAAGAAGAGTTATATTAATTTAATACACAAAAAGAGAGGAAAGGATCAACATTGCGATCGAAGTATCCGCAACATTCAAAATCCTTCAAGATATGAGATTATTTTCGGGCATTCGGGCAATTTTCTGAAGAGGCTCCTGCATTTTCTGAAGGAACAGTTCGGTCATTCGAACGCAACGCTTTATTATTCGAGCATTCGGGCGTGAGTAGGATCACTGTATGGGTAACAAGCAAATCACTTACCATGCTTCTTCAATGAAAGAAACAACCGCTTCTCTGACTTTAGGGAACTTGTCATTTTGAAATTGAAGAATCTCCTGAAATATACACAGAGTTTTTACTAATATCAAAGAGACGTCAAGAGAAACAGACTAGGTACGAACCTCTAAAAATCCGTCGAGGAGGTTCTTGTCTTTGTGGACGATTAATTCTTTTACCTGTTGCAAATTGCTGACCTTTTTTTTGACATCGCTAGCGAGTGCTGAATCATTGATCAGCTCAACAACCTACAAATGGAAATAAATTGACTCAAAAAATAAATTACCCTGAGATGTGCAATTAGCAAATTAGTGAAATTTCGACGGGCATTAATTATACATCACTTTAAACAAACTACTGGCAAATCGCTTAAATTGATGCACCTGCAATAATTAATAAATTAATTGTGTTTTTGCAAACACAATGGAAATAGAACAATTAATATTAAAATGCATTTTAAGTTGAAAAATGGAAAAATGAAACATCACTAACTTGCTAATTACACATCTCAAATTTACCTGGACATGGCTGCAACCTTAAATAGGGAATTATGTCGATGGTGAGAGAAATGAACAAGGCCTGCCGATGATTCCTGATATTGGATGAAATACCATCTATTCAGGCCTGTTCCCGTTTTTCAATTGAGGATGCAACTCAATATTAAATTGTTCCATTTACTTAAATTATCCTCAAATTGAAATGTCGCATGGATTAGCAAATTTATTTGAATCACTTATAGCATTTCAGTCAAAATGAAACATGAATAATACTCTTTCGAATTGCATGCGAAAAGCTTAAACTCTCTTTAATATCCAACTGACCTTTTAGATAATTGCAAACTGATTGTCTCACTATCTCTACAGGCAAATGAAAATAAAAATTGACAGAATGACAAATTAGGCTTATAAGAGAGAATGATGGACACTATGAAAGTCGACTTTTTTTGATTCTCAATGTAGTAAACGAACGCTAATGATAAAGAATAGTGTCTTCAGAGATCTTCTGGGTGCTATACTTCAGTGTTTCTGCTGAATTGAACGGCATAGCGCAAGATGTAAATGTACAGGCGAACTGAGTGAACGAACAAAATAGTTGAATGAGCGAAGAACTGTGTGAACTGAATAAATGGCCATATTCGAATACACTGGTGCATTTTGGATCCTGGATTGCATTTTAACTTTGGAGAATAGGGGAGAGCGGGGTGTTAAGGGCCACAGGGAGTTATGAGCCACCTCACTGTAAGCCATACTTACCAACCTGAAATCAAGGTTCGAGCATGTGAACGAAAGCATTCCTAATGTAATGTTTCTAGCTGCCCAATTTTTTTCTTCAATTTTTTAATCTCAAATTAGGTTTTTACGAAAGTTCGAGCGTTATTTTTGTAATGTTTTTCTCCAGAGAAGGTCACACTTGAGCACCAATTGAGATTTTGATTGTGTAGATGTAACATGTCTAACCATCTTCGAGAAAACGACAACGGTTTGTCTGAAGTATAGTCACATTTTTTCTAAGTTTACTTGTGGTAGGGTGTTATGGGCCACCCCACAATTCACCGCAATACTTAAAAAGTCCCCAAAAAAATTATTTTCCTTCATTCCACTCAAGCGCAGATATAGCCAACAGGAAAAATACGTTGCAGTACCGTACGCTGTTGTGAAAGGTCATCGAAAGTTTAAGTGATGCAAGCAGCAAGAAGTCAAGCAAGTCGAGCCATTGAGTGAAAAAGAGTGATAGGAGTAATAGGCCAAGTTCGTACTTGCAGAGGGCTGTGCCTAAGACATGTTATCTTAGCATTGGATTGCTATCTCAAGCTGCAATATTGTCAATCAATAAGTTTCTTCATGCCAGTGTTTTTTATAGCATACAGTCAAAGCTCGTTAATTAAGACCATAAATTCCAGGCTTTCAATGTTTTAATTATCGAAAGTCTTAATTAAACAGCAACTTATATATGCCACGGCCGTACGATCTAAATTAACCGAAGTCTAATAACTATTATCCGTGTCCGAATTAACGAGCTTCGACTGTATTTACATCTAGTGAGGTCGCAAAATAATGTTCAGAAATTGGGGTAGATAACCCCTAATTGTTAGTCTTTATAACCCCTTAAGCTCAGGTGGCCCATAATACCACGCTCCCCATGTATGTATCAATGGAATAATAACTTTAGCCTTAATAAATGAATCCTAAGCTTCACCAGTGGATGCAATAATGAATAATGAATCCTGTATATGTCTCTACCGTAGAAGAAAGAAGATTGATGAAGATTGTCAATGATAGTGTAACATCTTCTCCTGAGACAAAAATTAAAGTACGTGTTCTTTACAAGAACAAGAAATTAGAAAATACAATCAAAACAAATTCAGACAAGCTGACATCAGACGATCATGGTGTATACCAATTTTCATGTGACGAGGATATTTGCAACAATATTCAATACATAGGTTATACAACAAATCAACTGAAAACACGATCTAAGCAACATGAAAACAACGGGTCAATCAAAACTTATTTCCTTGAAGTTCGCGACAGAAAGCCAAGAAATCTGCATTCTGCCATGAAGATCATATTCAAATGCCTCGACAAATATATGCTCCAAATAGCCGAATCCATCACAATAAAAGAAAAATCCCCCTTTCTAAATAAGCGTGACATGGGCCTCACCCGAAATCTCAATGTTATTTAGTCTACAACTTTCTATGATAAAGCTCAATTCTGCTTGCAGGATTCATAGTATGATGCCATATCTCTATTTGTATCACTTCATAGTTTCCAAGATGTCATCTCTGTTTTTGAATTTAGAATTTTTGACATGTAATTAACTTCACAATTTTTATCTCTTGAAAATGGTCAGTGTACTGTCCGAAACGTTGAGCCTTTATTTTTTAATAAAATGTTATTCCAAAATTGCATTGAATCATTTGACAACTGAAGGAAAAGAAATTTATAGAAAAACAGAAAAGTCTCTTTAAAAATGCAATAAATTACAGAATGACAACGTCTTTAATGATTGTTGCGACAAAAAAACTTTTCGTAATTTGATTTTGTAATACGAATTATCTTTGCACAGCTGCAACCAATGAATTGACATAATAAGCTCATAGGCTGACAATGACAAACAACGATTCAAGGAAAACAATGACAATTATTCGAACACTTAAGAAAAGAGATTTAATTTATCTTTTAAGAAGAGGTCTCAATGGTAAATCTCTTTTCTTAAAGTATTCGAATAATTAATTGTTTTTGATAATTGTCATTGTTTTCCTTGAATCGTTGTTTGTCATTGTCAGTGTATGAGCTTATTATGATTTTGTCATGTTTTTGCAAGCATGGTGAATTAAGCTCAGTGGCTGCCGGTACCACATAAGCAGCTGACATTTAAAGATTTTCAATCTTAAGCACATATTTTCACACTTTTAAAAAACGTTAAACCCCTGTTTATCACTGTGGGGACCTTTGATGCACTAAATTGACCTAAACAACCCGGGCAATATGTAAAATTCCCAGCATTTAAATCTATTATCTTATATCTAGTTTATAATGTCTTATGTCAAATTTGGTAAGAGACTTATTTAGGAAGCGCAGTTTGCTTACTTGAAATTTTCGAAAATTACGGTCGTCCCTAAAGAGATCGGATAGTTTCCTTGACGAAATCAGAGATCCCCACCGTCAAGAGCAGGGAAGTTTACGTATTGCAACAGTTGTTTAAGACGATTGAGTGGGTTATCAAATAGCTCTGATTTACTTCCACTTTCTTGTGACTATTCTTAACATAATGAGCTTATACAAATTATTAGGCCCAATTATGTCTAACCTTACATTGTAGTGAGCAGGAACTTCTTACTAACTTCAGTCGGTAAGCTATTTGCTCATTTAAAGGAATGTGTGTGACATCAAGGAAATTGAGAAGCCCGGTCACTGAGATCTCCAGAGAAATTTTTGTGTCATGATGAGATAGATGTATTTAGAATTTGACAAAACGAGTCGCATCATCTTTGAAAGGACCTAGGATGATGTGATCCACATATCGATGGTGTATAAGAGGACATTCAACAACTATAGGGCCTACACAAGGCATAGAGTGATTTGCCCATCAGACTAGTATCAAATCCATACAAACAATTGAAACACTTCTTGTATGGCTCTAGAACAAACAACTGATCGTGAGCGATTTGTAGACAGCATTATTGATTGTAATATTAAGCACGTAATCCACAAGCTTACTAACGATAGCTGCAGAACATTTTGTATTGGCTCCACAAATCCCTCTTTCAAATTACAGATTTCTAGAACACTATAGCGAGTAACAACACTAGTAAGTACACTTTCTGAATATAAATGACATCACTGATGCAATTAAAGATTTTCTGTATGATTCATTGACATGTAATGCAATCCATTACAGACGCATCTATCTGAATCTTGAAAACATATTCAGCTACGATTGCTAATCGAAGACTTGAAATGTGAGATTAAATGTTGATTCTTTAACTGGAACGTGACATTGTTCTACCACTACCGCGAACATGAGCGATGAGCATGAAGAGTGCACTGCTAACTTCAAACCGAAATTTGCCGAATATAACTTGGGAGAAATTGACTTGTTAGTGGCTATTGCTAAAAAGACGTCTACATCCAATGGCAACCACTAAAAATCAAAATACATTTCGCAGCGAGCTTGATTCTTGAGTTTTTGATTTTGATGTAAAATCTATGCAACACATATGCAAATGACCAATTCCAGGATTTTTTTTCTGAAATATTCCAGGCAATAAATTTTGGTAGTGGCTATTGCTGCTACCAAATGGCAACAATAAGATACCTGGAGACAATTGTTACCGGCTCAAAAGATTTCAATTTTTCAAAGCAGGGCTTTACGCAGTTATGACGATTCTGATTGTCGATTTGTTTTGACTTTTTACGCATACAATACAAATAATAAACTACATACAAATTTACAATTTGGCAGAAATTCTTCTGAGAAACAGTTATATTTTTGGATGATCTCACAAATACTGATGATTGTGACATTTGAATGATCTCAAACATTAAGCAACTAAGAAGCAGATACGTGTTTATAAAAGGTGCATTTCTTTTGAATGAAGATGTACGTTAATCAACAGATCAAATAACGCATTTTTCTCGAATGTGATTGTCCGAAGAGTTGACTTTTCTGGGAAGAACTTCAGCTATTAAAGAGAACAACATGTAGATAGCTATTTGGATTCGTATAAGTACGGATAATGCATTGAGAATAAAAAACTTCAATAGTCTGAATCGTTGTGACAGCGTGTATTTTGCATTTTTTTGGTGGCAACAATACTGTAGGTGTCATTTTGCTACCACTCAGTGTACAAATAGCTTTTACAGATGTCCAAACTGACTTACAACTATGTTCAACAGCGATCGACTGATCAGAAACACGTGCTCAAAACTGATTTGCTTAACGCCAGTTTCAACAGCGTTTATTACAAAAAAATTTAAAGGCATACAAGATGTTTGATGGTGGCTATGAGATAACAAAAAGAACAAAATTTTTCTGAGAATTTCCGATAAAGTAAATTTCATGTACACATTAGCCTATTTTATGACTAAACAGTTAACTGATTTGCATCATCACGATCATGCTAATTCATAGCTTACTCGGTCAAAAGTGGAAGGCATATTGAATTCTTATTCCAGCAAAAAAAGATTTTTTTCACTCGTGCTGTCAGTCATAAGATATTTTCCATAATTTTGAATAATTGACAACACCAATGTAAAAAGTTTCCGTGTCATTTAAACAAAATATCGACAGTAGAAATTCTATGAACAGATGGCAAATGAATAGCAATAGTATGGACAATGGCTGAATTTCGCTGTTCTCTCTTCTTCCACTGAAAATCTTGTGTTTCATCCACCATTGAATGAAAAAGACTATTCCAACCATGTTTGCAACTGACTCTTGATGAATTGGAAGACATGGAGATTGGAGAGACCAATGAGGAGAGATTCCATCATAATTTCAACGACGATTGAATCCATTGGTTGAGTCTGCAATAGTGCATGTAGTTGTTATGATTTGGTTCCTCGTTTTGACTGCATCGAATGGGAAAGACTGTTAGTCATGGGGACTTGCTTATGAATTGCTGCAAATTTCGATGCATCTCTCCGCACTGAGTTTTGATAAACATTCTCACAGTACAATTAAATTGATGTAATCAAGTTACGATGACGCACACTGCTTTTCGATGTCTGATGGCGATAAAAACTTTGTATCTTTCAAAATTGTGGCACAGCTTGATTTCCTACATGTACAGGAATATTACTTGATTCTGCTACATTTGCAAAGAATGATTGGATTCAAAAAAATTCAGCAATCGATTAACATGGACACAAAGCGTTCAAACCAACTTTGTCTGGATGGAATAGTCCTGTTTGTCCTGTTTGCGATGGAATAGGTTTTACAATACGGGAAGCACTATGCAAAAGGGAAACTCACACAGAATAAGAAATACAAAAGCCACGAAATCTTAGTAATAGATTATATGATGAACTTCACAAGCAGAGTGTTTAAATGCACCCAGTTTCTACGATATCTTTGTTCTATAATTTAAGAATAACATGTGCTCTGCTTACGTAGTTGAATGCGCTACCGGTCAACTGGGTTAATCTTGATGCGACATTGTAATAACAGCCTTGTTCATCAACATTTTTTATCAAAACATCGATTGCCTCCATCTGCCAATGATATAAAAGTAGAAATCTTGCAACGTAATTTCACTTATTTTTACGAATGCAAAATTTGTGAGATATTTTAACAAAACCAAAAGGCCTGGAATTGGAATCAATGTAATGTATTACAGTATGTAGCCTGATATCTTGTCTAACATTCACCATAGTATTCAGTTTGCATCTCATTTTGGAAATTGTCTGATATACTGTCAAAAATGTTTTCCTTTCGCTTTGCTGTGTTAGATGGTTGATGTTTTATTAGATTGATAGATACTTTTTATGGTCAAAGTTAAAATGGCTTTGACAGGGCCTTCGGCGTCCAGCGCCTTCTCTCGGTCGATGTAATTGGTAATGACTAATCTCTCTCGCTGCATGGTCAACTACGTGATGTGGAGTTTATTCGTCTCCCTTCAAAGAGCACGATCCTCGTTTGTCACATTCACGACTAAAAGAACATCTGTCAAACGAAAAATGCACATCGTTAACTCAAGTTTTCTTAATGATGATTTTGCCGTATGAAAATATTGTCTACAACGTTCGGTTGCTCAAGATCTACGTTTGCTGACTGTGTACGTGTGTGTGGTTTCCATGTTCTATTTCGTTTGAATCCCAAGTTGAAGTCGAGAAATGTCATATCTAGACCACAACATCCAACACAATTTGTCTCCGTGACTATGCTAGACTTGTGTATCAGCAACAAAGATCGTGAAACATCGTATACACACAGTCCGTGTTTCTAGTCTAATCCTTTTCTAATCCTTTTTTCGACACGTCCATTTATTGCTTGTTACATCGATTAAACAATGATTTTCAAGTGAACGTATTCATGTACAGATTCATTGTATAATTGATGACTTCTATCAAGATTCCAAGATGTAATCGTGATTTTCTGATATAACTAATTGAAGCACTTATATTTTGTTGGTGTTAATGGTTTTCTTTCCCTACAGTATGTTCTTTGAAATCTCTAAATGAAAGTAGAAAAGTTAATGGTGAATATCGAACGTCAAGTAAGTCTGATCCAATGTGGCTACGGCCCCCGGCTTTCCCTAATCCAGCGTGGATTGATTGATGCCTCAAGTTCTATCCTTAATCTTGCGTGGATTGAATCATCGGAAGCATTTTCATCAAGATTATTGACGATTAGTACAACTTTTGCAGAGGTGTAACCTACGAGGAGTGGTTGGAGTTGTACCCTATTGTTGTTGGTGATTTCAATGATCGATCGTCAATAACTGTCGAAATAGAAAGCATGTTCGTTGGTAGCTAGCCATTTTGGAGCATTGAGAGGGAGAATGAAACAATGCTGTCTAGAAGTACCAAACCTAGGAAGAGATTCTCCGGAATCCATCGTGATGACTTTCAATAGCTCTGCCTGCTCGATCCAATCGTTCTTTTAAGCAGCGATTGATATTCCATTGTTGGATCTTGAATTTTAGAGGCCTTCTTACTTACTTGCCATTGGTCCTTCTCAAAACCTTGAACCTCATCAGACCCTTGAACAAAATTTTTAGCGAAGTAATCTGATAAAATTGATTTTTTCAGGGCACTTCAAACGTTGAAGCCCGCAACTACATCACTTGACAGGAATCCACTGACAATCATTTTGACATTCATTCTAAATTCACAAGCATCTCTGTATCTCGCTGATCAACCAAACTTCTGTATTTTTTATATACTGCTTGTCTTAAATGGGATATTGAATCTTGCCACTTAGAAAGTGGCATCTGTAGTATTCAACAGTGTTTATTGACGTTTCAAAATCGACATGAAGAACTGGCTGATCATGGTTATATTAGTTAATTTTCTTGTTATTAGTAAGAGCTGCACCTGTTGACATACAATAGCATTTTCTTCACGCCGTAGTTGCTGACTTGTCTGATAAATGGTTCGAACGGACGAAAAGATATAGCAGTTCTGAATTCATTAATGATGACAACTTGACAAGACAGTGTGTGGTACGAGGAGCACTATAGAAACAACAATTACAAAGAAAACTGACAATCTGAAAGCGTCTGACCATGTGAATAAATTTAGTAGTCAATCATGAGCCTATGATTCAATTTGATGAGAAGATGTGAAATCTAAACGTAATTTCCAAGTTATGCAACGAATTCAGAAATGCACTGTAGGTAGGTTAATAGCAATTTCGCAAGTTATGGAGCAAGATTATTCATTGTGTTTCACTATTGAAATCGCATGATTTGGCACTATTCGCATCTATTGGCACCCAAATCGCATCACACGAGATATATCACGATAACGAGCCTTCGTTTAAAAGTCAAACGTTGAATTATCGCTAGATTTGTGGTTCTTAGGAACGCGGGCCGTATGGGCAACTCACCCTTGACCGACTGGTCGCAAAACAATTGTGTTGCAAAAGCTCTATGATGGTACTCTCATGTTAAATTACGAGATATGGTGACTATCGGTTCAATTTTGCTAGACACTCAGATGTTGAGCAGGATAAGATGTCAACATGACAGCATATTGAATCTATTAGTATCTCATCATCACTTATTATCGAAAATTCGTCAATGTGACTGCTGCAGTTGTCTCCGTGAGTCAACGAAAAGTTCAAAGTGAGGAGCAATTAATGTTGAAGCAACGTGGAGTAGCTATCAAGAAGACGGCTGTGGAATTCAGATTATACGCGGATTAATTTTGGAAAAAGCATTTCAAAAATATGCGTCGAATTTTGTGATATAGATGATAGGCAACTATCAGCAGTTGCAGTTGTAGTGAAGTATGTAATTCCAATGTGCTTGCAGCACTTTCAGCAATCTGAGGACGATTCCCGTCTGACATGTGTTCGCTATTCTCAGTCAGCTTGCTGTGTGCTGCACAGTACACGTGTGTGCATGCATCCTACATTTTCTATATATAGCATGCATACTACACGTGTTGATACTCGACGGCAAGAACATGAGAACTCGAAATTTTAAAGGAGGGTTAATTTCATGTCTTCAGTTGCCATGTTTTTTGGTATTTTTTTGTATTTCGCGTGATTTTCATTTCATGAATGTCGTAGTTTTTTGGTCGTTATCATGTCTGCGAGTATACTTCATATACTTTATCTACGAGAATATTATACTTACATGTATATCATAATGTTGAGATGTAGGCCTATGTATCTAATAAGCCTTAATGTACACAGCTTTTTATCGTTTCAGTTGCATTTGTTGAGCAGTGTCACGTGTCAAACATTGTCTCAAACGTGTCGATCGCATCATCACATAAAAGGGAAGGAAGGTCGTAGTAACTCAAGAATAGGCACCATCTTATTTCGGCATCAAGAACTTTCTCACTTTTGTCAGGAAATCTTTTCTTTCGTTCTATATGGACACCGATTTAATGAGTAGAGGCAACAGCTGATGCGTTTCACTGAACCCTTCCATAACCAGGTCTTCATGAGTTTACCATTGCCGTCTTCTTTATCCATCCATTCCTCACGGAAATCGGTGCACCGTTGCGATGACATTCATAGTAGAAATACTGTATTGTATTCTGAAATTTATTAAGCTATTAGAAAAGGATAAGAATACAGATGGAATCAAATAAGCCCATTATCTATTGCACAAACATATAAAATAATTCTAATAACTAATAATTCTAATTTAAACAAAGTGATGACTTTAAATAGTGGAAACACAATCCGAGGACGTGTGTGAAGTTAGCGGAACCATTTTTTATTATAGCTTAATTCTATTCGAAACAGCTGCTAGTTTGCCAATTTCAGTCTCCTGATTACGAATCTGAGCTCAGATTTCACAAATTCACAGTCGCTTTTGAGAAATTCAAGTTTAAAGATAAGTGGTTCCACTGTGAAGTTAGCGGAACCATCCAGCGGAACCAATTGCTGAGTCTCGATGATTGACGCAGTAAATCAATTTCTTTTGGTCACTAACCGATCAATTTTGTTGTGCTGATCACGAATATGTGCCTCATCTTTCAAAACAATGCAGATTTCACCCGGAAATCTGAATTTCACTTTTTCTGCAAGCTGATTGTGAAGTTAGCGGAACCATTTTTTAGTACAAAGAATTTCTCAGCAAAATCCATCCTCTCCTACTAATTTGAAGCTCCTAATCACAAATCTGTAATCAGATTTGCAAAACTCGCCCGCATTGCAGAGATATTCCTCTATCTGGGTACGCTGTGATGTTCCGTGAACCACCTACTGGCATTAAATTTCAAATTCTAATTTTTGCACAGAATCACTGCAGTAGACATACCAAGAGAATGGAATTGCTTCACTGATCACGGTTTGCCGTCCGATTTCACGGGAGGACAATTAACTTGCCGAGAAAATTGAATTCACGATTTTCAAGGATTTCATCGGAATCTCAGCCGCTATCTTCACAGCGGACCCAGAAAGAGGAATATCTTTGCAATGCGGGCGAGTTTTGCAAATCTGATTACAGATTTGTGATTAGGAGCTTCAAAAGAGGAGGAGAGGATGGATTTTGCTGAGAAATTCTTTGTACTAAAAAATGGTTCCGCTAACTTCACAATCAGCTTGCAGAAAAAGTGAAATTCAGATTTCCGGGTGAAATCTGCATTGTTTTGAAAGATGAGGCACATATTCGTGATCAGCACAACAAAATTGATCGGGTAGTGACCAAAAGAAATTGATTAACTGCGTCAATCATCGAGACTCAGCAATTGGTTCCGCTGGATGGTTCCGCTAACTTCACAGTGGAACCACTTTTATCTTTAAACTTGAATTTCTCAAAAACAACTGTGAATTTGTGAAATCTGAGCTCAGATTCGTAATCAGGAGACCTAAATTGACAAACTATCAACAGTTTCGAAAAGAATTAAGCTATAATAAAAAATGGTTCCCCTGGGTGGTTCCGCTAACTTCACACACGTAATCCAATGCACTCTCGATGAAAATCTACTGGCCTCAATCTCAAAGGAATCGAAATGTTCTGTCTGGGCTCCTGTCCGAATACTTGAAAGATAATTGATAATTTTTGCTCAAAAAGGGCTTATATAGATATAATTTATAAAAATAGTTTTTATTAGTGTTATTTTGTGTACGATGTTAATCTGCATTTCTGTCTTGTCCTTCAATTTGCTCATGCTTACAGTGAATGTAGGTCATTGGACACGCTGCAACTGACACGAGATATTTCAGACAATATCAATCAGCTTTCCAATTATTAACAAAACCAGAAAGGATGAGATGTAAACATTTGTGTGCCACGGTGCAGCTTGCCTTCGAACAGCTCACGCTTGCATTAAATAGATCGAATTAAATCGAATTATTATTTGCTACGTTGAATTGTTTTTGGAGCACGTCTTGAATTGACCTCTACTGGCTGGACTCTGTCCTTCTTTCAAATACCTGAGGTACATTTCAGTCAATAGTGACTTTTTTTGATGGATGCTAATCTTTCTCTAATATAAATTTAATTTTTGAGGCTGTGCATCTTAAATGTACAGGACCGCGCTTGGTCGGGTTTGAGCGTCCAGGATTAAGCGGTCGAAACGCGATCGTCCTGACCAAGTTCCTATTGATGACCTCATTAAAAATAGTCAAATAATTTGTATGCATATTTTGTAGAATTCACGTTTTAGCTTAAGGAACTAATAGTAATTCTCATACACACCTGGTAGATTTTAGATAGCGTAATCCCGCTGTGCTATCTAGATCTGGTATTTTGATTGGAAACAAACCTGTCCTCTCATCATCTGAATGGGCAGACTGTTAAATAGGATCTTTTCAACATATAAGTGATAAACATAATTTTGAACAGAACGACTTGCTCGCCAATTCATTACACATCAGGAGAGGATAACCGTTGTTTGTCCTTCTAGTAAGTATTTTTTAAAATTTTTAGACATTTTAGGATATAAAAATTTTCTTTTAAATCATATTTTGTACCTATTGAAAATTAACTAGTCATTAGCATGTTTTTTTGTTAATTTTGTTACCTTGACGCACTTTGCTACGTTGAAAAGCTCTAATGAAGAGCCAAGTTATTATGAGGCTGGACCGGTGAAACATATTCTACCTAATTTCAAAATTTTTTGTTTGTATCTTAATGAAAAGGGCTTTGCTATTGAAATCTGTAATAGTGTTTTTCTCGTGATCAATGTCATTCTTTTCGCAATTTTCCTAATTCAGGCGGTTCATCGTAATGTTTACGTAGGCTTTTGGTCCGCATGTAGTCAGTGAGCTTGTGCTTTTGTCTCAATAAATCGGCAACCCTACATTTGCCAATCGATGCAGAGAATTATGGTTATGTAATGAATGTTGACAAGGTCGCTGAAACTGTTTGCATATATTAGGGAATGATGATCCCAAGTCTTATGATAGTAGTGGGCAGTGGCTATTACACCGGATGAACCGGTGATCCTGATGGCCTCATAAAGTAGCAAAATGAATGAATGACCTTTAGTAAGTAAAACAAATTCTCGAAAAAAGTTAGTTCTTAAAATCTCAATTTGACTTCAGACACCACGTAGACGATTGCTATGGTGAAATCATTGTACGAAGATGAATGCTAAATAATAATAGCGTTTTTTGAAAGAGGCACTGACAAGTCATTTTCAGTTTCGTAGTTGGAAAGAGTGAGGAGTATTTTATGATGCTATTATTATTTTTCTTGTGAACAAACTTTTTCGACTGCTATCCGGCAATCATTATCAGATACAAGAGAATCTGTTAGTAGAAGTTTAAATGTAAGAGATGAGTTTGAAAGTGACATTTACAATGAGGAGATGTGGCATGATACACTGTAGATATGAACAAGTTGTACCGGGTACTTATCTTCACCAGTAGCAAGAAAAGAATTGACCTGACATGAAATATGATGAGCTATGTTAGTACAGTTGGTTAAGAAATGCAGTTATTAAAAAATAAAATCACGGTAACTGTCAAGTTCGGCTTTTTTATTGATAGATGGATTGAATTTTTTTATATGGAGAATGCCTCACGCAATCGCAAATTAGTGGCATCGTTGTCGTGGGCCAAAATATCGATAGTGATGCTGGTATGTTCCACTTGACAATCACGAATGTGCTTAAAAATTGATGTTGAAGTTGAAAGGTGTTCTTTAAAGCGGACATGAAGTGGTCTAACAGTTCTGCCTTTATGAAATTGATTGTATTTGTTGCAGCTTATTTTATAAACAACATTTTTTCGATTACACAATAGTTTGTTGATTATTGCAGTTTGCAAGCATGGCTTCATATTTGTTTCATTATTTTTTAGCTGTTGACGAAGAGCTTCGTTGCGCCTAGTTAGTCGAACCAACTTTTACGGCATTCGAAATCCTTAAGTATTACACGGTCATAATTATTATCATGACTAATTTTTGCAACAATAATGAGACACATCAGTGACTGTATCAAAAGCATTGCAAGAATCTGTCTGGAAGATGGTTTGCTCACATCCTTTTCGGCTATGTAATTCTTTATTCTTTCGTCTTCATTTTCAGATTCCAATCCCGGCACGATTTTCAAGTTCGAGCAGAGCTGTTAAACGACCTTTAAGAAAATTATGTGAGGTAAGTGTCACTAATATATTTCATGGCTTGATATCTTTGATAGAAATCAATTATAATGTGAGAACATACAGTATCCGCCACGGAATTTGAAATTTCTTGTTTTTAAGGCAAAAAATAAAAAATAATTCAAATTCTGAATATAGAACTTATATTTTGATCTATTCGTAGTTAAATACTGTGTCACAGGGCATTAGGTAGAAAACATACCCACGTTTCAATATTTGGTGGCATGTCCCGTTCTTCAAAACCTTTTGAATTCGGGTTGACATTGAAAAAACAAGGTTTTCACATAGTTGAGAGTTGATCTCAGAGCACCAAACCTTCTTAATCATCTCTTGAAGATGGCTCAGGGACTTGATTTCGGCTTTAGAGACTTCCTCCTTCATAATTGCCTAACGATTTTCTAATGGGTTTAAGTCGGGTGAGCAGCTGGGCCAATCAAGGACTTCGATTTGACTGGTGCGCAACCACCTGTCACAAATTTTGATTTATGGCATGGCGCTGAGTCATGTTGAAAAGTTTCGCATGAAAGAAAGTTCATCCAGGTGGGTATTTTGTGAGCCAGGACGCACTTGTATCGCTGAGAGTTCATTGTTTCTCCTTTGGGGACGAAATAAAGACCCTCACGGCCACCAGCTGAGAAACATATCCAAACCATGACCTGTGGGCAATGTTTCACCGTCGATGTCACAAATCGTGGATTATTCGGATTTCATCCCAGAAGTCGGCGAACATATCTAGAGACATTATTGAATTGTCGAAAGATACTTTCATCCGTAAAAAGTACTTTTACTCAATCGTCTGATGTCCATTGAGCATAATTACGACAAAATTCGAGTCGGCGTTTGACCGCTGCTGGTGGCATCAGCGGCTTCTTCGACAGGATGCGTGCTGGCAACTTCAGATCAACCTGTAGTCTTCGGCTAATAGTGCGTGTCGCAAGAGAACGATGGGAGTGCGACTTTTACTTGTGAAGAATTAATGAAAGGATCACTGTTCACAAGTCTCCTTTAGAGAAAGTCATCTCGACGAGTCGCTTTCCTCATAGGGCCTCTCCGAATCTTGGGTTTCAGACCATGGACAACGTGATGTACTGTGGCATTGGACACCGACAGACGTTCAGCGATTGCATTGTGTGGTTAATCCTCTTCATACAAAAGAATTTGCGAGTTTGAAGTTGCACTGACGTCAGCTTTCCTACCCATCTGAGATGCAGACTTGATGAATTATGAAGCCCGAGTTTCGTATGCATCAACTTGAAATTTGAATTTGAATCAATATCAGTGGGTTTTTTTAATTTGTATGTATCAATAACGTATTCATTCCTAATGAAATGAGAAATTTGAATCTGATGTGAAGAATAATAGATAGCTGATACAACGTGTCACTAGAAGATCTATAGTTTGTCATTTGCAATCAATATATGATAAAAGTTTCTTTTTTTCAAAGCATTACTAATCCCGTGGCCGATACTGCATTAAAGTATTCTCAAATACTCCTGCGAAGGAAAGGGTGGGCCCTTTTTCAATTGGTAAAAATGCCAAAAGAGTTTCTTCAGAAACCCAAATGAATTCAAGTCATGAAGTCTAGGAGCTGACACCAGACTGTACAGGGAACGAGATCACAGCCTTGTACAGCTTCTGACTGCTTCAAAACTGCTCGTCTGTCTAATCAGATCGCTGATCTTTCATAAATAGCTTGGACTGAAACCCCATGCGTAATGGTAATTTAGCCCTTAACCCTCTAACTACGATGACATTTACTGCACGTTAAATACGAGCTGGGTCAATTTGACCCACATACCCTTACGAGTGTAGCGATCTGCTATTTTTTTCTTTTGAAGTTGAAAATGATATTGGGAATATAATGATTTGTGGAAGCAATAATAAAGTTCGTTTTAAAATTATTTATTATCATGTAACCGTCATGTACCTTCATGTGTGTGTCTAGGCATAATATATGCCTCAACCTATAAAGCTAGAAGATACGAGGGGCGTACCAAAAGTTCGTGACGTTTGTCTCTCCCATCTATATACGTCTGTTTTGATGCAAATGCATATATAGATATTATTTTTCATAGTTCTGACAATTGCTATTCATAGGAAAAACATCTTGCTTCCATATATACAAATATTTATTGACATCATTTAAAACATATCAACTCTCATTTTTCAACATAGTCACCTTCAATTTCAATGCACTTTTTCCATCTCTTCTCAAGTTTCTTTACTCCTCCTTCAAACCACTCCGGTGGAAATCTGGCGACTGAAGCTTTCAGTGCTCTCTTGATTTCCCTTTCGCCATTAAATTGGACACCCCTGAGTGGCTCCTTCATTGGACCGAAGAGATGAAAGTCACTGGGAGCCAAGTCAGGGGAATACGGTGGGTGAGGAAGAAGCTGCCACTTCAGCTGCTTGATTGCCGTCATCGTCGTCTTCGCCGTGTGGACGCGTACGTTGTCTTGTAGAAATAGGGGACGTCGCTTTCCAGGTCTCTTCTCTGGAAGAAGCTTGTGTACAATCTGCAAGAGACTACTGTAATACTCGGCGTTGATAGTGTGTCCAGGAGGGCAGTAGTCAATATGGATCACACCTTCGCAATCCCAAAAGACTGTCACCTGGAACTTGCCTGCAGAAGGTGCTGTCTTGGCGTGAACCGGTGGCATCTCACCTCGCTTTATCCACTGCATACACTGCCTTTTTGTCTCTGGCATGAAATGTGGCAGCGGAGTCTCATCAGCCGTTATGAAACGTCTCCAGAATTGTTCGCCATAGTCATCCAGGAGACCAAGACAAACAGAGGAATTGGTGACCCGAACGTTCTTCTGCTCAGCAGACAGAAGCCTTGGCACCCAACGAGCCGAAACCTTGCGCTGAAGAGTCCCACGCGACAGACCGGACTTCTCCTCCAGTTCGTCGAATGTGAGGCGTCTGTCCAACTGGATCACCCGCCAAACCAGCTCCTCATTTTCGTCATTGGCTTCAGTGGATGGACGGCCACAGCGCTCATCGTCTTCCAAGGACTTCCGCCCTTCTGAGAACCGACTAAACCACTTGCTAATGGTTGCTCTTGCTGGAGCATCGTCTCCGAAGGCTGTTTTCAATCGTTCAGCTGATCGTGTTGGTGTTTCACCTTCCTTGAAAAGAAATAACAGAATGGCTCTCCAGTCACGATTTGTGAAGTCCGTCATGCTGGCAGAGGCAAAATTAGTTCAACAGTTATCGGCTTCAGTTCGTGTCTTAATAGGTTGCCGATCAACTGACTATAACTCACAAGCAATGTACATGATTGATACAACATGACAATAATCAATGATCAAAGAAAGCTGTCAAACTAAAGCCATAGAAATCAAACGTCACGAACTTTTGGTATGCCCCTCGTATATTGAATATGGTGCATTGATGTGGTGGTGGGATATTGGTGTTAGAATATATTCGATAAAACGAAGTGACTGCAAACCAAAAGACAATTTGTTAAAAGAACAATTATAATCCACGAAAAGGTTACACCCTGACTGAATGAATAATAATACATTCGTACACTGCGAACCAACATGGAGGATCATCAGCAGTACACCAGATGTCATCAACGTTTCGGCCATTTAAGTACTGGACGTCTCTATCTGGCTGGCCGGTACTGCGCCGGATAACCTAAGCAGCACCTCCTCCACTATGGCGTCCCATAATCCCAAAAATCCAAGCAGAGCCCGTTTCCGCTGCAGCACACACCTTCTTCATACACTTACTTGCTTCTTTTCCGCCTATCCCCAGTGCACTTATCCACCTTCTCAAGCTGTTAGACGCAAAACCGCGACACCCCACCTCCACCGTCCACAACTCAGCCATCCACCCATTCTCCTTGCACTCGTTTATCAGTTCTTCATATTTACCCAACTTCCTCTGGCGAGCTTCCCCAATCCTTGATTCCCACGGCACTGTCAGCTCCATGCACACCATCGACTTTGCTTTCCTTGACACCAACGTCATATCAGGCCTGTGTTCGGTGATCACAATTTCAGGTGGAACCGTCTTCTTCCCTTGGGTGTCAACAAGCATCTCCCAGTCAGGTGCTCCCACCAACAATCCACTGTCACGTGCCACCTTCCCCTTCGAAGCTGATACGTGACCTTCTCTCACAAATTTGATGCCCTTGATTGTTTTGAAAAAAAGTAAAACTACAAGATGTCTCAACTACATGCAGTTTCTACAGACCGGAGATGAATGATCACTACAGACAGGATTGCGACATCTCAGGCAAATCAATCTGGTTTTTCTATCTTTCTTTGATCCACAAAGTCGGCATCTCCGGCGATTTGTGAGATATTGAGGTTCAGAATTTTGAACTTTCATGTGATTGCTGTGAAGTTGGTTGTTGACTTGAAATATCTTGATCATTGCTCTGAATAAGAAGTCGTGATAGATGTATGAGGAAGAGGCGTCGTCGATGTGATTTGCCTTCATTCCATTCAGGATGCATAGAAATGAATATAACATGCGACTTGTATGCAGCAATGTCCAACATATTGTAAAACAGACACATCGGCCATCTTCTGCTTCTTTTGCAGCTATACGAACGTACCACCTGATCCAACGTATCGACTCCAGATTTTGAGTGGTGATAATCAAGTATAAGATACATTGCTGGCTTCTGCAATGTATCACTTATTTCTGCAGTTCGATGATTTGATGAAATGAGGGCAACAGCCTTGGTCCGTTTGGGGACGCAAGAAACAATTGAGCAATTTGGTAGAAAACCAAAGACTGAGCCAGAGACTGCCCAAGTATAGAGAAGTTATTTGAAAATGTTTTTTTCTTGTTTTTCTATGTCATGCGGTATGATCATACCTATCCAATCTTCACATACATCTTGCACTAGCAATTTTCCCAGGTAAAAGACCAATCTTCCAAATAAGTGCAATTTATTCGCGATTATGCGATTGGTCTTCGCCGCTATTTCGCACTAGCTTTTCTGAAATATCGGCAAATTTTTAAGTGCGAGCATAAGTGGTTGGATTCTCTCAAAATCTGTTTTGTCACATTCAAAACTCGATGCAATGATATATCGATTATAGTGACAATGTTTTCACACCTTGCTGATGCCCTGTTCTCTGTATTGAAAGCAGCACCGCATCAACGGAGACAATACTGACTGATTGTTTTGCGTAGATTGCTCCTCAAACTATTACCTTCGGGACTTTCTTGACCATGGAAGCTGCGAAGTGGGGATTGTTGCGTTGATTTTCAGGATGGTGTACGTTCCTGGTAATAGTTGCGACCCGGTTCACTCATCATTAAACAGGACTCTGCTAAGCTGCGAAGCTGAACGGAACTACGCAATGAGCTTCAACAATATCATCGAAGCAATAATGACACCCACAACTTCTTCACAAAGCCAGAACGTTCTGTGAAATGAAACGAACCTTATGAACTGCATACCGAAACATCTGAAACTTATCAGAGATGCCATAATAACTGTGTCTCCGACTACACGTTGAACGATCATCATCTATCAGTGGTAAATTTTTCTCCAAAATACGAAGCCGCCTGGCTGACACAGCGATTGATTCGCTACAATTTCTGGAAGGATATTATTCTAAGTGACATCAACAATTATCAACTATATAGCAACTAGTTCATTTCTATTGTTAGTAATTCATTTTTTATAGCGATTAGCTGTTTTGAGTTGTTTTCAGTTTTCTATTAGCCTATATAGAGCATTATCCAGGATGTCCCAAAACAATGTGTATACACTTTAAAAGATCTTTTATTTCTATCAAATTTGTCGCATCGTATCACTGAAATGCAGCAAGAAATATAGGATGATTTAGATTTAAATGATCAAATTTGATCAAAGCTTGTCGTCTAACGTAGGTGTTCGAAATGTCCAATAATAGCTCTAATACATTGCTGACAACGCGAACACACTGATCTGCACACACGAGAAATGATTTCACCATTGATTGATTGACTTTCGTCGTGGATAATTGAGCAAGCTGATCGATGTCTTGCGGTCTTCTGGCGCAAACTTTGTCCTTGAGGTATCCCCAGAGAAAAAGTCCAGGGGCGTCAGATCAGGAGATCATGGTGGGTACTCCACACTTCCCCGCCCTTTCCACTTGCCTGGAAAAGTTCGATCAAGGAAAGATCGAACATCGCGATGGTAATGGGATGGAGCGCTGTCTTGTCTAAAGTAAACATCACTCCCATCGTGTAGTTCTCGAATCACCGGCAGAGCCTGAGCCTGTAACGTTCCATCAAAAAAGAAAGGTCCAGCAGTCTGTAATTAAAAACAACGTCTTTCGTGCATAGACTTATGCAGACTGTATTAAGTCAAGCTGTTTTGACCAGCTAACTCAAAATTCAAAACAAGATAACATAGAGCATGAGCCTACATGCTAGGAGGCAAAGATATCCTATTCCCAGATATCCACACAAAATAGATATTTCACTGCACTCCCCGAATTTTCGCTAGTCCAAAATTCCTCCATCGTTCCTTTCCTCGTAAGCTTCTACCGGAACAACATGTTGTAAAGGTCGCCGTACAGTTTCGAGCTTCTTACCAGACTTACAACGAATCAAAATTGATCGAATAACATTATCTCGACTCTTTATTACCTTTTCAACTCTCCCCAATTTCCATTTTGAACGAGGGACCTTATCATCCTTTAAAATAACTATCTGGCCTACTTTTGGTTCAATCGAAACACCTCGGGCAAATTTCATACTCCTCTCTCTTAAAGACATAATGTATGAACTTTTCCATTCCCTCCAAAAATGATTTAGTAAATCGCTGTAATCTCTAACGATATCACGTATACTCAATGAACCCCCCTGATAATTCTCAAGTGTAGGCTCTTTAATTAACCTTTGGAGGATCAGAAAATGGGAAGGCGTTATAACTCCTTCAATTTCATCTGCTACGTATGACAAAGGACGAGAGTTTAAAATTCCTTCTATCTCAACAACCACCGTCTCTAACTCATAAAAGTCAACTAGCCTATTCTTGAGTGATTTAAATATGCTTCTTTTGATATCTTTTATTAACCTTTCATAAAAGCCTCCCATCCACGGAGCATACTCGCAGATGAAATCCCACTTTATCCTCTTATTCGATATATATCGCCAATTCTTTGCGTCGTGGAATTACAACACTTACATATTAGCTCTGATATAGATTTATATATTATCTATATGTATATTTATATATATATTTAGACAAGTAACCTGGCAATTGATAAATTTATCAAATCTCAACAGATGTAACCACCACGAGACATGTTTCGGCCTGTTGGGCCTCATCAGTCGTGGGTAGGTTTGAACCAGCGACGTTGGAGCTAAAGGACGTGCAAGCATACCCTCTAACCACAAGGCCACCGGACCATCTGTTGACAGCGTGAATTAGCCAGGAAGGCACTGGTTTAACGCAGGCACGTGGAGGGCGGACTGCTTTCTGCAATCACTTAATACCGCATCCGAGATTGAGGCGCTTCACGCAGGCGCTACTCATTACATGTTTAGACAAGTAACCTGGCAATTGATAAATTTATCAAATCTCAACAGATGTAACCACCACGAGACATGTTTCGGCCTGTCGCTGGTTCAAACCTACCCACGACTGATGAGGCCCAACAGGCCGAAACATGTCTCGTGGTGGTTACATCTGTTGAGATTTGATAAATTATATATATATATATATATATATATATATATATATATATATATAATTTATCAAATCTCAACAGATATATATATATATATATATATATATATATATATAAATATATATATATATATATATATATATATATATTATATATTTATATTATCTGATTTATATAGCTCTGAGCTAGAAAAAATTTATGCTCAAATTATGTCGTGGAATTACAAAACAAATCACCAGAAACAGAGGCCTCTGGTATCATCATGTTTTGAAAGGGTGATAAATGAACGTTTCAGAGAGTCTTTTGGTGTCATATTCCTCACTGAAAAATTATACATTGTTGTCAAATACTTTTTCTTCCATACAAATTGGCCGGTGTGAGAAGATAGTGAAATTCCCGTGAAGATAAAAAATATATTGTCAATTGAATGAAGGCGTTGTATATCAAAAATATGTCGGTGAGATTGAAAACCCAATCAGTTTTCCAAACTTCAAATCATAAACTACAACACTGTAGGCATCAAAACATGTGTAGTTCAACTTAAAATTTTCATCTTGAGGCTAACCGTTAGAAAGAATTGGCGATATTGTTGACATTCCTCATTTTCTGATACACACTTCAATGTTGAAAATGCTTTCTTAAAGGTACTAAAATTATCACTTATAAGATGAGGTATTCCTCTCCTTGACACGAATCGTGTTAGTACCTTTATAAAACCCTTTGTCGACAAATCTTGCGACAGCTCTAAGTGTATTGCTCTTGTAGTTGTACAAGTGAACAAACATATGTATGACTTAAGTCTCTCCTCCCCCTTGCGGTAGAATAATGGACCGCAATAATCTAACCCACAAGTTGCGAAGGCTCTCGACACTTTCCTTGAAATGAAACCCTTCATAGAGAGGCGAGAGTCAATTATCACTCCCAAACTACTTGCAGAGGTCACTGGAGTGATAGGAGTCGCATTGATGTAGATGGAATTAGAAGGGATCTGATTCTGACGGCCATTACAGGCACACCACACAAATTCTGATTTCTCAGCATTCAACTGAAGTCTGTTGTTTTTCAACCATTGCTGAACTTCCGTAAGACAACATTCCATTTGATGAGAAAGCTGTGAAGTATTATCAGGATGGCAGGAACCGTAGATGTTCACATCATCAGCATAGGCGTGAGCTTGATGTCCGTGTTGATAGATTAAATGAAAAAGATCGGCGGTGTAGGGAACGAAGAAGAGGGGTCCGAGTACAGAACCTTGAGGTATACCATGTGAAGTAGATGAGACAGGAGAGAGAGAATCCAGATGACGAACAAAGCGAGACCGTGACGACAAGAAAGACGAACACCATGAAATAACATAGCCTTGCAGGCCGAACGAAGATTTCAGACGCTGTAAAAGGATAGAATGGTCGACCGTATCGAAGGCGGATGATAAATCCAATAGAGCGAGGAGAGAGAGTTGATCGTTGTCTATGGACGTGAGAAGGCTAGAGCACACATGCAGGAGGGCGGTAAGCAGATTGGAACGTAGGAAGAAGGTCGTATCTGGTGACGTGAGTGAGAAGCTGTTGTGCAACTACCCGTTCAAGTAGTTTCAACAGGACAGGGAGATTTGAGATCGGACGATAAGAGTCGGCTTTCGAAGCATCACGGACACCTTTCTTTAGTACAGGAGTAATTCTAGCTACCTTCCACTTGGATGGGAATAGTCCAGAGGATAGATAGTGAGAGATTGAACAGGAAAGTAATGAAATCGGAGAGGATGTCAGCATCTTCGTGGGTAGAGGATCGCTGGATCTTTGTTTGTTAGGAAGCTTCTGTAGCATCCCACTTACGATATGGGTCGACAGGATATCGAAGTCGTGGAAGTGGCACCCAGTGGGTGCAGTGGAAAACACTGGAAGGGGCGCATCAGAGAGTGTGTCATGAATGTTAGTACCTTTATAAAACCCTTTGTCGACAAATCTTGCGACAGCTCTAAGTGTATTGCTCTTGTAGTTGTACAAGTGAACAAACATATGTATGACTTAAGTCTCTCCTCCACCTTGCGGTAGAATAATGGACCGCAATAATCTAACCCGCAAGTTGCGAAGGCTCTCGACATTTTCAGTCTGTGTTGAGGTAGTCACTTGTACTCTTCTGTAAAAACGGCATTCCTTGGACTCGGTTGCACCAATGACACTTCCGAATTAATTTTTTTGACTGTTTGACGGCCACGCACTAGCCAAAATCGTTCCCGTATTTTTGCAAGTATCATAGATGCTCCCCCATGCAATGTCCCCTCTACATGAGTTGACATAACTATCAAAGATGTGAATCTTAAATATTTTGGTAGAAGTATCAGACAATTTTCGTTACATGTTGCCCCCTTCGAAATTCTGCCTCTACATCTTCATAGGTTATCCTTATCTAAAAAGATGTTTAACCCGCATGTGACCGCTAAAAAATAACTAAGATTAGTGTCAGAGCGGACACTTTTGTCCGTTTTCATTTTAAACCATTTTGTGATGTGCTTTATAGCCTATATACGTATGTTCTTTTCATCTAAATACTCGTATGATGTGTAGACGAAAAATACATGTATATCCAAAAGACGTGTATGTTTCCGAGCGAATCAATTCGAACAATGACAGCAAATTTGCGTAAGATGATCTTTGCAAACGAAATGATTGCATTTGTAGCATCTGACTGAACACTTCTTTCGTTCACCATAATCATACCGCACACAGACACCACGTTTTTGGGATATCGGAGATGGTGTCATTCCAACAATAAATGTAGTGTTCAGATTGGGTGACCGGCGGTCCAGATGGTCTTGTAACAGAGAATTGCCAAGTGCCAACAAATACAGCCGACGGCGAAATAATTTCGTCGAGTTCCAATTCGGCTCAAAAATAGAATGAATGGCATAACCATTGAAAGCACTCAAATCCAAAATATTGGTAAAAAAGACAACATGCCACCGTCGACATTTGAATTTGGTGCTATAAGTGCCGATGCGCTCATCTGCGGCGTCGACACCGCCTTTTGTGTGATTGTAATATTCCACCACATCAGGTTTCTTCTTCTCAGAGGAATGATCAATAGTAGCCTTGCGATGAGTGGTCGAGATAAGGTTGACAACTTTGTTCTTCTTCGCCACGTAGGATACTAAGAGAGTCGAGCAACCATTGCTTTGATTCACAGCCTGTACAGTTGAAAATTGCTCTCTTCTCTGGTGTGTTGCAAGTACACTTGGTAGCTCACGTCGGTTGGATCGCACTGTTCCCACGAGAGTCATGTTTGCTTCATGAAGCTTCTGAGCAAGCTGAACCGAAGTGAAGAAGTTATCACATGTGATGTTCCTACCGCTTTGTCGTAAGTGTTCAGTCAGTGATAAAACAACATGCTGACCAAGCGGTACATCACTATCCCGAACGTCGTCCTTGCCGCAATAGAATTGGATATTGGTGCAATAGTAGTTGCAATCGCAGGCAAGCCAAAACTTTAGACCATATTTGGCCGGTTTAGATGGCATATACTGAATGTAGCGACATCTTCCACGATACGGATATAGCTGTTCATCCACGGTAACCGATGGTCCTGGAACATACGCCTGTTGACTGTGACTTACAAAACCATCCAATAAAAGACGCACGGCTGCCAATTTGTCACGAGAAAGTCGTCCTTGTCTTGTCTCAACCTAAAAATCCTAAAGGATCGAATATCTTTGCTGTAACTTGTAAAATCAACCTTTTAGTTGTCGTATGAGCATGATTACAAATTGCCTCATTTGTAAGATTATTCAAATCTATATGCAATTCATCTGATTTTGGGTTCCAATTTATTCCTAGGACTTTGATCAGGTCATCTTTGATATATGAATTATACGACTCTGTTTCATGAGAGCGAATATGTCATAAATTCCTTCGAATTTGAAACCCAATGTCTCAGATTGAAACCGCCATCTGCGAAAACTTTCTTAGTTGTCTTATATATGTCATATGCCTCATTTAAAGAATTGCATCCAGTGGTAAGTTTATCTACATATAATTCGTCTTTTATTTTTGATATCATCTTAGGATAATTTTTTGAGTATTTTCCAAGATGTCTTTGCAGTACTATCTCTAAAAGTGCTGGTGAACAATTGAGACCAAAAACTAAGGAGCTGTGTCGTAAGATAATAATTCTGGCATTAGTTGAATGCGGATTATCTACAGTGTTGTGCAGATTAATTGAGACACTGTGCATTTTTGTAAAGCACATTCTTAATTCCAAATTACGTAATTACTTTATTAGTTTTTTCATGTCTAAGGCATATGAAAATCTACGCATGATTAATGAACAAGTTCAAAACACCTAAGAAATCATCACAACCGTTTCAGTAATGGATAGGTCCACCATTTGCGTCAATGCAAGCTTGAACACGTCGAGGCATTGAATGAACCAAGGCAGTGCAAATGTCATTGAGTTCGTCACTTCGATTCCAAATCTGAATGACAGCTCGAATGATATCCTGTCGCGTGCGGACATCACGTTTGGAGACCTTTGCCTTTAGGATTGGCCAAATGTTCTCTATCGGGTTTAAATCTGACGAATTGCCAGGCCATTGGAGAACTTGAACACCATGGTCTGTGAACCACTTTTTCACACTTTTTGAAGTGTGACATGGCGCTAAATCCTGCTGGAAGATGAACTCACTAGATGGAAACCAGTCTCTAGATTGTGGTAGGAGGCACGACTGCAGTATTTTGATATACTGGTCACTTTTCATACAACCCTCGACTACCTGAAACCTTGTGGTACCATAAATCGATATGCACCCCCAAATCATCACTTTGATGGGAAATTTGAATTTCGGTGCAAAATGTTCTGGTTTTAGAGTCTCGTCCTTGGATTTTCGCACAAACTGTGAACACTCCGGTTGAACTTCAATCTGGACTTCGTCAGAGAAGATAACCTGGAAAAATGTGCATTTGAAAGATGATAAAAATGGGTTAATAATAAAATAATAAAAATTTAACCCAAAAAAGCAACTTACTTTTTCCCACATTTCCAAGGTCCAACTTTGGTGTGATTTTGCCCATTCCAATCTGCTTGCCTTCATTCTATCAGTGAGTACTTGACACTTTATCGGTCTCAATGCCGGTCTATCAGCTTCGAGAAGGCGTCTTCGGACGGTTGAAGGATCGACATTAATTCCTCTAGACTGATGAAGCTCATTCGCAAGATCTGTGGAAGACAATCTCGGGTTCTGTTTTGACATCCTCAAAAGATGGCGGTCCTCTCTTTCGGATGTTTTGCGTTTTGCACCGCATCTTCCTTCTCGTTCAGACTCCACACTACCTGTTTCCTCGTATTTCTTTATTACTCTAGCAACCGTTGCATGAGAAAGTTCAAGATCACGCGCAATTTCTCGACCAGACTTGCTGGTATGTTCATGCAAAGCGATTATTTTACCCTTTAAAAATGATGACGTATCTGACATTTCCTGAAATTTTAAGAAGAAATTCACTGAAGATAAGGTGAAAGATACTCAGCATGAAAATAAAAATATAATATGTATTCATGGGATTCATCAAATGCAATGAAAATCAAGTAATATGCAACCAGTATCAAAATAAGACAATTATTACATGATTACAGTGAGTGTCTCAATTAATCTGCACAACACTGTACCCATAAAAACGTAGGCCTAATGCATCTCGATCTTCCTCTTTGATTTTGATTTGCAAAAACGCTTTTTCAATATCTGATATTATGGCGATATTATTATTCCGAAAATTCATCAATAACGTAGCAATTTGTGGCATTTTGCATTCACCCTGTAACAGACAATCATTTATTGACAACGAGCCTTTAGCTTGTCGTGATGCATTGAACACATACTTTAGTTGATGCAGCTTCTGGTCTTAAAATTGCTCTATGAGAGAGATAATGAATTATTTTATTTTCCTGAAAACTTGTTGCTTTAGGTATAGGTTCAATTAGTCCCTTCTCCAGGTCATCTTGAAAAATATTGTTATATTCTGACAAAAGTTTAGGTTTCCTTTTAAGATGTTTTAAGTAATTGCATAAAAGACGTTCAACCACTGCAAAATTGTCCTGTAACATGTGTGCTACACGGTCTCTATCCATTTTCCATGGAAGCGAGACGGTATAACGCCCGTTTCGAAAAGTTGACATAGTATCGATTTGTTTAATGGTGTCATCGGGTTTGATACCTATGTGTTCCAGATCCCAAAACTTTTGTAATTCTCTAGTTAAAGTTTTGGAGTCATGATCATCTGCATCATCATAACATATGAAAGTTGAACAATCGGCATCCTTCCGTTTGATATCATCCTCTATTTTCCTACTTAATTTTCCGTGGATCACCCATCCTAATTTGCTTTCTAAAGCAACAGGTCCATATGAACCTCCTATTACTGCACCCATTACGATGTCATAATACTGATCAGACCCAATAAGAATTCCTATGTCAAGATCTTCATCACGCGGGTCATATTGATCTGCTAAATCTACTTCACACAAATGAGGATAGGTGTCTACTTTGACAATTTGCCGAAAGTTGCATATATGTGGAACGATATTACCCTTTAGTTTATATTATCATGTAACGCAGAACCCAACTTCCTTATATCAAATTCAACTTCATAGGTATCCTGTTGTTTACAGCTATCCGATGCAAAAACATCAACGTTTAGTTTTCCAATAAAGTTTCCTCTCAGTAGCAACAAGTAGCAACATGTAACTTGCATTCTTTATGACTAGAATTTCGATTTATTGAAAATTTTCCTTCATTGTCATTTTTATTAATAGGATTCCGGAAATCTGTAAAATTCCGACAAATACTATTATGGTGAAAGCCATTTTTGCATATATTACACTGTTTCTTATCCCTACAAGCGTATATTGACTGATTGGCTCTCAGACAAGAAAAACAACGTTTATTTTTCCTAAGAAATTCCTTGCGATCAACTGCAGTTGAAACCTTCGGACATTTTATCGACAAATGATTTCCGGTGCAGTAGGTGCATAAAATATTACTACCATCTAGTGAATTTTGTTTAATTATTTTTCCTGTCGATTGTAAGGTTACGGCAGATTTTTCGCGATCAGAATTAGCTGCTTTGACAGGCTTGACATTAGGAAAATCATCTTTTATAATTTCTCTTATGGCTATTTCTATAGACAAAACTGTTAAAAATTGGTTTAATGTTTTTAAGCCACCAAATCTATCATATGATTTTGACAAAATATTTGTTTTCACTTGTTCTGGCAACTTATTAAGGAGATTTGGTAACTACCTCATATTCATGTGGTTCCACATTCAGAGCACTGAGACTCCTTTTATGAATTACAATTTCATCATGAAATTTTCTTATACTATGAACAGTGCCAGTGGGAATAGGAATATCAGTCAATTTTCTAATGTGTTCTCTCTGAACCGCTTCACTTGAACCAAATCTCTCTTTTAAGATATTAACAGCAGTGTCAAAATTATCCTCCGTTAAAGTTAAACCCGAAACAGCAGCTTTTGCGTCTCCGGTGAGACATGATTCCAAGTAAGCAAATTTTTGAACAGCTGATAATGAGCTATTATTCATTATCGTTGTTACGAATGTATCCCAAAAGGAAATCCACTCAGCCTTGGAACCACCAAACGTTGGAAGTTGTAACTTAGGTAACTTAACACTATTTTCTTTTATTCTACTTCGAATCATTTGTAAGGTTGTATTAACTTTGACTTCATAATGAACGGTTTCGTCCATTTCAACTTCAACCTTATCTTCATCAATTTCACTAAGAATTTGTTCATCTAAGATTCTAAGACTGTTGAATTTTGCAACCAACATGTCTTCAACTGTTTGCAACTCAATATCGGACCCATCTTTAGATATGATGGAGTTTATCCTGGTTATGAGTTTCGTTACTGCAGCACTGATTCGTGAACGTTGCTTAAGACTTTTATCTAAGTAACTTAGTTAGAGCGACTTTCCATAAGAATTTGATAATCAAAAAAGAAGGATTCTCCGTTCTGAAGTCCGCCCGTACTAAGTTGTATTTGTCGATCCTGGAGAGTGTTTCCATCCGCACTTTGAGACCTGTCCTTTGCTGTCAGAAGGAACGACTATTCATTCTTCGTTTGTGTTAGTCCAGCCTCAGTATTGTGCATTCTTCAATGACTTTTAGGTGTAAATGCCTGTCTACTTTAGAATTTATGAGTATCATTATGTGTCGAGTAAATTTTAGATAGTATTGACTTTCTATGTGCGTAATTTCTTTTGTCGCAAGCTTTTAGCGTGACTTTGGATATTTGATGTGATTTTAGTTCAGCTAGTTTGCTATCAAATTCATTCTTGATGTATCTGCCTTCGAGAACAAGCGTGGCCAGTGGAAGTCTATCGTTTTTGATTATCAAACTTTTATCTAAATCAAATGACATAATGTTATAACAGTCTGGTAAGAAGCTAAAATCAAAATAAATGGCGTACTTATCAGAATGAATTATGGCCTGAATAAGTCAATCTCTCTTACAAGGGTTGTAAATTTAACCTATTTAAGAATAAGAATTTGAATGTGTTCCCCGTTATTAATGTCCTATTATTATAAGTTAAATTTGCAAAGAATGATGAAAGACTTATCAGAAAATAGAATATATCTTATCTTACTAATGTCCTTTTGTGAAAACTTGATTCTGCATGTTTCCAATGTAAATGATTGATACCGTCATATTTCAACAGTCCGTGTTATTTTTCATTATTTCTTATGAATAACCATTATCATCATGAATGAATCACTAATACCATTTTGACTGATGATTGCCTCCTTTTTCCATTTTATTAGTTATTTTTTTACGTTGGGCGCCATGTAATTAAAAACAACGTCTTTCGTGCATAGACTTATGCAGACTGTATTAAGTCAAGCTGTTTTGACCAGCTAACTCAAAATTCAGAACAAGATAACATAGAGCATGAGCCTACATGCTAGGAGGCAAAGATATCCTATTCCCAGATATCCACACAAAATAGATATTTCACTACACAGTCGCCTCGAAGACATTCCTCACCAAACCTCTGCACTAGGTAGGTCATAATGAAAGTGTGGATTTTGCTGGGACCAGTATTGATTGAATGAAGTAATGAGGGTATGTAGGATTTCCAATCGTTCTGCTTCGATATCCGCTGAACACTTGATTTGCTGATTCCAGTCTCACGAGAACACTGTCTGATTGATTTTGTTGGAGAACGTGAATCAGGAGAAGTTGTCGTCGATGGTCTTCCTGTGTGCTCCATCATGTCTCGAACCGTACCTTCCTCGTATTTATCGCGGATATGAGATATGGTAAGACGAGTTGGTGGCTGTGACAAAAATTCACTTTTCCATTCTTCTTGCACATGGACAACGCTCTCAAACTTCCAATACTTTTTCAGAATCCACTTCCTCTCATCGAAGGTTGATCTGAAGTATCCATGGTGATTAGCAATGAATAAGACAATGGAATGACGTGGTTCGTATATTCGCTAATTAATTTCCTGGGAACGCCCAAGTTGCTATATTTAGCCATAGACGTCATTAGAATCTAGGGAATGCTCAAGACAATAAATTTAGCCCAAAATAGATGATGTCAATGGCTCGATCCATTGTATTGAAGAGTGTATGCATTGTTTTGGGACACCCTGTATGTTTTTGATCAGCACCCATACAAGTTTCTTGTCATTTTTTCATGTAATCCAAAGTTTTCAACTTTCAACATCAATTATGAACATATCACAATTATGAACATATCACAATGTGTCATGTGTATATTACAATGCTCACTATTCAGTTACGCTAATTATAGGCAACATCGTATACATAGGTCTATAAGGCAAGATAATAAAGTCTTATATAATATAAATTGTTGCTGAATAGGAAAGGATAACTGATCTTTTGTTGTAATATGTCAAATAGTGTAACAAGCCAACGATATCATGAAATCTATGATATCATGAATCTATCTTTATAACCAGTTTTCGAATAATTGCGAAAAAATATTGGAAAAACCGGTTACCTAGAAAACCGATCTTTTTAGAAACTCTAATACAAAGTGAATAGCACTCAAATAAAAGAAAATCGATCCCTTCGTTCAAATGAATTTTTTATTGCTTTAAAAACATATTTACCGTTCTCAAGGCCACAACTTGGCGAGGGATTATATAGTAAAACTGAGTGGTCCATCAATACTCTTATTGTTTCTGTTCCGGAGAGGTTTACTCCAGGATATATGGCAACATTCAGACAACTTTGTGTGAACTGAATTTCACTGTTTACTGGAAATGTTAAAGTTCTCGATTTGCACGTCAGTCAGATTGCTGTGATCTTTATTAATCTGTGAATCCGCTTTGATTTGACAGGAATGTATCCACTTTCTTCATCAATAATACAAGAATCCATTCGTTGCTACGGCATCAAATTTGATGTCAACTGTTTTGCACTTAAATTAAGCAATCCTCTCGTTTATCAAACGTCGTATTTGATGGGCGATTCCACCAGTCTCGATTCACGATCGACAGAATTTGATGCACATCTTAAGTGATAGTTATTGTTCTAAGGATCTTACGAGCGGCGAAGCCGCGAGAAAATTATGCAATCATCGGGTATTCTTCACAGTAGGGAAGAGATATTTCTCTCTCTCCTACTGCGGCCACAAGAACTTTGTTAGTGAAACAGATAGATTACGCACGCACATGGGTGCGATTTGGCTCAATATCCAACACTCAAGTCTTTCAGATTTTCATCTTGATAACGATTATAATAACCTGGCATTGTTCGAAAAGTAAAAGTCAAGTTATAGTAGTAAGTAAAACTCCACTTCTGGATAGCGCAAGATGGCGGCCATCGCTGCGTCCCCCCCCCTCTGGAACGACAGAGGTTGTGGTCTGTCGTGGTGTGCCGGCCGGGTGGGTCCACGTTCACAACATGTTCGCTGACGTCCCCCCCCCCCTCTGCAACAACAGAGTGTGAGACTCGGGTGCGTTGGTCCGACCGCCTGGTTGACGTGGGCGACCGTCTAGGTTGACGTGGGCGACCGCCAGGATTAGTCTTGAGGCTATAGTGTGTGATGTTTTTGGTGTGTAGCGCCCAAACGAAGCATCGGATGAGAAAACGGAGGCCAGATTCGGAATCTACGTGAAATTTTGGGTTAGGAAGGATGTTTCCAGCGAAATCGGAGAGAAAAAATTTTCGGCTGACGTCCCCCCCCCCTGGACAGCTTGCTTCCAGTGGACGGATTTTGTCGTGCAATAGCTCGTTTGAAAGCTACGAGTGAGACAAATTCAGTGAAACAATCGGCTTGTTCGTATCTGCCTTCGTTTACATGTGAGACGCCATTTAAGATTTTGGGACATTGGTGAAAAACGACAGAGTTAGAATTTGGGACGTTTTGGGCTGTAGCTTCAAAACGAACTATCGGATTGGTAAACGGATGCCAGATTTGGAATCAACTTGATGTTATTGTCCAATGAGGATCATCATCCAATGAGAATCAAGCATTTCTTTATAAATAGCGAGCCTTCCACAGTGAGAATCATTCCATCGTTGAATCACACGAGTGACGGACGCACATTTTCTCTCTCTAGTTCCCTGTTCTATTATCCAACTAAAATGGTAAGTCGCTACTTCCCTCCCTCTCCTCCCTTGAACGTAAACTTAATACAATCTTTTTTCATTTTCAGGCATCTACTCCATCTGCTGCACTAGTAGGACAAAATGGCGGTCAAACGTTACAAGGTTCGCTACGGTCAGATCATCTACAACTGAGGCCAGTGGAAGAAACATCCAAGGTACATAATCCTACACCGCTACAGCGTAAATTTAAACAAGCCTTGCGTTATGATGATCATAGCGTACTACTCCAAACGGGAATGCTCCCTTCCACGGATGTCAAGATAATGCACAATCAGTATGGGGACTACATACTGATCCCCGTGAGTCCGTACATTCGCCACCAACTTGATATTATTGAGGAGTACGTGACATTAAATATGGACATTCCTACTCCTCTTGCTCAAGAGTGGAAGGCGAGAGATGACAAGGATACTCCCTATAGAAAGATTTGGGATGGTAATCACATTTGCCTACCGGTATCACATTGGTGTACTTACTATAAGAAGGAGGGAGATCATTCAATACCCATCAGATGTGATGACTCGGAGAAGGTACTTGGGATATCCTTTTCAAAGTGAATGGGCTATATTATGGTCGACACAAGGATAATAAAATAGCCTCTCTCTCCATGCATATGGAATCCATCCTATATATTCCGAAACCACCCAACGTGGACGACATAATTGATCAAATCCTTAACAGCAGTGGTACGAAGCGCAAGTCGGAGAAGAATGCTACATCAAAACGCAAATCAAAGAAGGAGAATTGCTAGTCCTTTCCTAACTCTACCCTATGACAATTCGCTTATGTGCTTTGAGTGTCGTAGACGTGGTCTTATTAGATACATTTTACTTCTTCGTTGCCATCATATCATTTGTGTATTTTGTCGTGAAAAGCATCGATGTAATTCTTCATTTTGTAATATGTTATAGAACGTTTCCTTAGATGTGTAAATTTCCGTTTTAGGCTTCTATCATCATTTTTATGGATTGTGAGGGTGAACCTGTACAGAGCTCAGTGCTATTGCTATGAACAATTGGACATATCAGATTGTTAGTGTCTATCATCAACATGCCAACTGCGATCCCAATGTTGATCAATGGGCGAGAAAACACATTCATGGACTTAATCTGAAATATTTGCAAGACTATGGCTTTTCTTGTGAAGTGCTCTTCTTATTGACTTTAAACGATGGTTAGCTGCTTTCAATGTTATACGCATCTTTTGTAATAATCCTGGTAAGGAGAGGAAAGTATTTCCCAATCTAATCATTGATGATATTTTGCTCCCACCTTGGGATAGTAGAGTGAATCAACATTATCATGAAGTCACAAAACGTTTTAAGGATTTGTGTGTTCCTATTTTGTCTGTTCGTTGTAGTAGCTACGTTCATAACCAATGCTTCTTTCCTCCTTACCTCAACACTGCCAAAGTCCTGTATGGTTATCATTGCTCGCTGTATGATAGTTACCAGCTGTATCTATTTTATCTCTTTCAAACCATTGATTTATAATGCATGCTTGTACCCATTATTCAATAAATGTTACTATGAGAAGAGTTGTTGTTTTCATGCAATGGATGGGTTAGATAAAGGGCGATCATGTCTTTCTCAAACGACTGCGGAACATTACGTTTTCATAGGCAAAGTTTAAAAGGAGCTGTTCAAGATTATGTGATAAAATTTCATAAAGATGAGACCGACATCGAAGCAGTGGTCGATGATGCTAGCACTCTATTTCTAGAGTTAATGAATACATTCTCTGATAGCATTATCATGGCGCGATTAGTTGCGAAAATTAAGTTTAGTCATTTTGGAAAGGAAGAGGTGGAAAGTCGCTCTTTCCATTTTGCTTCTTATTCAATGGAAGTGGTAGATCACCCCCAAGAATTTTTTAAAAGACATATGATAAAAATTGCTGAACGTCTTAACGCATTTAACCATCATGGTAGCAGTCTAGTGATTGAAGCGATTTCAGATATTCACATTCAACTTTCCTCCATAAAGAAAAATTGAAAATGCAGTGGTACTTGATTGTAGCACAACTGGTTTTCGAGCTATGTCTGCTCACTCTCGAAGTATATTCCTTCTGTACATGCGTCTATTATTTAGAAAAGGCTAGCAAATTCATATCTTCAAAAAGACTTGCTATAGACATCAGTAACGGTGAAACTATGTGTTGCGATGTATGTAAGCGAAAGGATGGAAATGAAAAGCGCATCTTCAAGAGATGTAAGCATGCTTTTTGTCAACGCTGTTTCATACGTAATTGCATTCAACTTTGCCAATGTAACCACTGTGACATTGCTCATTTCGAGTGTCACTTATGTCGCAATAGTTAGTACCTATGCAAATGTGGTAAAGATAGGTTTTAGCAAAGACTAACACGGAAAATGGCGAAACGTAAAATGACGAAACGTAAAAGTCAAAAGTTTTCTTCAGCCATTCAAGCTCTCCGACGAATGAAAGCAAATCAGCGATACAATGCTATACGACATGCTAACGATAAATTCATTTGTGAAATTATTTCTCATGTGAGGAAGTTGAGGACGAAGAAATTAGCGCCAAAACAACGAAAGTTACTTAAGCGATATGCTACGAAATTGCGTTTCATCTCCAATCCTAAAGTCGCCCTTCAAAGAAAGAGGAAAACTCTAACACAAAAGGGCGGTTTCCTTTCAGCAATACTTCCAAAGATAGCTCCTGCCGTGGGCAACCTATTGGGAAATATCTTTGGCTCTAAGCGTTAATTATGCAAATGTTGAGTCTCAAAGTAATAAAATGGATTTCAGACTTCAATGTGATAAAGTTCTGACTGTATCAGGTCCATCTCATGCAGGTAAAACTGTTTTCACGCTGAATTTATTGGATAAAAGAAGGGAGTTGTTTAAGGAACCTATCAATCGAGTGATTTGGTGTTATGGTATTTATCAACCGTCGCTGTTTCAGGAATTGCAAAGTCGCAACTTTATTCGACATGAAGGAATTATTCCAGTGGATAAACTTCAGTCTAATGATGTTGTTGTATTGGATGATTTATTAAAAGAAAGTAAGAATTCAAAAGATGTTACAGATATGTTCACTCGCGCAGCACACCATAAAAGGTGTTTTATCATCTATATTACACAAAATTTGTTTCCTGATGGAAAAGAAGCTCGTACACGAAACCTGAATACACACTATTATGCTATTTTCAAGAATCCGCGAGATAAAAGTCAATTTGAAATTTTAGCGCGACAAGTTGCACCCAGAGGATCAAAAGCCTTAATTGAAATTTTTCAAGCAGCTACTGAAAAACCATACGGTTACTTATTCATTGACTTTACGCAAGAGTGTCCGGAAGAATTTAGATTTCGAAGTGATAATTTGAAAACTCCCATGATTATCTACAAACTATGAGTTCTTATTCTCGCATGATTGTTATTCCTCAGGATGAATATGTACAATTGACTGCCATGCAGCAAGTAAAGCAACCTCTTGCAAATCAAATGTATAGGAAAGAAATAGATTATCAGCAAAATGTTCACATCAAAGATCCACATCGTGCTGTATTATTACAATCGGAAACTGTTGAGCAATTGAAAAACTTGAAGAATAAGATGCGTGACTCTGTATCGACTGCTACACCTTTAGCATCTCGCGCACATGCCATATCTCTTTTCAGCAGTATTGAACCCCATCTCAATGTAAATGATAGAGGAGAAATCATTACAGATGAAAATAAAGTGATTGATGCTTCACGTTATGAAGACTTGATTCAGTATGCGACACGTAGAAAGCGCCGTCAGGGCTATGTTCCACCTGGTTGGTCATACTTTCTTAAACTATTGAAAAAGCATAATGTGCCAAAATTTGCTTTAAATAATGAGACATTGAAAGAACTTGATTCAACAGTGGCTACTACTCCAATGCTTCAGGCGATGAAAATGCCAACAAATTGGTTTAAGACGTCACCTGCTACATCCCCTCCCACACTCACTAAGCAAACAAGGGGAAGAACTCGACGTAGATCTGTATCGCCACTAAAACTGGTAAAAGGAAAACGTAAAACAGCTCCTCCTAGGAAATACATGTTCTCAGACTATTAATATGAAGCAGATGTGTTGCTTGCCATGTAATGAGCCGCCAGAGGTGAATGTCGTTGTCACTTGCACTTGCTGCGCCAGCTCTCATAATGAAACCCCTAAGCAATGTGAACATGATCGCAAAACCGCTAATGCTGCAGTTGTTGTAAATGTAGAAAGGCAAGAAAGAAAAAAGATGAGAAGGAGGAAAAAGAGTCAGCCGTCATCGACTGAACGTTTGAAGTCAATCTATTATGATGTAAAACATCCGGCAGGATTTGCATCTATCAAGAAATTATCAAAAGCGAGTGGTCTTCCACAATCACAAGTGAAACGATGGTTAAAGGGTCAGGCTACCTATACACTCCACAAACAAGCGAAAAAGAAGTACCAGCACCCCCATTATATTGTTCATGACATCGATGAACAGTGGCAAGCAGATTTGTGCGATGTTGCCTCCATTTCAAAACATAACTCGGGCAATAATTTTTATTTAAACCGTCATTGATATTTTCTCGCGTTATGCGTGGGCTCAACCTTTAAAAACTAAAGAAGGGAAAGGAGTAGCAAAAGCATTCCAAACAATTTTTCGAGAAGGTCGCATTCCAAAAAGAATTCAGAGTGATCAAGGAAAAGAGTTTGAAAATCAGCATGTGACAAGATTATTTGAGAGGCATGACATTGAGTTGTTTAGTGTAAAGAGCGCTTATAAAGCTGCACTCGTTGAACGTTTTAATCGCACATTAAAAAATCGTTTGTGGCGACATTTTACTGCCAACTTGACACAAAATTGGACAAAGGTTCTACAAGATACACTCCATGCCTACAATCACTCTATCCATCGTTCTATTGGACTCAGACCAGTAGATGTAAATGCTGACAATGTAGATAAAGTGCGCGAATCATTCCAACGTAAACGCACTCATGTGAAAAGTGATGTGAAAATTGGCGATAAAGTTCGTATCTCAAAAGTGAAAAGTGTTTTTGCTAAAGGGTACCTCCCGAATTGGACAGAGGAGGTATTTACAGTATCAAGGATTAATCAAAAAGACTCTCCGACCACCTACAAGTTGAAAGATTACGATAATGAAGAAATTGAGGGTAGCTTTTACCGCGATGAGATTGAGGTAGTCACTGAAAGTGAAACATATTTTGTAGAGAAAATCATTCGATGTAAAAAACGCAAGTGAAGAATGGTGTCTTGTTAAATGGACTGGTTATTTTAAAAATTTAATATATTATTATTATTTAATTATCTATAATATCACGGATAAATAAAAATTATCTCTTAGCAATATATATATCTTTCATAATTTAATTAATAATACCATCGGTTACAAACTAACTAAACATGGTAATATAAAACATCATATCATAATACTACTATCCTTCAAGTATGAATTTTCCACTCCTCTAACTCTTGGATGCGTCGTGCCGACATCTTTCATCTAAGTGATCGACAGTGATTCATGCAAAGTTGTAACTAACAATGTTTAGGGTTTGAGCTATGAATCCAACTGCCTCATTTTATTCACGACCCTCCTACGTAAGTGGTGGAGGACAAATTTACATCGGCGCTCGCCGCCAACGTGGAGGTAGCATACTTGGTGCACTGAAATCTGTTGTAGCACCTCTCATATCCAATGTCGGTAGATCTTTAAAACGAAATGTTTTAAGTAATGCCGTTGGCTTTGCTGGTGATGTTGCTAGTGATCTTTCCAGAGGTAGAAGTTTTAAGAGCAGTTTGTTGAATCGTGGGAAGGAACGCGGTTTAAAAACATTGAAGCAGACCATTGCTGGTGTTACTCAAGGAAAGAAATCACCTAAACGAATGAGAAAAGGAAGGAGGAAACATCGCGGAGCTGGTAAGGTGCGATCTTCAGTCAAAAGGCATTCACGCAAACGTCGCAGAGGCTCTAATCATTCATCAGGCGCTAAACGACGACGCTGCTATAACTTCTAATCATGGAGTGTAAAACTTCCGGTTTTTGTTTTTTCGATCAACAAGCCATACAGACAGATATTCTTAGTTCAAGTATTGTAGATTATCATCCTCGAACAGCTGAGAATGCTGGCCCCATTGAATTTGTTATTCCTGGTGGTAGTGATGACTACATAGATTTGAGTTATGCGATGCTTGATTTGAGGTTTAGAATTCAGCAAGCAGATGGAACTGCTATTGACGATGCACATAAAGTTGGACTGAACAATTTACCATTGACTACATTACTTATACTAACTTCGCGATGTTTCTCTAACGATTGAGAGCAGCAGGTGGAAGGTGGTCAAAGCGATTATCCCTATAAATCATATTTCAATCATGTATCACAGTTTCATCCAGCAGCACAAAAAAGTCATATGGAAGCCATGGGATGGTACAGAGATGAAGCAGGAAAATTTGATGTTGAAACAAACAGTGGCTTTGTAAAGCGATCTGCTATGATTAAAGATAGTAGAGTATGTCAGCTATATGGTCCGCTGAATTTAGACTTCTTTAGACAGTCAAAGTTTTTACTCTGTAATACCAGCATGCGACTCAAGCTGACATTGAATAAGCCTGAATTTGCGCTGAATGCATTTGCTAAAGTTGACAATTTTAGAATTCATGTGGAAGATATTGCACTTTACATTCGTCGAGTAGTACCGAATCCAAGTGTCATTAGAGGGCATGCTGAAGGTCTTAACCGCCAAAATGCCATTTACCCCGTTCAGCATACAAAGCTTCTCACCTTTACAATTCCGAAAGATCAAAAGAGTTTCATGAAAGATGGCCTCTTTCCATCGGAAGCACCGAAGCTCCTCATGGTGGCAATGGTTGAAAATGATGCATTTAATGGTAATATAAAGAAGAATCCTTTCAATTTTAAACACAATCAGTTAAGTGAAATTGCTTTACGTGTTAATGGTGTGAGTCATCCTGGTCCACCCTACAAACCAGATTTTGCTTCGGATCAATTTATGCGCAGTTATGTTGATTTTATGGATGTCTTTGGCTTTTACAATACGGATGATACCAACGGACTGACTATGAAAGAATTTAAGAGTGGATATACTATTTATGCATTTGATTTGACTGCTGACAGCGATATTAGTGCACCCTATCGTCAAGCGAACGTGCCTCATCATATATTCGTTTGGATTTGACGTTCAAAAGAACACTACCTGAGACGATCAATGTATTAATTTATGCAGTCTTCGATTCAAATATTGAAATTACAAAGTATCGTGACGTGATTCTTCAGTATAATCGTGAATGAGTTGGTTGACTGCTGACGATATTAAGACTAAAGTGCAGCGTAATGCAGACGAAGCGACGTTGAAAGCTTTCGATAATGTCTATTCACTCGATACCTTACCACCTGCAGTAAATCACTATCCCATCTTTATTGTGCTAAACACTCATTCACAGAATTTAGGCGGTGAGCATTGGAAAGCGATCTTTATTGGAGAAGACCGACGTGGTGAACTATTTGACTCTCTTGCTCAACCTCCAAATATACCAACACAGCAGTGGTTGAGAAAACATACGCGTCAATATCAGCGAAATGAACGCATACTACAACATCCACTTTCATCAACGTGTGGTGCTTTTGTACTGTACTTCATCTTAAAACGTTTACATGTATCTCGATTTGCATCTGTTATTCAAAACTTTTCATGTAATCCATCCTCTAATGAAAAAATGATTTGTAAGTTCTATCATGATTTGAAATAAAAACATTTACCCCCATGGGGGGGGGTTGGAAAAATTGTTTTTTATTTTACAATCCGCTGGGTACGTACATACTCAATGAGATAGTCTAGGATCATATTTGCTTGTTCATGAGATTTTAGTCCAGTAATGATCACTTTACTATTATGAAAGATTGCCACATGCACAGGCAACCAACAACTAATGAGAGCTGCAGGACAAAGTTCGGGTTCATAACACAAACTGTAACTGCTGGTACGAATCTTCAAAAATGATAGACTGTCACTCAATTGAGTAGAGATCACCATATTGTCCACAGTCAGATTCGACATCACACACCTCTCCCTCTTCCATATCCGACGTAGTAGTCTCTGTAGCTCTAAGCGCATTGACTGCGCCGATGAATGAGAAAGGGCGCCGAGAATCTGTACAGTCCCATTTTGGAAGAGTTGAAGATTCCGTGAATTGTTCATCTTCACCACTAACATTTGAGGACGGCCCGGGTAATACTTGCTGTTTGGAAGCTGTTGGCGTAATGTTGTGAGATCGATTTTGGTGTAGAGTCTGAAGCGACGGAGAATGTTGACGATGGTGTAGCGATGGCGCTTCATGATGAAAGAATGAGTAAATTGAGCGATGTACCTTCCTTTTATACTTTTCCCAACTACCTTGATGAAATGTGAAGTTAGTATGAAGTTGGGAATGATAGAGTTGAATTAGCCGATTGTTGACGCGCAGCCAGATGCGATTTCCAATACGTGAATGTCTTTTCATATAGAAGTATTTCAAGTCCTACATGATATGATGTAGAGATTGAAAATGACGATAAGATAAAGCAAACTCTCTTCTCACATTTCCAGATGAATCTTTGAAATAGACGTTTCGATCATGATCCGTTTCTATACGTTGTAGGGAATCTAATTTCCAACTCATGGTGCGTGGTAATCATATCTGATTAAGATTTGCATAGTAGGGCGATGAACTCACGACGAATAAATGTCATGATGGAGCGATGTATGTATCTTCTATACTTCTCCCAATTGTATTTGCGAAATGAGAAACAGTTTGCGGAATGAGAATGGTAGATTTGAATTTCATTTCTGTAATGTTGAAGCCAAACTTGATCACCCAAGGAGATGAATCTTAATGTTTCAAAATATTCCAAATCCCTCATGATATCATTGAGGTTGACAAATTGTCGCCATGTTAATGTAATTCTTCTTGATGTATGACCATGAGAATTTTTGAAATGTACGTTTCCATCACGATCAACTCTGATATATTGTAGAGAGTCCAAAATCCAAGTCTTCATGATGTTATGCAAAGTTGCAGATTAGCAATATAAAAATGTCGTTTTATTATATTTTGCTTAGCAATGCGGCTACAAAGAGATTTACTAGTAATCGAGCCGCACTCTTTTCTACTCCAATTGATCATGCACAACAGCTAAATGGGAATTGGGAAGTGGGTGTCACTCAACTTGTTTATAGCAACTGTGTCTATACTTTTGATCATGAGGTGATGACTATTAATATGAGACGTACAGCTGCTTACCAATGTGAAAAGGGCTGCCGAGTATACATTCCACAGTGGCCAAAGAAAGATCTCTTATCATGTAAAAAGTTTATATATGATTTCGTGAATAAAGCGTGTAAACATATTGCCCAATTTACTCCACACAATGATGATTATACTTATATACATCATGTAGTTGAGAAAGATTGGATTGTTGGTTTAAGTCCAAGTTTAAGAAATGATTTAGGCTACCTCGCTAGCGCCTTAACAAGCTATGATATTTTTAACGTTAATTACCACATAAGTGGTCATAAACAGTTAATATATCGAGAGGAAGCTTATTATGTAGATCTTATTCCAAGAAATGAGAAGACGTTGGTGAAGAAGATTGTGATTAAGCCAAGAAAGACAAACATGACTCCTGAAACATTATTGAAGAAATTTAATTATCTCCTTCGAGTTGGTGGTAAACAAGTGGCAACATTGACTTATATCAAATCATCTAATCATATTGCAATAAGTAAATTAAATGATGATGATCTAGTATTAGTTTGTTCAAAAGATTTTCATCAGTTCTTGCGACATCATTGTCTGCAGCTGTTCAGGGAAAATTTAATATGCAACATTTTACCATGTGAAAGGTCAAATCAATTTGATACAGAATGGACGTATCTTTATACAGAAAGTGTTTTGTAGAAGCCTTTTGGTGGTTTCTTACCATCGAAACAAGAGTGTGATGCCTTCGCATTATTACTTTCAGTTAAATTGAGTTTGTAGATTATTTAAATGAAGTGATTAATGACCAACATATTTCATATTCTGAAAAGAAGGTACTTTGTTCTCTCACTATAAATGGAAAAAAGGGTATTGAACTAATTATGGATCAAAACTCTAATGGACATTTTGGGTTTTGACCAAAATATCCTTTAAAAGTGGTACTGTAACCAAGCTAGCGCAAGACATGTCGCTTAGTCGCGTCGTATTAAACTATTTTCAGATATATTCCAATATTGGTGAAGATGTACGTGTGGGAGATGTTCAGAAGCTCCATTGCTAGCAATGATACCATACCAGCAAAAATAAAAAAAATAAAAAAATATAAAAGAGTAAAAAAAAAAAAAAAAAGAAAAAAAAAAAAAAGAGAAGAATAAAAAAAATAAAAAAAAAAAAAATAAGAAAAAAAAAAAAAAAAAAAAAAAGAAAAAAATAAAAATAAATAAAAAAAAGAAATAAAATAATACAAGAAAAATAAAAACAAAAATAAATATATATAAAAAGCAAAAAAAAAAAAAATAAAAAAAAAAATAAAGAGCTGCAGTATTGTTATTCTGAGCATACTTTCAAGAAAGTGCATTATACAAAGCTGAAATCAAACAAACATCCCACAAATTGAATATGCCATTTATGTGATGCTGGTGGCGTTGATTCCTTTTTCATAAAGAATGCTGTAGACAAGTATTACCACTCCATTTCCGAATGAAGAGTTAATGACAAACGTTATGCCTAATATATTTTTCAATGTGAATTAATATGGAAAGTGAAAATTAAGGACTCGTTTTCTTAATCTACTTGCCCAGTAATGCTTCTATTGTAATAAAATTTCCCAAAAATACAACCAATCAGACTTATCGTGTAGAATTAAATCGGCCACTGCATTAGAAGGTGAATGGGAGGTTTGGCGTTTCTTTATTTGCTATGGGGAAATAGGGCCAAAATAATTTTTTTTTCCCAGGGAATGTGGAATGATTATGGAAGAAATGAATTATTTGACCTCCTCGCACACCAATGATGGGAATAACGATGAATAATTGCCACTTCCCGCGTTCCCATACAATTTAACATCAGATGGAAAGTGGAACTATGAATGGATTCAGATAAAATCAGATTCTTATGAGACATTTGGGAATGAGAAAATTATTAAGGCATTCAACAGTGGTAATACTTCCATCATGAAGAATAAAAATCAGAAAGCTTATGAGTTTACTATCTATCATTGGAGTGGGAGACAGTTCCTCCGCTTTCATTCTTTTACTAAAGGTCTTACGCTGAGGTTGGATAGTGAATTCTATCCGCATCTCGGTTTTGGTCATGGACTACATCTAACGTCAATTGCTACTGCAAATGTTAGAAAAGTTTATTCAAATCGAATCAACAAATTTCATTATAGATTTAAAATATTTGATGAAGATGTTGTAGAATGCGAAGAACGCATCATTTTTGAAAAAATGCGTGGTGTTCAACCTTTATCACTTATTGAGTTAGTAAAACGATGGAATGAGACTGTGGGTAAGAAGTATGGAGAGAAAATTATGGCGGACAAAAATAAGTTGGTTATTCAGTAATATAATGACAAACTTACAGTTTATTTCTCTCCAACCTTGCGTCATTTTGTAAGACATTATACACCTATTATTGGAAGCGGTGTGGTGTATGCTTCTCATGAATATCACACTAAAGCTGATTCAGTTAATGATGACTGGTGGGTGGACATCTATGGCGATCGCATCAAGAAAATTTACCAGTCTTATGAAGAATCTAAAGTTGCTATCAATATAATGCCGCGTCTATATCATACAGTTGAAAGCTTCATTCATGTAGTAAATCCTTATATACAACAGAAGTTGAAGCATGTGATGAAAAGTAAATATGATGTAAAGGACACACCACATATTCGTTTTCAATTGAAAATCAACGCGTTGTTCTGAAACTGGGTGATTGACATTCAATGTCAATTGAGTAAAAAAATTTGAAAAAACTCTTTTTGTTTGGCTTTTCAATGCTACAAACTGTGTTTTGCTGCTGCGCATACGATTGGTATTAGAAACAAACCAATGACACTACTAAAACTTTGATAAACATGAACAACACCTTTACATTCAAATAGTTGATTTGAGTTTTACCTATTTCTGTTGGCGAGAAAAAAGAATACATTTTACGCGATTTCATTCATGATAAAGACGCTTCATATGGAATAGTCGAGAAGAAGTTTGAATCTATTTTCTATCATCCCGTCGTCAAACAAACTATACCCTCTATTGCTATCAAAATTACCAATGGTTTACAAGAGTGCATCCATGTGAAAGATACTCAATCCCTCGTAACTTTAGTGTTTCGGAAAACAAAGTGAAGTCATTGTGATATGTTTATTGAAATAAAAATATGTATATGAAAAAGTCTTTTCACAGATATAGGGGGAATGGGCTGACTGTAGGCATATATTCACAAGGAAGAAACGATCTCATGCGATACATAAAACAACCATGTATTTCTACAAAAAGCAACATCAAAATACTGAGTTAAAGTTGATTATGTCAATACATCTCCTGAATGTGGTAGCGTGAGTTTTATTCTTTTGGGTGGAGGTATGTTTGTGTCAGGATGTCCATGTGGAAGAGATGTGTTATGTCCTATCCAACACCTCTTATCCTCCCATGCTGAAAGTGCTCGTTTCTTGAACGTGTAAGTTTTCACAGTATGAACTTGAGATTTTAAGATTGTCATATTGACAAACGTTATAGTTTTATTTTTATAGGCCTTCTTATAGGACCGATGTTTCATTTTATGAACAATGGATTTTGATATACCTTTAGCACGCTTAATACTATCTGCACATTCTTTTAGTTTCATGGAATACATTTTAGGACGGAGGAGAATCATTTCATCTATTTCCTTTCCTGCTGTTTCATCCTTAAAACAACCAAGTTTGGCTTTATTCTGTATGGAATAGAGTGGATGAGTGGGATTGTAGTTAGATGTATCGAAATATTTTTCTAATGACTTTTTATTAAAAAAAAAACCTACTTCATTAAAATTTAAATCTTTTTGAGTGGTAATTCCTAAAAAGAAACTATCTGTATCACCACCCAGCAAGCGAACCTCTTTTACGAGAGGGCATGGTTTTAATATTTTGTAGAAGAGTTGATACATTTCAAGCTTGGAATAATCTAAAACGGCTTGCCCAATATAGATGGGTTTGCACAACTCAACTTCTGATTTAATCATTTTAAAACTACACCTACAAGATCTCATCGATGATGTCTCTATCAATGAAAAGAGGTGATGAGGTCAATTTGTGATATTTTTGTTCATCAAACGACTAGTTTGTAATTCATACGTTTTCTAACATCCTCCATGGTCTTTCCGAATAGACTATTATTCTTATATTTATAAAAATCCTTTTCAAAATTATTTTGGGCGAGTGCACGTTTTTGACTGTTACTATCTATGTAGGGTTTGAGGAAGGCTTTCTGTCTAAATTTGATAATGCGGTGAACTGACTTTAGAAGCATGCCCATTTCTAAATAGAATTTTAATATTCAGAAGTGTACGAGATAATTTTTCTTATCATATTGGGTGAGTAAAAGTTTGCGGCATGGTTTGTACCTTGGCTGTCCACACTCTGTTAAGTTATTATGAAATTGTGACATGAATGGTGAAAACATATCTTCTGTCACTTCGCCAGATTCAGGTGCGAGTGGGAAATCAGCAGTTTTATTTTTAATACTATTTGGATAAATCAAATCCACTTCAAAATAATATCCCCAATCACCTTCATCTGGAATATTCAGTATGTTTGAAGGGTTGGAGTAATACTCAAGCTCATTTTGATTTAACCAACTAAACTCGGAATGAGGTAGTGGTTTAGACAGTGAACTGCCATATAAATTATTTTGGTCATAGTACTTTAGGTGGATATGATCATCACCTACTGTTTCAGATTTTATATGATGTTTATTTACAAATGTGAGACCACCGCGTATTCCGCGCTCAAATATATTATACATCTCCGGGTCTTGTAAGAGATGAATGGTCTCACCATCATTTTAAAGGCTGATTTAAAGGACATGGCTGGTAGACTGACAAAGTGGATAGGATCTAATTTGTCTTCTTCTAATGCCACTCGTCGAAATTCCTGAAAGACATCAGCCAGCAAAATGACATCTAATTCTAAGTAAGCGATCATATAATCGCCAAACGTTTTACAATTAAATTTTAACCATGCCTCTTGAGCATGTTCATAGTCCTCTACTGGACAATCTTCACCCGTCAAATCGTTTTTGAATTTGTCAATGGAAGGAAGGGTTGTTTCATTTAGTTTAGACATTGAGCTAAAATACGCATAAGGAAAGACTCCTTTGCGAGTGATTATTTCATCCGTTTAAGTTTGGATAGTGTTTCTTCAAAGTTTGACTATGGGGAAGAAACTTGAGATTACGAACGAGAGAAGCTAGTGACGCTGACATGAATTGAAATGAATCTAAAAATTTTATTTCGAAGAAGACTATCTTATTTTCTTTAGTTTTATCTACTGGTACTTTTGCTGTCATTGCCATGAATTTTTCTCTCGTTTGTGCTATTACATTAAACTGCCACGATTTCATCTGGCTCAAACCTCCTTTTATGAGCATATGACTGTCATAGCCCTTAAAGTTATGAAAAATGACGGGTAGTACACGACGTCTCAACCTAAGTGAAAAGTTACATTTGAAGCAGAGTGCGTTTCTAAATTTACCAGTGATGTGATCATGATCACGCACTTTCTTAATTTTATCGTCATCAAACGTTTTATGACATTTAGGACAGGATGTGCAACTTTCAAATTTTTGTTTGTCTTCATCTGACATATGTAGTGACTTACGCTGCAATTGGGAATCATATGATTGTTGAAATTTTGCAGCTTTATCGAGAAATTCTAGAAATTTTGAAATGCAATCTTCACCTTGCCAAGTATGCATTTTGTTTTGTCTATTCCTAAAGTGGTCATGCCATACTTCATAGCAGGATATGGCTGCTGGCTTGTGGATGATATCATCAATGTAGCATTCTATGTCTGCGTAAATGACACGCAGGGGACTTAATTCGTCACCATTATCCCTATGTGAAAATATTTTATCTTTGGGCATGCGTTCCATTTGTAATTTACCTCGCTTGCACCATTCATAGTGAGTTTCAAATTTATCTTTACTCCAAAATGAGCGGATGCAGCGGTCGCATACAAAATGTTCACCTCTTTTAGAGTGCCCCAAGTGAGTGTACAAGCGAGAGATTTTGGGAATACCACAGTAGTGCCATTCCTCGCTATCATCTTGTTTTACTAATAAGAGGTTGACTACACGTTCATAACAAGTTGAACGTGAATTATAGCGGGCACCCTTCAACCACTTCTCCCACACGTGAACGACAATTTTAATCTTATTATGTTTTTCGAACGTTTCTACATCTTTGATTTTCATGTTGTTACTAATCACAACCTTCAAAGTCTAGTTCATCCTCCCACTGTCTATAGCTATAGGTATGATTTCGATTCGCGTTGATATCATTATAGTGAAGGATGGATAGGACTGCATATTTGAAACACTGTGATTTACAATCGACATTGATGACAGCTTTCTTATTATACGTTTTTGGTAGTTCAAATGTACCTCGAGCTGCATGACTTTCTAATAGGGAAATTTTGAATATGGCTGAGTCCACACCATCAAAAATGAGAGCGCTGTCGCGCTGATTGAATTTATCTACATTTGATTTTAAACATTGAATGTGAAAATTTAGCCAAGACTCGCAGTCTACAACTTCGGTTGCGGAAGAGGAAGGAACATGAAACTGTATTCTCTCCGTCACTTGACCCGTTTGAAAATCTATTTTAATATATTTTAGTTTAAGGTAGATGAGCGCCTTCATTCTAAAATTGTCCAATCTAAATTATTGAAGAGCGCTTCGATAATGTTAGAATTTTGAAGGAGCCACTCAGGAAAAATCTACAATTTGAGTATTGGACTCCATGCAGTAGTCGCGTACTAAATTATTATGTGAAACATTAATGAGGGAGATGGTAGAGGTACCGTTGGTGTAGTGATCATTTGCATGCGTGTGTTGAAGTCTGTGCGAAGATCGCTGAAATTGACTATCAAAAGAAAGAGGGCACAAATCGCAAGGAAAGGAGATGTCATCGTCAGAATCAACTTCACCTCCGGAGATTGACGCCGCTTTGCGTTGACACACACGTTGTTTGATGTGTCGAAGGAGACTGTGCTTCCTTGTAAACATATGTCCGCAGTCGGCACATTCCCACTCGTTGCCTTGCCGCGAGAGTCCTGAGCTGGAACTCACATCACCTGAAAGAGAAATCATTCTTTCATCTCTGTTCAAACCTCAGTGTAGTGTTACAACCTACCTTGACTCAATAACTCTAAACTTTCCTCGAGAAGAGAGGGCGTTGGTGATGAAGTTGATGCCTGAAATTGAGGAAGATGCTATTAGTCACACGTTTGAGGGAGATGAGAGGAAATTTTCAACTTACCATTTCAACGAAATCAAGTTTAAGGTTGATACTTCTACAAGATAGAGACTTCACTCAAATAATAGTCAAAGAGAGAGATCGTGCGTTCGTCACTTGTATGATTCACAGATTAAATGAAATGACCTGAATGTCACTTTGCTTATATACTTTAATCCTCTTCATTCATTGGATGTTCATTCTGATTGGCTGCTTGTGTATACTTAAGAATTAGAAAAATGTTAAAGTTATCATTATTCAAAGTCAGCATTTCAAAGACAACATGACAAGTCCTCCAACAACACCAAATACCGCATTGGAGTTCTCCTATCCATATACATCAGCAAAGGTGCTCGTTACACCAAATGCACCAAGAAAGGCGAAGGTGGAGAAGACATACAATCTCGACAATATACGAAAGTTATCATTATCGGAGGAGGATGAAGAGGAGTTGCCCGACCTAACAGGCATACGGTGGAAATATTTACAATATGATGCCGAAGGGGTGATGGAGATGACCAGCAAGTCGCACTTGCATCAAATATGGGAGTGGTACACCCCTAACTCCCAACCGCGAACCGTGGCGGAGTGGGCGTACATTGAGAAAGTGAGGGACGCTGCAGACGAACGTTTAAAGCAGCTCAACTGTTTTTGTAATCTATGTGAAGCCAGACTCTGGGACGATATTGACGATGAAGACCTTTTGAAATACATGCCATAATAAATGTTTATTTCGTATTATCTTTGCTTTCATACTGACTTACTTGAATGGGGTTTTAGTGAATAATTTAACCATGTATACTTTTTCATTTGGAAATAGTAGCACGCTTAGTTTAACTTGTAAATCTTATAACATTTCATATGGACGATGATGGTAGATAAAATAGTGTCAAATAAATTAAGATAGCTTACACTTCTGATACAGGGATAGCAATCGACTGCGATCCATGTGTAAAGAGCTTGTTATACTACGGATGGGCTTAAGTGGATGATTTAACCATGTATACTTTTTCATTTGGAAATAGTAGCACGCTTAGTTTAACTTGTAAATCTTATAACATTTCATATGGACGATGATGGTAGATGAAATAGTGTCAAATAAATTAAGATAGCTTACACTTCTGATACAGGGATAGCAATCGACTGCGATCCATGTGTAAAGAGCTTGTTAGACTACGGATGGCTTAAGTGGGATGATTTAACCATGTATACTTTTTCATTTGGAAATAGTAGCACACTTAGTTTAACTTGCATTCTTATAACATTTCATATGGATGATAATGGTAGATGAAATAGTGTCAAATAAATTAAGATAGCTTACACTTCTGATACAGGGATAGCAATCGACTGCGATCCATGTGTAAAGAGCTTGTTAGACTACGGAAGAGAGAAGTGTGTTATGTTGCGTGTGGCGCGTGAGTGTCCTCCCATTTCATTCCATTCATCAATTCATCTCATTGATAGAGACAGGTAGAACTCATGGTTCTCATAACGTATGCAATGGAAAGTTTTAGGCAACCTTCGACAGTTGGCTAAATGTCGCCCTGGCGCGAATGCATACTACGTTGAGACAGAGGCAATCACTTGCAAACATGACGCAGAGAGGTTTAACAAGATTGACCATTGCCGAATGTCCCTTGCGGTATGCATAGCTACGGGTTTCACCGCCGCCCTTTACAGGAACGCCCGTCGAAAGGAAGTATTACACCGAACTTCATTTGCAACGTTCAAGTTGACTGATAGCAGATTCAACTTAATGATAGTATTCGCCAGTCCGAAGACTGCCCAGGGCAAACCGCGAGGAGGTTCTATCATGTCTTGCCCCATGGTGGCCCTTAAGAGAGCCGATGGTTCGTTCTCGGTGTCAATGGTGTCAATTAAGTTGACTATTGGCTTGAATAGTCAATAGGTATGACAGCTAGGTTGTCATAGACCCTATACCGCGAGGTCGTACTGGTGCATCTGGCACCTTTCGGATGCGGGTGGTTTTAGGAGTCCACACCCCATCCGTCCAAATGATCTTCTTGAACTTCCCCTTCTTCTCATCCTCTACAACCCACACGACGAGCATGAACAAGATGGGAATGCCGTTGTCATCATCGGTGAAGACGGGAATGTTGTCGGCAGATGTCGCTTCCATCGTGACTTCAAATTGAATGAGAAGCGCTACAATCTTCTGGCTTATATAGGGTTTTCAACAATGAATTGCTCAACAGCGAATCAGAATGCTTCAGGGATAGCAATCGACTGCATAATGTTCAAGTTGACTGATAGCAGATTCAACTTAATGATAGTATTCGCCAGTCCGAAGACTGCCCAGAGCAAACCGCGAGGAGGTTCTATCATGTCTTGCCCCATGGTGGCCCTTAAGAGAGCCGATGGTTCGTTCTCGGGAGTCGTCATCCTACAGCCTACCAATTCTGCTGAGAGAGTCAAAGACTCTCTCTTTGGTAGCACTGTCGACTTCCACACTAACTGGCATGTGAGTATAGAGTGGAATGTAGCGCCATTCCGTTGGATTGACAGCAGTTGCTGTCATCGGATTGCCAATCCGAGCAAGATTGTTGTGGACTCTGTCTTGCTCCTCTAGCCTGACGAACTCCTCAAATAAATTTCGCGGCCTTAACTGCGGTCCGCGAGGAGAGCTGACTTGACTGTTCGGCGTCTGCATGATTGAAATGAAATGAAATGAGAGGCAGTGCTTTATATACCCCTCTAACGCGACGCAACGTTCAAGTTGACTGATAGCAGATTCAACTTAATGATAGTATTCGCCAGTCCGAAGACTGCCCAGGGCAAACCGCGTGGAGGTTCTATCATGTCTTGCCCCTAGGTGGCCCTTAAGAGAGCCGATGGTTCGTTCTCGGGAGTAAATTGATGGGGTGGTGAAGGCAGGCAAAGATCTGCAATGAAAATGATATGTATTAGAATAGATATACTATCTTATTTACTTTTTCACTTACCAAGTTAGTCATCCTTAGGCAGTCTCGCGGGCTTCCTGATTGAAAATTTGTGGAGATGCCCGCGCATTCTTAGTGTAGCGTGGAGGCATTTCTTGCTCGGATGTCCATGATAGCAAATAATTGATTCGTCCAGGCTTTTATTGACGAGGACTTCGCCGGCCAGATGGTTATCCCGAATAGGGATGTGAAATTCAAACAAACGATCCTCATTCACACGTTCCCACTCATCCCTCATGCGCTCCAACTTCTCACACGCCTGCCTCTCATCACCCCGCCGAGCCACAGTCCTCTCCAACTCAACATTCCTCGCTCTCAACACACTCATCTCCTTCATCATCTCCTCAAACTTCGCTTCTGCCTCTCCCATTCTCCTCTCCGCAGCACTCGCCCCTCTTCTCACACTCATCATTCTTGTCTTCCAACACTCGCACATTCTCCTTCAACTCTTTTCACAACACGCTCATACGGATATTCTCATCTGCCACCTCCTTACATTTCAACTCCTTCATTTTCAGCTCACTCAACTCACTCAACGTTTCTCTCATTCACCTTCCTCAAACTTTCGTAGCGATCTACCAACAAAGCATGTGCCGCTTGCTGCGACACATGCTTCTTTTCCATGTCCTCATCCCACCGCGCCGACTGCTTCCGTACCCCACCACCCTTCACTATTGGGGAAGATGAGCTCTTCGGGGGGTCGCTAATAACAATATTGGATACCTCCGATGACGAAGAGCTCAACTTCCTCACACACTTCCTCACTCGCTCCCTATCCAAATCCACATCATCCTCATCATCACTCTCTAACACTCTCTTCCGCCACTTGTCAGCCTTCAAACCGGCCACAGCATTCTCTACCTCATTCTCCACAGCATTCCCACTAGCATTCTCCACAGGCATTCCCACTAGCATTTCTCAACAACATTCCCACTAGCATTCTCAAACAACATTCTCAACAACATTCGCAACATTCGCCAACATTCGCTCCCTCTCTTCCACAATCAACTGTGTAAATCTCAAATCGGTCACCAACCCTCCTACACACTCACCATGCCTCCGATAAAACTCGGCCTCCTGCCCAACAACCAACAGCACCCTGCACTTCACACAGGCAATCCTATTCAGGATAACCATGTGGTCGGCCCCTGCCTTCCTTATGTGGTCCCTGAGACCGTCTCGGCGGTTGATTCGTCCACAAGAGCACATTTTGATGTGAAATTTTTTGTTTCTATCGTTATTGACCATTTTTGTCGTTACTGAGATTTCTCGTTAACTGTAAGATAATGAAATTAGTATAAAGTTTTAAATCATGTAGTACAGTCATCTTCCTAAAGCATTACACTTAGTCAGGAATGATAGATGTGAGTGTAGTGAGTGGCACACGATCCGTCGACAGCCCGAAGGCCTTGTACCGATCACTAGGGAAGTGAGAGATCTTCCCCGATACCCGCTCTTTACAGCTAAAGACATCATTGTCACTGCCCCGAAGTGGTAACAGGAAACGCCGAGTCAAAGGTAGTTAGTGATCAGTAGCTGGGATCTAACCCCTCAAAGCTGCCTTAGTTAAATTTCTGATAGCAGATTTGAATGTAGTATACAGCTAGAACATAATATCATCATTCAACATTCAACTTAGTCAACATTCAACATAATATCAACACTTAGTGAGGAATGATAGATGTGAGTGTAGTGAGTGGCACTCGATCCCGTCGACAGCCCGAAGGCCTTGTACCGATCACTAGGGAAGTGAGAGATCTTCCCCGATACCCGCTCTTTACAGCTGAAGACATCATTGTCACTGCCCCGAAGTGGTAACAGGAACGCCGAGTCAAAGGTAGTGATCAGTAGCTGGGATCTAACCCCTCAAAGCTGCCTTAGACTTAGTTAAATTTCAAATCTGATAGCATATTTGAACTCAGGATACTTGAAAACCTTAGTCTATATGTTAAAACTTTGAAAAAACTGAAAATTAAGAATTTTTAAAAAATTCCGCATTTTACTACTCATACTACTTTTAAAAAATTTTATCATTAGTAAAGACACTATCAAACTCTATCATACAAACTTTGAAGTAGCAAGATAGCTTGCCTACTTCAAAAGATAGAGTCCTTTGCACCCGATATCGGGAGCTCAGAGCGACGACCGTCGCTTACCTCGTCTTTCGATGAAGTGATCAGACTTACGATGTCGGGGGTTTATATATGCTCGGAAGAAAACTTAAAATGGCTCTATCTCCGAAAGTATTCATCGTAGCGACATGCGGTTTGTTGCAAACGATTTGTCTCATCATTCTTTACAATATGACACCTGAACCATTCTCATATGACCACGGGAAGTTGGTCCGCCAGCACATGTCCATGTAACATGCCACAAGTGAAAAAATTCCTAAGTGTGAGAGCTCCAGTGTGGTGAAAATTTTGAAAAATTTAAAACTTCCGAATTTCAACCTGGGACCTTTACCAAAACATTTTTCATCAAATTTCACTGACCTCCCCCCCCCCTCGTTCAGAGAAATTTGATGAAAAATGTTTTGGTGACGGTCCCAGGTCGAAATTCCACACTTTGGAAAATTTTCAAAATTTTACCCATACAAAGTCACTCTGACACTTAGGATTTTTTCAGGTGAGCGAGCTCCGACCTAAAATCTTGTAACCGCTCTAACTTTTGAACGAAGACAGATAGGAACAAGCCGATTCTTTCACTGAATTTGTCTCACTCTTAGCTTTCAAACGAGCTATTGCACGAGAAAATCCGTCCACTAGAAGCCAAGATAGAAGCTAGCTGTCCAGGGGGGGGAGGTCAGTGAAATTTGATGAAAAATGTTTTGGTGACGGTCCCAGGTCGAAATTCCACACTTTGGAAAATTTTCAAATTTTTACCCATACAAAGTCACTCTGACACTTAGGATTTTTTCAGGTGAGCGAGCTCCGACCTAAAATCTTGTAACCGCTCTACCTTTTGAACGAAGACAGATAGGAACAAGCCGATTCTTTCACTGAATTTGTCTCACTCTTAGCTTTCAAACGAGCTATTGCACGAGAAAATCCGTCCACTAGAAGCCAAGATAGAAGCTAGCTGTCCAGGGGGGGGGGAGGTCAGTGAAATTTGATGAAAAATGTTTTGGTGACGGTCCCAGGTCGAAATTCCACACTTTGGAAAATTTTCAAATTTTTACCCATACAAAGCCACTCTGACACTTAGGATTTTTTCAGGTGAGCGATCTCCGACCTAAAATCTTGTAACCGCTCTAACTTGTGAACGGCTGGTCCGATTGACTCGCAACAAAAAATGTTGTCGAGCAGTTTTTTCTCCTCTTTCAAACGAGTAGCTGTAAGACAAAATCCGTCCACTAGAACCAAAGTTAGAAGATTGTTGTCGGGGGGGGGGGGGGAGGTCAGTGAAATTTGATGAAAAATGTTTTGGTGACGGTCCCAGGTCGAAATTCCACACTTTGGAAAATTTTCAAATTTTTACCCATACAAAGTCACTCTGACACTTAGGATTTTTTCAGGTGAGCGAGCTCCGACCTAAAATCTTGTAACCGCTCTAACTTGTGAACGGCTGGTCCGATTGACTCGCAACAAAAAATGTTGTCGAGCAGTTTTTTCTCCTCTTTCAAACGAGTAGCTGTAAGACAAAATCCGTCCACTAGAACCAAAGTTAGAAGATTACTGTCGGGGGGGGGGTCAGTGAAATTTGATGAAAATGTTTTGGTGACGGTCCCAGGTCGAAATTCCACACTTTGGAAAATTTTCAAAATTTTACCCATACAAAGTCACTCTGACACTTAGGATTTTTTCAGGTGAGCGAGCTCCGACCTAAAATCTTGTAACCGCTATAACTTTTGAACGAAGACAGATAGGAACAAGCCGATTCTTTCACTGAATTTGTCTCACTCGTAGCTTTCAAACGAGCTATCGCACGACAAAATCCGTCCACTGGAAGCAAGCTGTCCAGGGGGGGGGGGGACGTCAGCCGGAAAATTTTTTCCGAAAAATTTTTTCTCTCCGATTTCGCTGGAAACATCCTTTCCTAACCCAAAATTTCACGTAGATTCCGAATCTGGCCTCCGTTTTCTCATCCGATGCTTCGTTTGGGCGCTACACACCAAAAACATCACACACTATAGCCTCAAGACTAATCCTGGCGGTCGCCCACGTCAACCTAGACGGTCGCCCACGTCAACCAGGCGGTCGGACCAACGCACCCGAGTCTCACACTCTGTTGTTGCAGAGGGGGGGGGGGACGTCAGCGAACATGTTGTGAACGTGGACCCACCCGGCCGGCACACCACGACAGACCACAACCTCTGTCGTTCCAGAGGGGGGGGGGACGCAGCGATGGCCGCCATCTTGCGCTATCCAGAAGTGGAGTTTTACTTACTACTAGTTATTTTGGATACTTACGGTTAATGAAAAACATTTTTTTAATTAAGAAGCCTTTGTGTAATTCCGTGTTTTCAATATTCTCATGCAAATCTCTATTAACAGCCAAATAATAGGTATCGTATTTTATTGTTACATGATATATGATATTCATTATATCCTTATGATAAACACGTTAATTCAGCCCTATCCAAATAAAAAAATGCTGATTATATCTTGGTTTCTTGTTGCTTACGTTTAATCGCAAATCTTAGTTAGAACCCGGGAAATGTTGAGATAATCAAAAACAAATTTGCAAACACAAACAGTTTACTCATATGGGAAGCATCTATCAATACAAAAAACTAAGAAGTGAGAACTATCTACTCAATCTTCCATTACGTGAAATTTCTATAAGAAGTTCGACAAATGTTCGACAAGCCTGTCTAGGAGTCAGCCTTTAAGTCGAAGGATGTCGCACGAAAGTTGCTCACTCGAAAACTTGATTTTATGTCATTTCGACTTGAAGTCGGTTGGTCGTCTGCGTAGTCTAAGTACTCACTTATTTTTTTCTGCTGCTGACTTGAAGTTCTCTTGTATTCACAAATCGCATCAGAACGATGTCCAGTTCTTTCGCGAATTAAATGTTCGTCGACTTCTTTCTGGTAAAGAGTTGTGGCACAGGTCACCTTGCCAGAATGTCCCGTGATTGTTTTGGAGATTATCTTTGCCTTCTTTGCCGCTTTTGGTAGTAGATCGGCGATGCCATGCGCACCAACAGGTGTAATTCCGTATCTTGGGCGATTACACAAAGCCTTGAGAGGTCGTCGGTAGAAGGCACCTTCCACTATTCCACATGTGCGAAGACGTTCGAAGTATAGTTTTAACAACTTATAAGTTGCCTTCGTAGAATCGGTGTCGTAGTCTCCCACCTTACGGTGTCGTAGTCCGCCTTTATTTGTCTTGTCAGTCTTGCCCAGTGCTGCCACTCCTGCGTAAATTTACGCAGTGCGTGAAAAAAAATATTTCTGCGTGAAATGCGTGGGATTTTGAAGAGGTGCGTGAAGGGAAATATGGATAATACTTACATATGATCTGTTAAGGAATATTATATTATTTTGTATCGTATGTTGATGAAAACAAAAAGATTGAAGAAAATTTCATTTGATCGAGATTCACAACTTCCAGATTCTGCCATATTTATCGGTGAAGACACCGGAAAGAAACTGGATTCTGTTAGTGAATCAGTGCGCACTGAATTTTTCAACCGTGTCCGAAAGTTTTATTGTACTTTGTCCAGTAAACTTCAAGGCTATTTACCGCTGGCCGACAAGCGAGTGAGGCAACTTCGTTTTCTGGATCCTACTCATCGAAAACCGAAGATGAAACAGCAGTGTTTCCATTGCCAAAGAAGTACATGTACAGCAGTGAAGATGTCACATCCTGATAACGGAAGTGGCGTCAATATGGGATTTCACGCGCAGTTGAAGAACTTAACGATATAGTTCACCGCACTGGCTTCATGTCGGTAGTCTGAAATCGACTGCCATCGGTGACTGCAACACTTCGCAACAAGCCTATCCGATTCTCACAACGATTGTCCACCTCCGTTTTGTCAATACCTCACGGAAATGCTGCGGTTAGAACGAGCTTGTAGTTGTCTGTCAGATCCAGTTACTAAAAAGCGAAACTGTTTGAATGAAATCTCAGTGAACTCATGCTTGGTTATCAGTGGCTATCTGCGGGCTTCGAACTACTGTTGTTACAATTTTCTTTGAGTGAAGACCTGGTCCAAATGGGTTTCAATGCTCATGCATCATACCAGAAGAGGCTGAAAGAGGAGAAAGAGGCCGACAAGAAAAAATCGGAAGGCAACAAGCAGCGCGGAAAGAGGAAATTGGGAGGAAGAAATGGAAAGATCGAAAGAGCAGATGGCATTGTTGAACAAGCAACAGCAAATAGCATCAAATAAAAGCGAACTCCAAGAAGAAGAATCATCTGCTTTATTGATGATAGCTGAGTATCAAAAGAAACTGTCGCTTATTCAGATGAAACGCAAGAAGATTGAAAAAGACGAAAGAAATTGACAGCGGAACAGACAAAATCAAAAGAAAGAATCATAAACATAAAGAAAACAATTGAACAGTTTGCCAAAAAGTAGCAGTACCCCGGTTTTTTACATTTTCTCAAATATTGTTATCTTCAAAGTTTTTTTAGTTGAAATTATACAGTATATTTTGTACAGTGTGTAGTGTAGCATGTACATGCATTGTCAGTACGTTATAATCAGTAGGTACTACTGGCTGTATTTTGTATTCGAGAAAAGTTTGGACATTTTTATAGAAATCTAGTAGAAGCTGAGCATAATATCGTTGAGAGCTTATTTTATATCGAATAATTCATTTATGACTTTTTTAGTAGACTGTACACTAGAGCTGCCTAGCTCTTTGAGTTTGTTTTTTTACTATTATGGTCTTTTGATAGATTATATTCTGTTGTTATATTTTGTTTTTACGAGTCTTGCGTTTGTTAGGTCTTTTGATAGATACTCTCTACCGATATTTGTTGTTTCAAAATACATGTATTGATGAGTTGAAAGCATTTGTTTTTGGTTGGATTGCGCAGCTGCAATATCTAATGTATGATTGATGTAGATTTAAAATGCGGAGCTAATCGTCTGAAGGAAGCAAGAGAATAAGTACAGAAAAAATAGATTGTGCACTCTTTAGACTTACCGTACATGTACTTCCATAATACATTCTCAACGCATGTTGAAGCATAATTTGACCGTATCAAGACGAAACGTTGTAAGCACCATGTGACGATTTTTCAGGAGAGTCGAAATAGAATTAAAAATTTTATTGGTCTTTATGGCTTCTTGTTCCTTTACGCTCCTCAAGTTCATGGTTCAAAGGGTTTGAACACAGAAATTAGGGTACGTGACAGCTCGACAATACGCATTCCGAATATATAAAAGTCTCATTTTCGCAAAAATGTCGGTGACAACGTTTCGTCCTTGTCCGGTCGAATTGAAGCAGTTTCACAGATAGTAATTTAAGATCAAATTTATCAGAACATAACCACCACACAGCCTACACATACGGTCACATGTAGTTGTGATGAGTCAAAACAAAATTGAAAGGAAAAGTTGAACTTGTAAACCTTGTCTTGTAAAGTAGATGTAGCGCTACATGTAACTGTTTAATACGCCTGCGTGAAAAAAATTCACCTGCGTGGGATTTTCTAAATATCAGAGTGGCAGCACTGGTCTTGCCGAGGAATTGCACATAGGAGCCTTCGTCATCCTCCCCGAAGTTGAACTAATCGATGGACAAAGTTCTGTGTTCATCTCGCGATCTTAGCCCGAACACCTTGCAGTTGTAAAAGTAAACTGCAGACAGAAGTCCTTCACTTGAAGTTAGATCAAAGGCTCCTGATGACCAAAGTAGGTTTTCGTCTTCAACCGTAATTGGATCAGCTTGGCGTTTCTGCAGATGAACGCCTTTCTCTGTTAACTCCTGCATACGACGATCGATGCAGCGACGTAAATAAAAAAATTTAAATTATCCTCCTTCATGAAATTTAAGTCTGGTCTCTGGCACTCATCCCGAAAATAACGTATTATTCCACACATAATGCCGTATATGCTATTTCCAGGATAGTCCTTTCCATCCTTCCGGCGGATCTCATACACGAAATGTGCAAGTGTCTTTTGGAAGGTATCAGAATCAACAGTTGTTAAGGCGTCTAAAGAAGGAAAGGGTTTATTTGGAAACGCCGCGTTTCTTTCTTTCAACCATTCCTCGTAAACGTTAACGGCAAAATTTGTCGTACGGCGAGTGTTTTTGGGCGTTGCTTGAGCGATGCTGTTCTCGATGTCCTGTGTGCTGACAAATTCAAAGCGAGCTGCCATTTCGGAAATTCACAGACGAAGTTCGGAAATTTTACAGGTGATTCATTGTCTTAAGAGACACTTCTGAAGCATCATCATTGCGTAATCACTTTCTGTAAGGATGTCAGACTTCGAGGGGACAGCCATGGAATTCTAGATATTAACACCTGCAATGATCACTCATTTTGACGCGCTACGATGAGAGGCCATTAGGCAGACGCGCGTGAAATGATTGTTTTTGTCGGATTAGTTAATCGTCCAGTGCTTTATCCTATCTTATGCATACAACTATTGCTACATGCATATCTTATTGTTGATAGGAACATGGGCGCATTGTATTTATTTGTTTGATATAGGGTCTTACAGCATTAACAAAATCATGAATAACTAAAAACAAATACATTTCAAAATAATGCTTTTAGTGATTCGAAAACTTGGAACATTTTGCGTTTAATTTGGCCTTCAAATCTCTTTCTGAGATTCGATTTGTGTAGTTTTTCAAAAGGCAACTATACAGACGATTGGACATTTCAAAAACAAGATCGTGCCCATTTGTACACATGGTTCTACCGAATGCCTCAATGTTGTTGTCTAAAAAGAGATTTTCAACCACGTTACAAAATATGCGACGGCTGTTTTGAGTCGAAAACAATTTTCTCGATAATGTTTCCGATGCGTCGACCTCTTTAAAAAATTTCCAGCAGCACACGCTGATCTGTAGTACATGGCTTAGCGGAAAATATAAGCCTCCTCTATTGATTGAATCAAGAAATTCATCTGCGGGCGTGTTCTCGTCCACAGATAAATTCTTGTCCGGATCAATCAGTGAAGCTTTGCAGGAATCACATTTTTTCGTTCTATAAATGGATCGGACACAGGCACCACAAACATATGAGAGGATAACCATGTCTTTCTCTGATGGCAAATGGTTCAGTAGAAGTTCATCGGATAGTTCCTTTGCTATTATACCAATATCAACTTGTACAGGCTCACTTAATTCAAGGACAATATCAATGTCAGCAACAGAGAAGCCTGAGTATCTCAAAAGTGAGATGGCTCGAATCTTCCGCTCACTATACGCCAGCTGCTTCAAACAGACAAAATAATTCGCACCACTGAGCTGTCGATACCATCCGAATCGTGATTCCAAGTTGTCTGATTGAATAAGTCCGAGGAGAAGGTAGTTAAACCCATGCTCTTCAAACAAGTGGTGCGACAAGCCGACAATAGCAGGGATAGTCTGCTTGAAAGCGAGAAATGTTTGCTTGGTAAGCCCGGGTTCCTGAAAATAATACATGTATGTAGTTCAATATATTATCTCAATTGTCAATTCAAATTAATGAAAAAAATAATTATCTACCAGAATGAAATCTAGTAGAAAATAGTTCATTCAACCAGAAACATTTGATATTATCTGCATTTAACTTTGTAAATATTCGAATACGTATTTAGTTGATCTAGTCGAATTATTAATTAATTTTGCAATAATAATTACATAGCCAACAAAAACACATGGTCATTCAATTGTTTTACTAAATATCTTCCTAAAACCTTAATATTTTATCCGTCTAGCCATTAATTCCAGAAAAAACCAGAGAAATTTCCTGAAAATTATTCATACAGCGCTCTCTGTCTATTGGAAATTATCTTGAATACTATATAAGGGTATGGCTTCAAACATATTGATTAATAGTTCATTTAACAAGTGTCTTACCTGGGAATCTTCCCATTTGCACAAAAAGGCATGAAGTTTCATTAGAAACTTTAGCTTCCAATCGTCAACAGATGTAACGGGATCTAAAGTGATGTTTCTCTTGTGGAATCCAATACTCGAAGTCTTAACATTCAAGATATTCCAAATTTTTCTAAACAGTTCAATAATTTTGGCAGTATTGACATATCCATAAGCTTTCAATGCGTAGATAGTGGACTCGTGGAACGCAGGCATTTGCCAGTTTAACATTCGATTTTTGAATATTGGAAGGATTCATGACGGTCTTGTTCAACTTGTGAGCTAGTTTTAGGGGTTGGTTTTTCTCTGTTCGTAAAACAGAAACTATATCTTTGAAACGGCCTTCAGTACATTCACTAAGGATTGTAGGAAATTCAGGACAGCGAAACATAGCTCTCGAGCGAAAATTGTTGTAAAGGTTCTTCAGATTATGGGTTGGATCAAAAATGAGGAATAGTTTCTTGCCATTGACAGGATTCAAGACATATGGCTGCAAAGTCCCACCACAGAGATAATGGAAGAATTTCCGATTGGCCGAGTAATTGTCACACAATAAAGCTACAACATTGAGATCTGTCCTGCCCAGCATAGCTAAAACTTGACGGTAGCATTTATCCAATGTATCAGATTTTAAAGTATCAATAGGATAGATAGCAACAACGTCTCTAAATTTACTGGTAAGAGATCGAACCATGAAGCAGAGCGCAGTTCTGGCCACTGACGACTCCTCAGTCAGCCCAAATAGTTGTCCACCGCTAGACTCAACTCTTCTTGACAGATATATCTCGTCCATCATCAAAATCACCTGAAGGCTGTAGTTATTCAGCTCAGAAATTCTAAGTCGAAGATATTGTACTGTGTCCATTCCAGCCTTCCCATCGGCTTTTTGTGTAATTCGGCGAAGGGTCACAATTGATGGCAAAGTCAAAATCTTTTCCTCTAGTAACCTTTCATAAGTCGCGGTGCTTGATGAAAAAAGAATATATGAGAAGATGATGGTTTCAGGAGAGTACCGACGTCCATTGGCTTCAATTCCGATTAGCTCCAGCTGCTCTATCAAGAAATTGAGACAACGATTCTCTCTCTGTTGTATTTTCATCCACCTCGACTTGTCTCTGAAAATGTGAAAATAATAATGTATGATATTCAATCTGAAGAAACGTGCGTTGCACGAATATGAAATGCAAGATTCAAAAAATGTCGCTAGAAATTTGAGCATAGTGGCCCCTAGGGCTGAACCCAACGGTGAGGAAATCTCTTCGCTGCTTCGATAAGTCATGGGCCTCGAATCGTAAAGCGAAAGGAAGAAATTTGGGAAGTGATCATTCCAGGTGTTAATATCTAGAATTCCATGGGACAGCCTAGCCGCCCATTGGTCTCTGATGAGTCAAGAATTTTAGGGAAACTTGCATACAGACAGCTTTGTGTGAAACGTAGCGTTCATTCCGCGAGGACCGATAATACATTTTCATTTCGCCCAGGACGGTAAATCCGTTATTGTCCGCTTCACTCATTTATCGGCAAGTTGAAATTATCCCTTAGCAGCATTTTCTCATAAATCCAAAAGAAAAACACACCAGTGTAATATAGCCAAAGCTGCTGTATTAATAAAATTCTCAAATTTTCGCGGACAACCGCCTTGCCGCCTTGTTCAAGAGTGCACGAGGAATGAACTATGTAAGCGAGCGCGCTGACGACCGCTTATCAGCAGAGGGTCACGTGATCGACATCGGCGCAGACAGCGAGACGGCAGTACATGGGTGCAAGCGCACTCATGAACAGCAAAGGGTAAATGACAGGATAAGAAAAAGGAAGTTTAAAATACAATGTCCTTCAGCTCCTCACGTTCCTGACGGGAATTGATGCTGGGCTGCCTCTTTTTTATTTCTATAGCCTCAAGTATTCTCAGCGATGTCAATTGATGCTCACGGCTAAGTATTTCTGTTTGAAAAGACAGAAAAGAGCAACAGAAAAGAAAGAAAAGAGCAAAGAAACCCTTGTTTGTGCATTGTGACTCGGCCCTACCTTCACAAACGAAAAGGAATATCATCCGAAACGAGGTGGATCGCATTAGAGAAAGATGTACAGATAGTAGAGACCTCGCCTCCAATCTTAATGACTTCAAAAATATTCTGAAGAGCAACGGCTATCCTTGTAATGTGGCTAAGCAAATCGTTCCTGTGAAGCCGAACTTCAAGAGAAAGAGAAAAACCATAAAGCGCATTGAAGACCCTATTTTCCTGAAGATGCCGTACGTTTCCGACCAGCTGAACAGGAACATCAACAGGGTGCTGCATCAAAATGACCTCCCAGTCAAGATGTATCATAAGACAAGAACACTAAGAGACGTCCTCAGGAAGAAGGAGGAAGCTGATGAATGCAAGCTGAAGAACTGTCCTGTAAAGGACAACAAGTTGTGTCATGTCACCAATTGTGTGTACCAGATGAAGTGTAGCAGGTGTGGTAAGTTGTATATTGGCAGCACTATTCGGCCTCTCCACATCAGGGTGCGTGAACACATAAATTCGAGCAGCAGCTCAGTTTTCAAACATAAACTTACTTGTAAAAGCAGTTTTCAAACAGAAATACTTAGCCGTGAGCATCAATTGACATCGCTGAGAATACTTGAGGCTATAGAAATAAAAAAGAGGCAGCCCAGCATCAATTCCCGTCAGGAACGTGAGGAGCTGAAGGACATTGTATTTTAAACTTCCTTTTTCTTATCCTGTCATTTACCCTTTGCTGTTCATGAGTGCGCTTGCACCCATGTACTGCCGTCTCGCTGTCTGCGCCGATGTCGATCACGTGACCCTCTGCTGATAAGCGGTCGTCAGCGCGCTCGCTTACATAGTTCATTCCTCGTGCACTCTTGAACAAGGCGGCAAGGCGGTTGTCCGCGAAAATTTGAGAATTTTATTAATACAGCAGCTTTGGCTATATTACACTGGTGTGTTTTTCTTTTGGACTCATTTATCGCTCTACCGACGACAAGTATTATTGTGGAGACAAGAAAATTAAACTCATTATAACAAGTCAAATAAATTATGAAAATAGTATTACATTGGCCGATAGAATTTTGATGCTTATGAAACTTACGAATCTGACCAACATATTTGAAAGTGTGTCATTCAATGGAATTAGATCATCGGATGATGATGCAATAAAAGAGATGCGAAAGTCCACAAGCAACCACGCAACACACATGACTCACCATTCATCGCCTAAGTTCCATTATTTGCTGTTTCCTGGCGCTTGTCAAATGGCGTCAAGAGATTGTGTCTAATATAAGCCACATCAATTGCTAAGGCCAATTCTACTGCGTTCAAGAAATGTGTTGCACACAAGTCAGGAAATTTACCTGAAAATTAGAAGCTGACGATTCTCTGATATCATTGGCATTCACCGCCACTGGTGGCCAGCCCGACCGGACTATCTATGTTACTTCGCCTCAGGTACACGAAGAAAGCGACCATCCAGTTCTTTCATTCTCTCGAGTGTGTTCAGCTTTGATATTGTAAGTTACATGTTTGTATTTTGTTTAGAATCAGCAGCCGTCTTTTTAGCCTTTAATTTGAGGAATAGCAATTTATCTGTTATTGGATAATAGTTGTTTGTTATATGAAATATTTTCATTTTTATATCTGAAATGAAGTTTCTCCAACAATATTCTTGAGAAAAAATTACAGACTCACGCGTAATAATTCTTGGGGATTCCGCTTACCCATTAAAGGAGTGGTTAATTCCGCCAGTGAGATATCCTTTGACCCAATCTGAGGAGAGATTCAACATCGCTCACAAGCGAACGAGACGGATAATAGAGAACGCATTTGGAGTTTTAAAACAGCGTTTCCCATGTTTAAAATATCTACGCGTTCAGCCCAAATTCGCTTGCAACCTATCTAAGGCATGCTGTGTTCTGCACAACATATGCTCAAGTGAGTTGTCAGATTGGAATGAGTCTATGAGTGAGAAAGACAATTCATTTGACAACGATAGCGATGAGATCCAGGAAGAATCAGCGGACGCGAGTGTCACGCGTCGAGAAAGGCTTATTGAAAGCTTTGTGTAGGACCACAACCAGAACTTTATACTAATGTTGTCGCTGTTTTAACCTGTAGATTTGTAATGTTGTCGCTGTTTGTAGATTTTCCTCGTTTAACAATAAAACATAAATATTTACTGAAACATTTTTCTTAGCACGACGTATAACGTTTGTAGATTACTTGAGGTCTAAGGGTTTAGGTAAGTATAAAACTTATAATCTATAAATTGGATACTTACATTTAATCGTAAAGCGAGTTTTGCTAAAATTCAGTAGTTAATGTAATAAGAATCCCGGTCGGTATGTCCGTATGGTCTAGCTTATAAATTTAGATGGGACTATATATACTATGTGCTGGCGGTAGTAGAAACAAGATTGCGTTAGATCACGTGACCAATGAAAGCACGATTTTAGGTACCCTAAAATTTGTTAATTCACGGTAAAAATCATGTATTTTTCGAATCAAAATTGATATTTTACTCACAATGACATAGCCAATCACGCGGTTACATGCTATATTTTTTACGGTTTGATGAATAGGTCTGTTTCAGAAGTGAAAATCTGAAGTACACAAAAAAAATATTGTCGATCAAGAAATTACCAACAGATTAACGGGAAGATGGACTGTTAGTGCTGAAAAGCATATCCAAATGCGGAGTTCCATGAACACTTGGAATCACTACAGGGTGTACGTCGGCAAAGTTCATTGCGCAACTCTTAGTTTTGGTATTCTAAATCATCTTTCTTTACCCCTTTTTTTGCGAATCTCTTTCACGGAGTTCTTCTTTTTCTTTCAATAGTATCTCTTTCTTCGAGCTCGTTTACGTTGAGCTGCTGTTGCTATAAACGATGATCCGGCATTTTCACCTCTTGCTGTTCTCACCGATCGTCCAGCGTCCTCTTTTTCCATTTTCCTTCTCTCTGACTGTCGAGTCTCGCTTGAATCACAACCGGTGAATCCTTTCCGATTGTTTCGAAGTACCAAGTCGTCTACTTCGGTCAACTTCGAGCTTTCCGTCCGCCACCTTCTCCTGCATTGCGCTTTTCGATGGCAGTTTGTCGACCGAATATCGGCGTAGGATTTTGGCCAAGCCACTTATCGAATATAAAGTCCATTCTTTTTTTCAAGCTCAAGGCAACATATTAGTGAGCACGAAGAGTATTGTGGATCCTTATCCAAGTCTTTTGCTTATACGTCCTTGGTGACCTTAGTCACTGAAATTTTGGAATAATACATGCTTTTTGTCATTGAATCAACGTTAATAAAAAAAGAATTTTCTGGATGGATTCATTAGGATTCAGAATGATGTCACTCACAAGCACAAAAGCACTATGTTTCTGGTAGTGTGGGGAACTGTGGAAATCAAATGTTTTTTTCTGTCTGCTAATCTTTTACGAATTTAGCTATGTCCATCTAATCATGCTCGGCCCCGCAACGATAGAGTAACTCTAGAGAATGCCTTGTATTTTGACAGACCGCTGTTCTCATCACGCGCTCGATGACGTGCCCATAAACATCGCTAATGCTGTTGTTAGGTGATCTTCGTTATCTTCGAGAAGCAATGATATATTTAGAACATAACTAGTTATTTGAATACTTGTTGCAATTAGTCGATTAAAATCAATGTGGAACGCTTGTACTTGTTACTTGTTGCTTGTTGTTCTTGTTGCTTGTTACTTGTTGCACTTGTACTTGTTGCTTGTTACTTGTTGCACTTGTTCTTGTTGCTTGTTGCACTTGTTCTTGTTGCTTGTTGCACTTGTTGCTTGTTACTTGTTGCACTTGTTCTTGTTGCTTGTTACTTGTTGCTTGTTGCACTTGTTGCTTGTTACTTGTTGCACTTGTTCTTGTTGCTTGTTGCACTTGTTCTTGTTGCTTGTTGCACTTGTTCTTGTTGCTTGTTACTTGTTCCTTGTTGAATTGTGGGACAGGCCACTGGTGTGAATTTCAAATTTTATTCGATAAATCATTCACTTACTCCCTGATGATAGCTACAGAAAGTAGCAGAAATACGAGTTGCACTAATTAGCAATTATAGATAAATTCTAACAATTTACTTGGCTGTTTCCAATCTCTAAAAAATATAATGACTGGCCAAGGAATATTCCCAATAGCTTCTATTTTCTTCATTCTTCGTTTTGTTTTTCTCGGCTTCATGTTTGTAAAAAGCTCACATGCATTGTATGTTGATTGCGTCTTGTGCTTTCAAATGTTATGATACCGTCCTGGTCGGGGGCTTGCGTATCCATGAAGTTTCTCCAACTGACCTGAAGTAAGGAAACATGCTATAGTGCATCTATTAGAAGCTAGATAGATTATAACCTCGTATTCTATCAGCTCTTTGAATAATCTTGCTTACATTTATAGCCTTCAAGAGCATAGGCTCCTTCATGTCTGTGTACCGGGTTTCTAATAATTTTATGAATAGTCTATCGAACTTTCAGTAAATTTCAGTAACAGATTTTCTAATTGGGATTTCGTCCTCTGATGTGAATTAAGTGTTTGAGCACCTGTGGGGTGTAAGGCTATTCTGCCCATACGCTTACACGATTCTATACGGACAATCCTGGATACGCCCGGTGTTCGTAAATTAGAGCCTCCCGATGTCACGATGCACCTCATCTTATTAGTGAAAATTGATTTGAAAACGAGTTGCAACATCTCTCCGTCTGACAGGATGTTGCCGCACTCAGTCTTCTACAGATACTATTTCGGTAGAAGCAGCTCTGCAGTAAAAGAGTGTAGCCGGGCACTTCAAAACTGGTCTTAGACCGCGCAGCCCCCGGCCTTTTGTTCTCCCAGACGGCACCACCGCAGACGGAATGTGCTAACATGCTATCATGTGAGGGTAGAACGCGCATGTACTGTGAGTTGCTCAAAAAGCTTCTTTGTTGGCACGCACAGCTTTGGAATCAGCTCTTTTTCTTTTTTCCCACAGACCAACTTTACCTTACCATTACAATTCTTGTACACTTTCAAGAGGAGCAGTGCGAATAGGTTTCTGATGGGGACAGGCTTAATCTAGATTAGAAGATCTGTTATTTTCTTTTATTTGCATAATATTACAATTTGATAACTTTATTTGATTGAGTAACTCGTTCATTGCATGTAGCTTAGCGGCGTACTCCGTTCATGCCGCTCGATACGAGCCTGCTTGGGGTACGAAAAGGTACTCTTCGAAAACTGCAAATGCTAGTATTCGCCATTGCATGCTTTATCAAGACCATTCGCAATATTGTCATGCAACGCGAGTTCATCCGACTTTGTCGCCACAGTAATTTAAAGCATTTCGCGTTTGGAAGTTGTTGTTCATCCCTGTACTCGAGGGCGGCGAAAATATTTGACTTTTTCCATACATTCGTCTCTTGTCCAGTAGGAAAGCTTGTATATTTCTGCCACACCAACACCATGCACTTTTATGCTGGTCATTGATTGAAGAGGGGCATTAATAATTGAAGATGAAACAAGCATGCTCCGCTTACTACGAGTATGTAGGCTAATTGAGTTTGGAAGTTTGTTGAATAATTTCTTTGATGTTCATATCCGTATTTGACAGGTGAACAGCAGCTTTCTACATCATAATTGTCCTGGTTGATCCAAATTGTAAATATAAACCTAGCCTATGCCGCAACATAAACAGAATGTGGCACATGAAGAGTCAATCGGTGCCCTGTGACGACCCCCTATAAATATTCTTTTCCCTGACTGCAATTAGCTGGAATAAATGCAGGCTTGCCAGTTCTCTTCTCTCGGAAGAACGTCATTTTTCTTGATTAACCATGAATTTATCACAAATAAACATTAATTGGTACTTGATACTTAATAACTTACAAAAGTTGATTTGAAATGACAACTTTGGTGGTGGATACAGATAGCAAATGTTTTAACATTCTCATACCATAACTAAGTAATCGTAATTGGACATGAAGGTTGAGTTCCCTTTGGCTCCATAGCAGGTGTGCCTATTCAGTAGTTACGCGTAGACGCCCCTTCTCGATTGCCATTTGTATTGCATTAGTCCAGCACAAAAGAGTGGTGTTAAAATGAGCGTTCACTTTTGTCTTCTTATCTCAAGAGAAAGAAATTCTGTTATAGAGACGATGTTATTGACGACGGTGAACTTGAAACAGGAGTCCTTTACTCGCGGTTATTTACGTAATGGCCATCAACATAACGTCAGTAAGGGAATGGGCCCATCAACAGTGGACAGAGAGGTGGCTTCAGGAGACATGCCATCTTCGACACTTCATTACAAGACCAACATGTCGACCTCCTGGTTTCAGTTGAATCTTCTGCGCTCTAGACATTGAAGATTTCGTGCCTTCATCGGTCTTGCACAATCCAACATATGCATGTGCGGCCAAGAACAGACGGCAGTCCACGTCCTACAATGCAAGTGCAAGGGGATATGGTCACAGTAGACGAGACTTCGTTCCTGGTTGCTGAATGCTGATGTTCATTTTTAACCATTAACTATCATCTTGTATTTGTTCATACGAATATATATATACTCGCAATTGTAGAAGTACTTGATGATGCAATGTGCAGATTTTTCAAATTTTGGTTTTTTTGAGAGTGACCATGGCATGTAAAGAAATATTGATTCATATAGAAACATTGAGTGGTAAATGAGATTCCTCCAAATTTGTGATCAAATAGTTACAAATAAACACGAAGTTGATTCACTATTGCTCTATCCTCGTTGCTCTTCTAATGCAAGGCAGTTTTGCTTGATATGCATATATTGTCAAAGTATATAACAAGCTAGATATGACTGTATTTTGGAATAATCTGGCGGAGAGCAGGAAAATTCGCTACTAAAGCGCAATGACAAAAACAAAGGAAGTCGTCAAGAAAGGTTCCACTTTGGGAACCAAATGTCTATCAACTTCTTATGTGAAAATGATGAAGTGCCAGATAGTGGTGGGCTGCCGTATTCCAGTAGGAGATATGACAACTCGATCTGACAAAGAACATGGCTCGTGTTTGAGACAGATTTTCGTGCTTTACAATTTACTAGCATGAAATGAAAAAAAGCGATGTCAAGTTTTACTTCATTATGCACCTTCTGTGATGCGATTAGTGCTGTCTTAGCCACAGAATTAGACAGGTCGTCTCTTCTTCCCACAGAATTAGTGTTTAAGCGTATCACTTTGCTAGAAGTGCAAACTGATTCAAAACGATGGCACATGCAGGAACTTATTAAGTGGGCAAGAAGAATATTTTAATACCTCGCAGAGACGGGAAAAATAGTCGTGCGTCGCTTGCGGATTGCTCTGAATTCCTTCAAAATGCTCTGATCGCCACGACTCCTTCAGATTCGAAGAATTCAGATCATTGCGCAAATTTTTTATCGATAATGTTGGGCCCTCCGATCATTTTAAAAAAGTTAACAGGCGCACGAAAAAACGTTCACAAACTTCTCTGCAGAACTTGTCACCGACTGTGTCTCTTTGTTGTGTGATTCAGTTGATAACAGTCACTGAAACTTTGCACAATTTGGCGTGTTTAAAGTTGAACTGGCTGCTCATTGTTCGATTGCTATGGTATTTAGTCAGGACATTGTGCCATTTCAATAACGTTACATGTTCCAATGCTTCCCTTCTAGTCAAACAGAAGAAGAGACGACCTGTCTAATTCTGTGCTTCTTCCGTTTGACTAGAAGGGAAGCATTGGGACATGTTGCGTGAATGAAATGGCACAGTCTGCTGACTAAATACCATAGCAATCAAACAATGAGCAGCCAGTTCAACATTGAACACGCCAAATTGTGCAAAGTTTCAGTGACTATTATCAGCCAGATCACACAGCAAAGAGACACAGACGATGTCAAGTTCTACAGAGAAGTTTGTGAACGTTTTTTCATGCGCCTGCTAACTTTTTTTAAAATGATCGGGGGACACAACATTATGGATAAAAATTTTGCGCAATGATCTGAATTCTTCGAATCTGAAGGAATCGTGGCGATCAGAGCATTTTGAAGGAATTCAGAGCAACCCGCAAGCGACGCACGACTATTTTTCCTATCTCTGCAAGGTATTAAACATTTCTTTTTGCCCACTTATTAAGTTCCTGCATGTGCCATCTGTTTGAATCAGTTTGCACTTCTAGCAAAGTGATACGATTAAACAATCTAATTCTGTGGTGATATCACTTGCGTTGAACCGATCATTTTGCGATATCTAATCCTATTGAAAATAGGCCTGCACTTTCATATCATGGACGTATTTTGTACAGGAGCTGTATAAAGCCTACGACTAGCTTGCGTCGCAGATTTGACCTGAAAGACAACAGTACCGAGGACTTGGTAGAAGACTGACGTTGAAGATATTAGAAATCAAAGACAGAAAAGGGACAGAACAGTAGCAAGACATTCACGCTTCGGAAATAGTAAGAGCTTGTATCGAAGCGTGTGGCATCGAAAATGCAGGAGAGCGAAGGCCTACAATATCCAAACCTATTGACAAAGATGTGTATTTGATGGCGCATTCCACTATCTGGACACACTTTGGAACACAAGAAGAGTGATCACCTAGGAAGTTCATGAAGTTATCAAAGATCTTTGAACTTTTATGAAACATCGAAATATCTCTTGAGAAAACATGACGAACGTTTTCACCTATCTTTCCTGACGGTAATGACTACAATCGCAGTATGATTATCAAATGTTTTCCGTTTGTATGATTGGTACGGTAATTAAATTTCATTGATATGCTTACTTTGAGATTGTCATTTTAAGACGCTATGATTGAAGAATAAAACAATAGGTCAAATGGATAATACAGAGTGGCCCAGAAGTTTTGGGCCTGGGTCATCATTTTCACAATTCTTTACGGACCGAAGACTTCTGGGTCCCTCGGTATATATTCTTTAAAGAAGCAACCACGTGACATTTAAATTACGCTGTTTTTAGTAAATACTGTTGATTTGATAGAAAATGATGCTTGTAGATATGAAAATTAGTTCAGTGGTTGTGTTGTATTTTCGGTTATGCTGTGATCTACAGTTGTTTCTCTTCTGTTTATTCGCCTCTCCTGAGCATTTTGATGTAGTGGTGTGGTCTGCATTGGAATTTAGCAGCCAGTAGTTCTGGTAATATTTTGCATAGTTTAGCGTCTGAATTCGCATTTATATAGCGCATTCTTTGAGATCCAAAAGGAAGGCGTTTTTCCCACTCCCAGTTTCATTTTTGACGTAGGAAATGAAAGTAAAGAATGACTGCGACCAGATTTTCGCTACACAGATGCCTGATCACGGTGAAGTCGTGTGGTGCATTACCGTGAGCTGTTGCAGCCGGCGAGAGAGTGCGAGGCCATGAGTGAACACCATCTCAGTCCTTCGACCACTCAAGTGTCTCAAGCTCTATTCATGCTGCTACCATCTCTATCACTGTCTATCGTCAATGCCTTCATTTCTTCAATATTCATGTGTTCTGTTCATATATTTCATAAACGTTTTTAAGTGTGTCAAAAATGTTTCTTTGCTGATAATTAGAAAAGACAAAGTATGTGGTCAGATTACAGTCTTAAAGACGTGTAAGCATGTCAAGAAACACTGCGATGTTCGCTCTACAGATATATTGATACAGATGTTGCACGTGAAATCGGCCGAATGTATTTTTGGGCGGGTTATTCCCACGCGACAAATCCAATGCCGACATACTTCAGCCGAACGTAGCATCAGGTGTAATTCCGGAGGAGCGATGAGACTGATCATCATTTCACAATCGTCTCCATTGATTAATGAGTATTCGTTGTGCTCTGGCATCATCTTGCATTTAGAATAGGGTTGTAAAAAGGCATGTTTTTAACGGTACAAACATAGGTCCTTTGTTCAACAATGTAGACTGTTCCTCGGTGAATATATGGGATGATGCGTTCTCAAAACTACTGATCGGTGTTGAAAGTTCTAGATTATGGTGATGCGATGTATCAGATTCATTAGTTCTAGCAGTTGATCGTCGTATGAGTACACTCATCTTCCTCTTAGTTATTTCGTATGAATGTTTCAAGTCATTCACAATACATTCATCTTTTTCATATTTATATATATGTATTATTACCTACCACCATGTTATCTGAGAATGAGTCATGAGTTCTTTTAAGAACTGCCTCTATCACTGAGGTTAAATGGTGAAGGGATGAAACGGGAGGCCACACGTATACAAAATCACTTTCTATCTACTTTAATGGTACGATCTCTTTTGATAGAAAAGTAGACCGATAATAAATGTGATACCTGATCATCATATCAAATTCTTGTAGGCGTAAGGACCATCTGATTAATCGTGAGGAGGGGTCTTCGTGTGCAAATAGCCATTTAAGAGGTGCATGGTCTGTTTCGACAACGAATGGCTTTCCCCATAAATAGCATCTAAATTGTTGCACGCCATATACTATGGCCAAGGTTTCTTTTTCAACCGTAGAAAAATTCCTTTCACTTTTACTCAGCGTTCTGCTTGCATAGGCAACTGGGTGTTCGTCAGATTTTTCGCCTTGTGATAGAACGGCGCCGATAGCGGCATCGCTAGCGTCGGTTTGCAGGATAAATTGTTTATCAAAATCCGGAAAAATTAAGATTGGAAGAGCAAAGTTTATCCTTAAGGATATCGAACGCATTTTGCTGGTCCAACCCCATGTAAACGTTGCATCTTTTTGCTGTAGTCTAATTAGTGGTTGAGCAATTTTCGCAAAATCATTGATAAATCGCCTGTAATGTGACGCTAACCCGACAAATTGCTTTATTTGTTTAACATTTTCTGGCACTGGGTGATTTCGGATTTTTTCTGTATTATGAGGATCCGGACGCATGCCTTCGGCTGATACAATATGCCCTAAGTAATGTACGGATGTCTGTAGCAGTTCACATTTTTTTGGTTTGAATTTTAGATTAAAGTCTTTGAATCTAATAAACACCTGTTCTAGATCTTTTAAATGTTGTTCAAAAGTGCTAGAATACACGATGATATCATCGAGATATGCAAGACAAGAGTGATGTTGTAGACCTGATAGTACAACTTCCATAGCTCTTTGAAAAGTAGGCGGCGAATTACAAAGTCCAAACGGAAGCCGCTTGAATTGGAATGTGCCGTGATATGTGGTGAAACAAGTTATATGTTTTGGAGTTTTTATCCATTCATGCATTTTTATCTGAAAATACCCTAACGACATGTCCAATGAAAGAGAAATATTTTGCATGTGTAAAATTATTTGCAATATCAGTTATATTTGGTAAGGTAACTGTCTTTAACAGTGATTGCATTTAAACTTCCGAAAATCAACGCAAAAGCGGACCTGTACCATCTTGTTTCTTAACTAGACTATTAGGCGAAGCATACGGACTATTTGCTGTTCGATTACGTCGGCTTTGCTTTTCAGCATTTGATCTAGGTGCTCTCGAAGGATTGGTTTCTGCCTTTCTGGAATGCGTACGCTCGCTGCCGAATTGGGTCTCGGATCGTTTACACGTATTTCATGCTCGGTTCCTTGAAACAACCCAATATCATATTGGCTCTGTGAAAAAACCGATTTATATTGTAGAAGTAAATCCTTTAGACTTTTTTCTTGTTGTGGAGGTAATGCTGACCATTTAAACATTTGTAAGAATTCTAGATCTGATAGTGATTGATTTGCTGTGTTGTTAATGGAATCAGTAATATGTGTGTTGGCTTCTCTGATACTTTGGCCACTATTTATTCTGACCTGCTCCTGTGAGAAGTTTGTTATTTTCACAGGTATATATCTATCCTTGGGTTGTGTTAGGCATGCGGCCACCATCAAATGCGGATGGACATTTACAGTAGGTTCAAAGATAACTTCGTTTGGATGGTTATTTTCTAACTCTCCTGCAATAATCATTTCGGCTCGTGGAGGAATGGCAACATTCTCCGCTAAACTACGTATCTGAACAAACTCGGTGGGGTTGTATTGTGTTCGAATTCTGGGTTTTCGGTTCACATAATCGATTGTAATTGGACCAAAGTTTCCTAATTATGTTCTGTTCTAGATATAAACAGGCGGAATTGGTGCATTTTTCAAAATTACAGTGCGTTGTGTCTTATGGCTACATCCCCTATTGTAGTTGTATTTCGGCTTTACCCAATATATCTAGCTTACTACCATTCACCCCGCCGTGCTTTAAGTTGTAGTTGGTCCTGACCTATTTGCTAAGTCGCTATGGTAGTATTATCACTTATTAGTGTTATTGAAGATCCTGTATCTAGCTAATGCCTGTACATTGTTTAAACAATTAATCTTAATTTGAAGTATTGAACTTTTCTGGTTAGTAGAACCATGCGGCTAAGACGGTCTCGCTACATATTATCATGATGCGAGTAATTATACTGGCCAAGTATCGCTTGGTTGTATGGCATTGTTTTCTTTTGGAGATGTCAGCTGTATTTGGGCGATAATAGATTCGACGAGTTCAGTGGTCCTCATACGGTCTGGGGGACTGCTTCACTTCGATAGAAATTCCGCACGGCGGAGCAGAATGGCTCTGCTTGCTCTTCTGCCCATCGTCGCTGCTACGTACGGCATTAATTTCTAAGGATTCTTCATGCGATGCCATGGTACTTTTGGGCATAGTTGAATACTACTTTTAATTAATTTTTTCGCCAATAATTTGAAACAATAACTGGATTGAAAAATATGAGACATACTAGAAAAAATCCTCAAACTTCTTTCCAATTGATAGTAAAAACTCCTATTAGGAAGTCAAAGAGACGTTTCTAATGGCGCAATAAATATGTTTAAATAACTTACTGCGCGGTAGAAGTCAGATGCAGTATCCGGACAATCTGTCTCGGATCAACACCTAAATCTGTGATATGAATACGTGATGTCTCGAGATGGCCTGAATATGTCATTTGTAGAAGATTTTGGTGAAAAAACTTCCGCAGTTCATAAACTGGTAGGTTTGTGAAATACAGTATGGGGTTCTTTCATGCATTAAAAAAACAAAAACCAAAAAAACAAAAAATAAAAAAAACAATAAAAAAAAAAAAAAAACTCTGACCAATTGACAGCGAAAAGTAGGGTAAAACGTTCTCAGCGATTTTAGCGGTTCTAAAAACATCCATTCTGTGTTCTAAGTTGAAAAAAAAAAAGGGAGTTATTTTGAAAATACATATTGGTGCAATTCATAGTTGTTCATCAACTAGCGTAGGAGCTATTAGTGATGAGTGGCTTATGTAATGATATTTGTAGGGTTGGATCTAGGTATAGCCGATTCGATTAGTGGTTGTGAATTGTAAAAATTGTATAGGGATTCTCGATGTAACATGAATTGTTCATAGAGGTAAAGAATGTATATTTGAGAAACTGAAAATACGGCATGCTGCATACCTTGCTAGATGAATTTAGATGTACGGATTTAGCATGGAAGTATAATTATTCCTTAGTATGATTGCGGCGGGCGACCAACCGTGGGGTGCGAAAGCTTGGTAGCTTTAATAATGGATACGGTTGATCTATGATTTCTTCTACATATTTGCCTGCAAAGAGCGTTATCAAATGAAAATGTTTAGTAGTCAGTTAATGTTACTTGTTAAGGCCTGCAACTGGGCAGCCACTGGTTTCTGACGAGAGTAGCTCCTCGTTTAGACCTTATTCTTTTGCTCTTAATAGGAATGCGTGTTTTACGATATGAAAAGTGTGTACAGTCTTGGTGGCAGCATTTACATATAGTCCCTGGGAAGACATTTTTAAGGCTCTTCCACATTCTTGATGTATTTTCTGTTTTTATGGGAATGAAATCGCTAAATTATTATCGTTTGATAACCAAACATTACCTTTCTGTTTACCTTTAATTGTTTTCCATGGCTTGTATTTACATGTTTCTATTTTGTCTGGGGTCCATACCATAAAACTATTGTCTGGAAGTGAACAACGGCCTGCTTGGTAAACATCTCCACCGCTGCTTTCCATTTGTTTAGCGGAATGCCTTTTATAGACGCTGATCGACATTAGATAGCAGTTAGTGACTTCAGTTGTATAGTACTTACAGCAATGTAGTGGCGCGCTCGGCCATTCAAAAGTGTTTGGCCTATTTGTTGACCAAACGCCTTTGTCTAAGACTAATTTTCCTTCTCCGCACTCCTTTTTTTGAATCATGCGTTTACATTCATCGTACGTTACTTTAAGATGCTCAATTGACTTTGTTAATCTTCTTTCGTCTCCAAAGAAAAATACTAAAGCCTTAAAAACTCTTTTAATTTTCATACAGTGAAAGCCTGCCGATTTATATTGAATTATGTTTTCTTTAAAGAAGTGGTATTCAACCTCTGATACTTTGTGTCCTTTGGTTGCTAGGTTATCGCATCTTGGAGCATCAGGTATCTCCCAGACAAGTTTACCAGTCTTCCTCCGACACAACATCGGCTTCGGATGTGTATCGGCGATAGCTAAACACTGATAGCGATAGCACTCTGGACTCTGAATCCAGCGATCCGAGTTCAAATCTCGGTGGGACCTCCAGTGTAATATTAAGGTTTAACTGTACCTCAATATTACGGTCCCAATATTTACTAACCTACGACTGCAATCCCAAACTGATAGTGTTGAATAAAACAACAGCTGGTGAAAGTAAGAGTCAATTAATCAAGATAAACACAGTTTTGGACAACGGCATAAAAGGGTTTCCGAGTCTCACCGTAACCGGGAGCGGAAACTTAATTAAGAAGATGGTTAACAACTCTGTGTCTCACCTTCGAGAGATAGGGAGCAGAGTTACAAATTATCAAGAGAAGTTAGTTAAATTATGACACTTCAACGCAGTCGTCACTCAATGTCGTTGTTGTTTGGTCGTCGGCTCCGCCGTTTATATATCCTCTTCTTGCTTGTTTGAACGATGGTTTCGCAATGATCCTGCTCGCTTGCATTGGCCATGAGACTGTTTTTGGTCTCCGCGCGCGGTCTGTTCCGCCATAGTCGCATGCTCATTCGTCTTTCCTTCTGCCCACGTCCAATGTTATTACCAATGCTTAGCGACCCATTTATTTCGTAATATGTTGAAATCCAAATAGTTTTGTAACTACACGTTTGTTTGCTCACGTTGTATTCCTTCGCAGATTTACTTGTTGATCGACTTTGGACTGCTGGACTGTTGTGTAACCTGATCCTAATGGATTGATAGCTAATCTCTAAAAGTTTTACTTAATTTAATTTCATTATTTCTAGCTGACAGGAATTTGTCCTAATTTCCTAATTACTACTGTAAGGGTTACATATGTATTGCTACTGTCTCAAGTTTGGGATTGGTTTGTAATTTTTGTAAGAATATTGTTGCGTCTTGTGAAAATCTTCGGAAGTGTTTCATGTTTGAAAGTTCTTTTAGCTGGTGATATTTAGTTATGTGAGAAAAATTTCCTATGTTGTCGAATGGTGAGGTTGGTGTATGGCCGAAAATCAAAATTTGAAGTGGCTTCATGTGTGCTATGTGTGATGGAATATTGATGTGCCAATTGTTGGAATGTATGATTCGTTGGATGTCTGTCAGGATGATGGTCCAAATTTTTGGTTTGTGCTGATACATGTGTGCAAGGGTTTCGGTTCCAATATCTAGTAATGTGGTTGGGAAGAAGGGGACGGGCAATGTGGGTCCAAAAAGGGCATTGTCAAGAACTGGAGGTGGGCTATCTGTAAAACTGTTGAGATAATTGTGAATCCTGGTAATGGTCTGCATACGCAGCCGACCAAGGACAAGTATGTTTGGTGTAAGACATGTATGTGCAATTGTGTCTGTGTTAGTGTGCCTGTGTACGAGGGTTGGTGGGATATATTCAGGAGGAAGGGATATAGACCTATAGGAGGGTGGGCGGGTAGGGCTTGCTTCCCGTTTAAATTGACGAACCGGGGAGCGACTACGACTAGACCACGAAGCCACGTCGTCTTCTCGGACGGTTAGGACGAAGTGGTCCTCATCCTCAGAATTGTAGCCTTCGTCGTCCCACATCGGAATGTTATTAAAGGCCTCGTGTTCAGTCGTATTGGCCGGTGATCGTTGTATTATATGCCGATTAGCCTGAAAGCCATGACTATCATGCGCGCCACTTTCCTAGCGCACCGCACGCCAAACCACCCCCCGTTGGATGGATTTCTAATGAAACTTTGATGAAGATCGGTGCGGGATCTGCAAGTTATCGGTAAGGGATCTGTTACTGCTTCATTCTTAACTCTTTGAACCCTACGCTCATTTAGCGAGCAGTTACCCAGAACCTAGAGAGTTTTCAAAAAAAGCAAATCGCTCTAATATGTCGATTCACATGATCGGTAAATCTAATCAAACTTTTCAAATGTGTGCCAGAGACCAAAGCAAGGAGAAACACTTTCAAAAACAAAGCAAGGAGAAGTGCTTTCTGACATGGAGCGCATTCATACCTTGTTTCACGTCGTTTTCGTCCTTCAGCAACGACAGACCTGTTCCTTCTGATGAGCGAGCAGACATGAAATACCCTAGTAGGTCGCGATTTCTTCCTGACGCTTGTATCATTGAAGGAAAATACCTTGATGAAAATCGAAGTGAAGATGCATTCGGCATGCATCGAGCCCCTTTACTCACATTTTTGAGTTTTTGCTTCCTGGAATATTCAGCAGCCAAGTCGGATCCCACCTGCACGATGAAATCATGGACGTTGATTTTGATTGCCACAACAGTTGTTGTTCACAAGCTCAACAACCGACGACAAAGATAAACATTGTTAAATTTTCCCAACGCTTCACTTTTCTGAAGTTGAGATAGCTAATAATTTCACTTTATCAGCTATACATTTAGTTTTCGAACTTACCATTCACGGGGTCTTCCTTTTCTTCAGATAATTGATTATCTAAAATAAATATATTGAATATTAATTTTCATTTCTCGTCGCTTGCATCAACTGGAATTAGAATTAACGATGATAGATTTTCAGCTATGAAATAGATAAATATAACTTACGGTCAACATTGTGATCATCGGGGGCGTTCGGCAATTGAGGTAAATTCAGTTCAAAGTCGGATGCTGCAAATTATGAAGAGTTCGATAATTCAATATATATATGTAATTTTATCCATACTTACAATATTCTGATGGTAGGTTGCTGTGAAGAACCTTGTCGATTTCCTCTACTTGTCATTCTTCTGACTGAACTCCTAGTAGTTCATTTATAGTAGCTGAAATAGATATAATAGGTTAGGGTATAATCTCAAAATGTATGTTATATGGACTTATAATCCCAACTGCAAGGGCTCTGCGCTTCAATTATCGTATTACTGGTATTGCAGCCGGCCAGTGTTAAGTCCGGTGTATTTTCAACGACCGGTTCATTCCAGTCGATCAATTCGGATTCTAATTCAGCAAGTTGGACTTCTACTGTAAAAGAAAATATTAGATATGAAATTATGTTACTTTTTCTATATTTTTTCAAAACTTACATTCATTCCGGAAGGATTGGTTCTCGCGTGGAGTGTTCCTTATCTTCGACCTTAAATAAGTACATTCCCGTTGGATAATCTTCATTATACATGGCGGGAGGTTTAGAACATTCTGTAACATATAAAAGGAAATTCAGTAAATATTGTGTTATAGGTTTGCTATCAGATGAGAAGATTGATTTTGTTTTTACTCAGCTTTACATTACAACTAGGTCAGACCCGAAAGAAAAAAGTTAAAATTACAAAACTTCTGGTTGAAGTATACAAAGTGTTTCTAATGTTAAAGATATAAAATATAGCTTTTACTGAACTGCAATATACTTGTATATTAGATCAATACATAACCAATATACTAACACTGTAATGGTATAAATATTTGATCACTTACCGAATTTTCCACAATAAAGGTATATCGTAGACAACGAACTCAGGAAATGCAGAGACTTGAGATGATAATGTGGAAAATACCAGAACGCATCGGCGAAATCTAATTAACCAGGGCGGTAACCCTATATTAAGAATTTCTAACTATAATTCTTCACGTTCATGACTAGGATCGTTTGCATATATCACTGTATTAGGGAAAGATTTTAGCCATGTTTTGAAGTGGGTAATTGAGACTTTTTGTGAAGCGAATCCAATTTTTTGTAAAGTATCAGGATTGAGTCCGTGAATATTTCTTCTTGCCCAAATATCGGCATAAGGTTCACAAGCTGAGAAGTGATGATAAACGTCCAAAATGTTTCGAATTTTATCACTTATGGCGATAGCACTGAGTTCTTGGATTGGGGATCCCTCGGAATCTAAGAAGATAATTACCTAAAAATCAAACATTGCAGCTTGTTGGTGGAACAATGATTATAATTTCGAAAATAATATACACATGGCTACAACATTGTAATTGTTCACAGCATATGAAATCATAGTCAACACTGAATACAAGCATAAGAGTAACTCATTTATCATTTCTTACACATTTACATCATTTTTATTCCGTCGTGTATTCTTTGCTTTTGTTTTCTTAGCTTGTGTGGGCTTTGCATCTACACATTCATCCAACAATGATTCGAAGTTGGGTAAATCAGGCTGGTGGTGGATTCTAACGACACGTGAATTCACCGAGACAAGAGAACCGTCCTTATGAGGACCAATATACACTTGTGGAATCTCAATATAAAATGAATAGTGACCTGGTCCACAATCTAATGAATTTACAAAATGAGTATTTTGTCCATCAAATCCTTCACCATAAAAGCAATACTTGCTTTGTAAAATATTGATAACATTTCCTTGCGGAAAGCAACGATAATAATTTGACCACGGCTCTGACAGTGCCTGTGTCAAATGCTGAGGAGGTTGAGTGTTTTGACTCACAAAAGTGTCAATCAAAGTCAACTGTTGGCGAAGCCAAGGTGTTACGGGAATCTTCACTTGATGTCCTAGAGGATGGGATTCAATAATTAGCTTTTGTAAATAAACTGCTGGCCTTGTCAAACATAGTCTTGTTCCTTCATAGAATAGACTTTGATTATATTTAGGTTGAGTATTAGGTACCTTTTGAGGTGTTTCGATGATATTGCCGAGAAAGAGATTTCCTGTGTTGATAGAGGATATTGTTGCAGTAGGATTCATGGTCACCTGTAAAGAAAAGCATCACTGAGACCGGGCATTTGTATTGATGTTTTGGGTTTTGTATTTTATGTATATAATCCAGAAATTAATGTACGAAATGATTCTGATATGAATAGGTTACATACGAAATCGGCTGCATACCTTGTTTTATAAGATTCGATACTTTATTACCGGAAGTGAAATAAGTTTCATGTAGTATAATAATAATAAGAAGAATTCTTTATTTTGTCAAAACAAATGGCGGTAATGACAGGGTAGGGCAAAGTCATGTATACATCGAGTATTTTACAAAAGAGTTATAATAGGTCGCTGAGCGTCTGCGTAATGGTAGAAAGACTTCTTGTATGTCGAATGTTTCTTTCTTGTTCACGAATGTCAAAAAACTCCGCTAAGGGATGAATGTCTTTTTGCATAGAAATTTTCCTCATGAGCTTGTTACAACATTTGTCCAGCATATTCTGGAGACTAGGCACATTTGGAGGGACATTAGCCAACCTCCTGGCAACTCGGTCAAGACGTAAAAGTTTATCGAACAGCGCTTTGTTAACATCACAGATGACGGGCCAGCAAAAACTGATGTGGCAGTAAACAAAACTTAAATATGCTTGCCAAACAACATTGCCCGGATTATCGTTACTTTTGAGACGTTTAACAACAGACATGGCGTAACAACATTTGCTAAACAAGTACGAAAATTGTTCATTCCATTTGGCATTATCAGAAAAAACGACAAAAAACGACACCTAAAATTTTCAAGTTTTTCACATTTTGAATAACAGAGTCGTTAATAACAATGTTCGGAATCGCTGGAGTACACTGCTTTCTAGATACAGTCAAACATTTAGTTTTGTCAGGATTGATAGTGAGCTTTTTGTTCTTAGACTAACCATAAAACTCATCAACAACATTCTGACAGTCGTCAACACACTTCTCATCACCCAGATAGACCAACGTGACATCATCAGCATAGGCAATGACTTCGGTATTGCAGATGAGAGGGAAATCATTTATAAGAGAGACAAAAAGGATAGGGCCGAGAATGGAACCTTGGGGAACACCACTGCTGATTTTCATCCAAGGTGCAGCAATGCCATTAACCAGAACGCATTGAAAGCGATTACAAAGAAAGCTACGTATAAATTTAAGCGGAAATGGATCACAATCAAAGTTTTGCATGAGGGAATTGAGAGGGGTGGAGTGACTCACAGAGTCGAAGGCCGAGCGAAAATCGATAGCAGCTACTTTGGCATAATGGGAAGGACTACTCGTAATGTGTTGAAGAATGGTGAGACGAATCTCAATCAAGGCATTAGTACACCCGCCAAAGCCGTTATGGGACGAAGCCGAACTGACGTGGGTTAAAATTATGGGAAAGAGATGGTAAAAGAATATGATCTCTTATGAGGCGCTCAAGGACTTCGCTGCAAAATGGTATAATCGAAATGGGCGATGCCTGGTTTTGCCTTTCGGAATGGGGATGATATTTGCAGATTGTATGGATACTACAATATATTTGATGTATATCACTTTGCAGGCAACTAGGGTTAGTAGCCCTTATGAGGGCCTTTTTAGCGTTCACTTGAAGTTAATATCCTTTCTATTATATTTTATAGTTTTTCACAATCAATTTTCTTGCGTGCAATGATTTTTCTAATTCTATTCAGAAAATTGTATCTCGGTTCATGCGTACCAAAGTCTAAATCATCATCATCACAGATAGATATGTAAATGGGATGTCTCTTTGGTGGTTTCTTCTTCTCGACTTCCTCTCTGATATGTTTCAATTCAGTAAAAGTTTTAAAAGTAGGCATGGTCTGGCAAGATAGACTTAGAGTGATGATCGTAGGACTTCTTTGCCGCAATTGATAGGAACGGAAGCAAGAAGAAACGTAGGAGCCGATAAAATCTAGAATGAGGAAGCGTAGACGAGAATACATATTTATTACTGAAAGGTAGTTCCAACAACCAATCGCAATGAATAAGATCAAATCGATATGGAATTGTATGATGAATCGAAACTGTGCGCAGTTTATCACATTCCTTCTACTGACGCTTGTATCATTGATGCCGATGGTAGCCAATTCTACTCATTCATCAATTATTTGGTTCCATCTATCAAATTTATTAGAGAACGTGCCGACAAAGTTATCGACTTCCTTGATATCAAGATTTTCATGGTTGATAATTGCATTCGCACCCGCTGGAAAATGAAAAGCACTAATACTGGTCTTTACATTACAGCCTCCTCGTATTGTCCGTATAAATGCAAAATTTCTGTTGTGAAGTCTTTGATTAATATAGCTATCAAACTCTGTAGTGATAGAAACGAGATTGATGAATGCATAGATGATCTGAGACAAATTTTCATTTCCAATGGCTGTACTGAAATTTTATTCAATAAAGTATGGGATAGTGTTTGCCAATTGCGATAAGAAAAAATTAAGCCGTTGCTGCTGAATATGACGTGTTATATCAATAATACGTCATATTCAGCAACGGCTTAATTTTTTCTTATCGCAATTGTTGATAATGCTGCTAAAGGAAAACTTTGATTTATTGAAATAGTGTTTGCCGTTCTCTTGATAATCCTGTTACCGGTAGTGAAGAAACCGGCAGACAAATTATATATCTCGGAACTAATTATAACTCTATATTCTACAAATTCTACAAAGAATTTTGCCACAGTGTTAGACAAATAAATTACGGAACTCTTGTATTCGTCCATTTTTCAAAACGCTGAAAAGTAGTATGATTATCTCTAACAAAGATAAGATTCCTAGAGAGCTATCATCTTCTATAGTTTACAAATAAATACTGCATCGGGGAAACTAAAGGGCATTTTATCACTAGAATAAATGAACACATAAAAGGCAGTCCGCCATCTAATATTGGCATGGATTTGCACATTCCTGACGTCACTGATTTCCAGGTCATGTATAATACCAAACCGTCGCTAACCAAGCTGTCTGAAGCATTCAACTCCAACGACCTATTGAATGAACCAGACCCGAACTACCCAATTGGCTTTATGGTAATCAATTCCGACGATTTGAACTCTGTATATAAATATTGCAAATGTATTGTTCTTTCTCTCATTTTTACACTGACGAAGGATGGTGAATCCACCTGAAACATGCATGGCTGTTTCCACAAGAGTCGTTCTTCCCTAAAATATGAATCTGGGCACTATTACTTTTCTATCAAACGAGAACGTCTATCACTTCCCAATATCACCAGAGTTCACCGGACTCGATGACGAGGAAGAGACAGCCAGTTGTAGGAATTACAAAATATTCATGGTCGTCTTGTAATACTTCCAATCCTTCACTGTCCATCTGCGGTTGTGTAGAAGAATTCTCCGCCTTCATCCTCCCACCTCACATGGAACAGTTTTCCTTCAACTTCGGAGACGGTGGTTTACTTTCCTCCATGAATCCGACGACCATGATGGATTCAAACGACTAGAACGTGTATTACTTCCCAATATCACCGGAGTTCACCGGACTCGATGACGAGGAAGAGACAGCCAGTTGTAGGAATTACAAAATATTCATGGTCGTCTTGTAAGACTTGGTGTTCGTAATACTTCCAATCCTTCACTGTCCCTCTGCGGTTGTGTAGAAGGCTCCACCTTCATCCTCCTGATTCACATGGAACAGTTTTCCTTCAACTTTGGAGATGGTGGTTTACTTCCTTCCATGAATCCGACGACCATGATGGATTCAGACGACTAGAACGTGTATCACTTCCCAATATCACCGGAGTTCACCGGACTCGATGACGAGGAAGAGACAGCCAGTTGTAGGAATTACAAAATATTCATGGTCGTCTTGTAAGACTTGGTGTTCGTAATACTTCCAATCATTCACTGTCCCTCTGCGTTTGTGTAGAAGGCTCCACCTTCATCCTCCCGCCTCACATGGAACAGCCTCTTTTTTAGACGATGGAAATTACATTGATTCTACGCTGAAGAAACTTTTTGGAATGAGTCAAACGCGACTGAACCATAATTCAAAGGATGCTTAGGAATCTCACGTTTGATTAAAAACTCCATTATCAGTTTCCCTCGTTTAATGTTCACATTTGCCAAGAATGCACAATCACAAGGGTGGCAGCTACAATTAATGTGTGCTGTTCTTACAAGTTTTACTAATTTTTCAACATTGCAAGCATGCAAGTTGCCAAATAATGGACTGGCATAGAATATAACAGGGAGCACAAGACCATTGACAACTTCGAACAGTTTTTCTTTTGAAACAAATAGCTTTGATATCTTAAGGACATGAAGTCGCGTGTTAGCACTCCGATAAACAACATTGTGGTTCAGCGACATGACATCCGTACTCCATACTATACCCAAAATATTGACCGATTTACTCATTAATATCACTGCAGGCACGGTCACAAAATCTTGGACGGATCATGCACACTTGTATCATATAGAAATCCATGGTTTATCGTGCATAGAAACATTGTGTGATGCAATAGATATCAAAATCAGGCAAGTGAAGCTGTCAAAAGTAAAACCGCTGAATTGATAACAATGAGGTGATGCAAGCTAACACGATATGTCCTTTATTGAAGTCAGGAACGTATAAAATTACACAGGGTATAGAACGTCGGGAAAAGTCCGGGAAAAAATTCGGCTTCATGTAAGTCACCATTCTTTGTGTGTTTATTTGATGAATCAATGAATAAAGTGTCATTACAGATGGATGCACTGGATAGGGGATAAAGTCATGACAAGGTGCTTGACATCACAGTTTCTTGGATATGCTACCGCGTCCGAATTACACAAAACTCTTCAGGAAGCACTTAATCCCCTTGATACTTCAAAACTCTTACAGATTTCCATAGACGTTCCTAATGTTAACCAATTGATGACTCTGAACTTCTTGAAATCGGAACGTGTTCTCTTCACATTGTCGATGGTGCACTTCGAGAAGGTGGCAAGTCCAATAACATGAATTTTCTTCGGAGCTATTGGGAAGTGTTCAAATATCTTCCGTCGAGACGACACTTTTATCATTTAGAAATCCATGAACTAAGTGTTGGATAGAGGATGCCCTAGCGATTCTCTGGGATATAGAGAGGGAAATCATTTGATGAATCCCCGAGGGCTTTAGCCAGAGCTATGTCGGATAATCGTATACCTATCCTCTATCCGTTATTTAGTGAATACAACTCTTACTTGTAATGCTACTTCAATATCCAGATGCAGTTCTATCTAGGTTAGTTTCCCTGCCCTGAAGGCAAGATATTAATGCTAAAAACATAGAGCGTTACCAAGACAACTGGATGAAGAGTAGCATGGATATGTCAGATCAGGTAGATATCTAATAAGATATCTACAAATAAATGTCTAAAAACGTTAATTTTTAATAACTATCTATGCCCCAAGTGGAGTACCCTAGGGCACACTATCCAGGCCTAGAAATAAGAGTGATATTCTCTAAAGCAGTTCGAGGATGATTCACATGTGATTAGCAACGATATCTCGTGACGACTAACCAATTTTGCCCTCGGGCATTTAATTGGTTAGTCGTCCCTCCTATCCCGGCTAATCACATGAAATCCTCCTCTAACTATTACAAAGTATGCCAGATTATTGGGACCATAGATTTCTGCGATAGAATCCTGGGAACAAATTATATTAAATATAGAAGGGATTCTGAAGTACGATTCTACAACTACGTAATAATCTGGTATACTTTATCGTGCATAGAAACATTCTGTGATTTAATGGATATCAAAATTAGGCAATTGATGTTGCCAAAAGTAAAACATAGCTAGACTAATAACTGAGGTGATGCAAGTTAACATGATATGTCCTTTATTGAAGTCAGGAACCTTTCTGGTATGACCCGCAATGACACTCGATGTTAATTTGACTGTTTCGCGGCGTTTGGAAGGAGTTTGCTATGTACCCCAACTGGAGTGACGCCGTATCGGCTGCAGAGAATCATAAATGGTAGACGGTAGAATTCGACTCCGATAAAGCCACAAACATGAAGACATTCCATGTTAGACGTGACCACTCTACTGTCACTATCAATGTTTCTCGCTGCAATCTTACGATGTCGAAGTCCATCCTTGTTCGCTTTATTGGTTTTACCGATGAACTGAACCGGAGCCAATGTCGTCTTCCCTGAATTTGAATTGATATATGGTGAGATTTCGGTGTTCATCTCGTGATCTCAAATCGAATACCTTGCAATCATAAAAATAGGTGCTAATAACAGTCCTTCGCTAGTGTTTGTATCGACTCCTCCAGAGGACCGCCGGAGCCTGTCTCTTATGTAGGTGCGCGCCCATCTCCGCCAGCTCCTGGAAACGCTGATCGATTTCATCATCCGGTGACGGCGAGCCGAGATCTCCTCTTTTCATATCGTTCTTGGCCATCCTTCCAGCGGATTTCGAAGACAAAATGTGAGAGTCTTTCCAATTTCATCGCTACTCACGGAGGGTAATTCGTGCAATGATGGAAACGGCGTCGTTGGAAAAGCATTTTTTCACTCCTGACATTCCTTGCACACATGTACTGCAAAATTTGTTGCATGCCTTGTAGTAAGGCGGTAAGGTAGTCGTGAGACTGCTTCGGATTTCTTGTGTAATGACTGTCGCAATTTAGTGTTATAGTGTAGGAAAAACAAAGTCCGTGAAATGTAATCTGTATAGTGAACAGTAGATTGCAACCGTACCATGAGCAGAGCACAAATAAACACAAATAGTCAGTAAATACAATGACAAACTCGAGGCGGGACATCTCGTCTGCGATATCCAACTTCGTGCTACATGAGGGGACAAACTGCGTTCGCTGCACAGAAAACCAATTATTGTATCCTTCCCATTGTTAATGCTATTCTCGGACCACCTACAGCAGATTGACGAACACGAACATGATCCTTGTTGAACTCTTGATCTCTGTCCAATAGACACGGTATCTCAAATCAAAAATATCAAAATTGTGACAGCGTTTACTGGCTGCTCCATTTACGCTATGCTGTAACTTATTTTCCACGGCAGTATCCACGTGTTTTTCATATTTCAATAAGTTCTTGATTGATGATGCATAACTTGCAAAAAAATACCGCAATGGAGACTTGCTCATAGAAAATACATCATTTCAATCTACACCTTTTTGCGTTCGCTCTAATTTAAGCAGTATGGGTTCAATCTAAGGCAGTTTGCATTCAATTTAAAAGATTTATAAATTGTTTCATTTATTCTATTTATATTTCATATTGCTTTGAGCATAATTTATGTATGTAATTCACATATGCGAGTAAACTATAATCAAAATATATTCATTGTGCCCTTTAATCCCATTTCTGAAGCATAGAGATTTGCCCAAAAAGATATCTGATATTCTGAATTACAATATGTTGTTTAGTCATCATAGTGTGATGAATTCAAGTTCATAAATTATTCGTCATATCAAGACAAATTCCATTTGCATTTTTATTCAATATCTAAGTTTAGGGAAGCAGTTATTTAAATATTGTACCGTACCGTAAATCCTGCATATACATCATAGCACTATAGAAAGAATGCCCGTAATTGCTCCCACACTGATAAGGCTGAATTACTCTCGCTATGGGAGAGTTGCATAGTTTAAATAGAATAACTGAAAGATAATTTAATAAATTGCTTAAATTGAATGCAAACTGTTTCGTCTAGAACGCAAAAAGTTGTAGTCTCAACTCTCACATCATAGTTATATTGCAGCCCACTTGTTTCTACTGTGTAAGTAGCGAGTTTCGTCAGTCACAAGATCAGCGTCGCGAAGTAAGCGTTACAGTTTCAGATGGTACTAGCGTTGCGTTAATGAAATCATGGGAAGACACTTTAATAAATAATCCACGTAGATTCACTTTCACGATCGAAACTTTCAGCGGAGGGAAAAATAACCTATTCCTTTTGAACTGAGAGACCCTGTCTTCATTTGTTGTGGACTGTACTTAGATGTTAAGCTTCTCTGATAGCCCTTATAGACGTCTTTCTTTAAGAAGGTTTGTTTGCGTTGTCAAACACATGCGCCCCCGTGATGTCATCACATATGAGTGATACACAGCTCGCTGTAGTGGATAATAAGAAGTTTGCATGTCACTGTTTTTGCCATATCAGTAAAATCAACATACACTGCGCTACGCACATACTTGTGCACTAATGTCCCCTTATGTGAGTGAGAACTATAGAACTACATGAGAAAACAATCCATTAAAAGACTTATGACGATTATCGACCAAAAGGTTTGATAAGGTCAATCCTAGATAAAGCCAAGTTTGCGCTTTATTTCACTCGTTGAGGCATATCACGTGTAACACCCTGTGACATAACACAGAATGCCGGTAGTGGCACAAATTCTTGAGAACGACGAAATCGGTGAAGTAGTAGACTCCTCTATATCAGAAATTGCTTCAGCTTGAGGAGACTCCAGAGTTATAGAATCGTTGATGACAGCATCGATAGCATTATCCAGATTATCCAAAACTTTGACTTCTTTGGCCATCACTTCATTACGCATGATTGAAAACAACAAAAGGAAATAGGACCAAACAGTTAGATGGAGATCCAGCAAAATAGAACAAGAAGATTTTCCACGTCGAAGATCCAAAACCTCTTCCACATCTCTACAACTTGAATTTGTAAATTATTCTATTTATCAAACTAAATTCATGTTATTTTCATGAATAATTATGATGAGTAGTATGAAGGACTGGATACTTGATCACGAGAGATGATGTCCTTTGTGTGTTTGATACTTATTCAGCTGAAAACAATTAAACATGTACCGTGATATAGTCACAAACTTAGACCGTGCAGCCTGCGGGTTAAAGGAGTGTGGTTCGAGTCTGCCTTCACTCACAGTTTTCACTTTCAGTTTTCCATCAATATCCGACGATCATCAGAAGTTTGCAAATAACAGAACTGAAATTGCGAAGTTGAATCAATGCAAAGTTGATTTTTCAATCAAAGTTTTCACTTTCTTAATCTTCGATGTTAAATTGCGAAGAAGTAGAAGTGGACGTTCTTGCAATTATCATCGTCGGTCGATGCGGAGGATGAAAGGTCAGTTGATGAGGAAGAACGATGAGTTTCCTTGGCATTCTTCAACTCATCTACCCTCCACTTTCACTTTCTCCCAGGCAGTTGTGAAGAAGCTTCCTCCTTCACCCACCACCAGGAACACTTTCCATCTTCGGAGACGCCGAAGTGTTGCTCAGTCTCCAACTCCTTCGGTCTGAGTTTCCTCTTCTCAGACAGAACTCTCCGACTATCTCCGATCGTCGATATGTGCGGCAGTTGCAGGTCGCAGAATTCACTTCTCAATGTTCCCGTCCAGTCCCACAGATAGAATCGAACTGAACAGAAGAGAAAATGACGCAAAGAAGTTGTTTTGTAAGGAAAATCAGCAGAAGGCTCCGTTCTGTTAATCGAATCATTTTTCATGAACTTCTTTTGAATGGCATTGATGTATTCGACGATTTTCTGTATTCGGGATCGGTCCGTTGTTCAGTTTCCAACTCCTTCGGCCTGAGTTTCCTCTTCTCAGACAGAGCTCTTCGAATATCGATCGTCGATGTGTGCGGCAGTTGCAGGTCGCAGAATTCACTTCTCAATGTTCCCGTCCAGTCCCACAGATAGAATCGAACTGAAAAGAAGAGAAAATGACGCAAAGAAGTTGGTTTTTGAAGGAATATCAGCAGAAGGCTCCGTTCTGTTAATCGAATCACTTTTCACTGCTTGGAAAACATTTCATCAGAGAAATGACACAACTGCTGATCGTCCTGCAAACGTATTTTCCGCTCATTTCTTCTCTTAGTCATCTTTTCCATCAGCAACTCACTTATTAAAAGAAAATCTTTCAAAATCGATTAATGAACTATTTTGTTAAAATACATCCATTTTGTTCAAAGTGGAAAATTCAGACCTGCCAAGCAGGTGAACAGTTAGAATGAAATTATAATCTTAATTAACAGTTTACACGCGGCTTAGTGACAACTGTATTTTTGATCCTTTTTTCTGCTAGGCCGTGTCCAGATATAGGTATGTAATACTGATGCTGGTTTTACTATAACCGCGTTAATATGACAGGTCCCTAAACTTGAAATTAAAAATTAATTATCTAAAGTTAGAGATTATTTCACGATGGCATCGGATAAAACTATGACAGCAAGTGGTTGCCACACTATAATTATATTGAACCAAATTCACACAAATGTAACAAACGGTATAGGAATCACATAAAAGTTTCACGTTCACTCTTCAGCAGGCACAGAAGGATGATGATCACAGATGTCATACCCGACACAAAATTTCGTACTGAGTCTCACCTTATTGGGAGCAGTACCGAAAATTGAAAGTCACGAATGATTCTTCTTCGACTTGTGGTGTATTGTTGTTGTCGTGTTTTTTTCGGTCTCCGGCCCACGGCTTTTGTAGTCTCTTCTCTTCCGTCGCGATAGAGATTTTTTACCATCGCCTGGTGCCTCGTAGCAACTCTCATGGTTTGTTGGCATTTGATTGTTGTCCATAGTAGCCGGTCACTTTCACTGTTATCATTCGCTCCTTCGCTGTACGCCCTTGTGGCGCCTGAAATTAACCTTGTGAGCTTATTTCGCGATGTTGGAAAGCTTGCTTTGTTGACTTAAGTTCTCAACGTGGTGTTGGGATTAGCGCGCCGATAGAATTAGTCGTAATAACTCATGAAGTGATGCTAGTTAATCTCTAAACGAATTTTAATTAATTTTATTTCAATATTTATGATGTCAGGATTTTATCCTAATTTCCCTGCTACTAGTATCTAGGTTACACACCTATCCGAAAGAGAAAAGTCGTGTCCACGCGACGAAAACAAATGCAATATAGGGTGTAAGCAGAAGTTAAAAGGAGAAGAAAAAGGAGGTAAAGTCATCAAAGCCGACCAGAGGGCTAAGGGAAGAAAAAGTGACGGGGTTTTTACGATATTACTATCCTAACCTATGATTATACCTAGTGTGATCTTATTTAGCTACTCTGGTCTTAGTTTGCAAATGTTCTAAAAGGATAGCCCTAAGCTGGGTCTTACTTTTGGGGATATGTACGTCAGCAAAAATACGTAGGGAACTATTGGAAAAAACGGCCACCCATGTGTTGACAGTATAAGTTGTCTGGTTTCTGAAGATTTGTGAGATGGCTTTGCCAAAGAGCCTGGCGCCTGTAAAACTTGTTGGTGGTTGCAAATATATGGCCACCAGCTGGTATGAACCACCCGCCGCGATGGTTTTGAGTTGATTGAGGATTTTTCCCGTTACTCGTCTCCATATCGTCAGGTGATCCATATCTGGCAAGTAGCGATACGTGATATGTAAGTTTTGTATTTTTTCCGTGTGTGATAGTTCGTAAGGTGGCATGTTTGAATCACCGATAATCAATACGTGTTCTATATTGTCGTGTTCGTGAAGGGCCTGTCGAATGTCCCAGCGATTGGCGGTAGCTAATTCCTGTAGCTGTTGTATGAATGCACGCAAGATTCTGGGTATTTGTGCGTATAAAGAGGTGTGAAGATTTGAAGTAAAAGTGTGATGAGAATGTGTGGTAGGAATGGTGTAGGATAGGTTGGGCCGAATAGACTGTTGTTGAATGCTATGGGCTCGTCCCCAAACTCGTCGAGGCTGTCGCACAGGACTGAAAAGGCCGATGCGTGTTCTTCGCTCATCCTTTCAGCGCGCGCCTCTAGGAATTCGGTTGCAAGCTCGGGAAACGTGGGTGCTGTGGTGCTTCCTACAGTATCTAAATAGTCTACATAGTCTGGGGGAGAGGAAGCAGTCCTATATGAAGGGGGTCTGACAGGGCTGTCTGGTCGCACAGGTCGCTGGCCAGGGTAGTCGCCGGTAACTTCGATTGCCCCAAAGTCTTCCGACCATCCAAGAAGCTCGTCGTGGTCGACTTGCATTATTGGATAGTCATTGACCGGGGATACTCCCGCCCACTGGATATCGATGGGTGTCGAATCAGGAGCCTTGGCTCGGTGGGAGGTTGGAGAGTTCGAACTCTGAAGTAGGGCAGGGAAGGGTTGAGGGATAGACTCCCCATTAGTTTCGGCTAGGCAGCGCCATGGTCGGCCTTCTCTGAGGGCCATAGTTGTTAGATGGGCCATCTTGCGGGCGCAATGGACACCGAACCAACCGTCTGCGAATCTGCCTCGCATGCGAAATTCATGCTGGTGAGGACATTGTTCGGTCCGAGACCGGAACGCGTAGCGGCGGCGCTCTGCCCAGTCACCTAAGAAGAGACCTGCCAAGGGAACATTGGACAAACCGGGTACGCGGTCCAAGACTGCCCGTAGACCCATAGACTGTCCAACCACGCGGTTAACTACCCCCTGCCTACGCAGGAATCGACCAAGGCGATCGTACACTTCTTGGGGAGCCGAAGCTTCCATGAGGTCGAGGTTGGACAGGCAATGGAACCTGTAAATTTCTAGGTTTGTCAGGAGACCCTCGTTTTTAATTAGGGAGTGGAATTCTGTTGCAACTCTATATTGTGGGGAACTGGATACCAGGAAGACTCCGATTTCAACTGGTCCGGAATAATTTCTACCGGCGCCTCCGGTCCCCGGGTTGACTGAACCAGCAAGAGATACAACCATTGTTAAATCCATTCTGAAAGGTAAATGGTGCAGGTGTTAAAAGATGAAAACTCTTAAAAAATATTTCGGATTTCCAACGTTTAAGTCCTGCTGTTGAGTGCGCGTACAATTGATTATTTAAAAAAAAACAGACGATGAATTTCTTCATTCCATAGACAACCTTCCTTTTGATTGGATTCACTCTCATCCTCCGAAAGAACCATCGAATCATTCTAGAAGATAAATTGATCTATTGCAGATTAATAAATTTATACTCAAGTGGATTTCTAAATTACAATGGAAAAGTTCTCTGCTCATGCAGTCATCTAAGCATTATACCTACATTTGCAACCGAATTATCGTCGTTATCGGATGAGGATGTTGGGGACGACGTAGTGGAGACGTCATCAGATGACGAGAAATCCTCGGACATTGATGAATCACCCGATGACTCATGAATGGAGTAGGGCCTCCTAATTATCCTCTATTGAAGTTGTTGTCGCCGGCGTAGATAGGAAACTCCGCTGATGTCTCTTAAGGGACATCCATTTCAGAGCTCTATCGCAGATAACGAATAGATGACTCTGGTGTCCTTTTGATTGGAAGCTGCGCAACTTCTGCATCTTCTCTGGGGTTTTTCCTTCTTTTCGGTAGGAGGACACCGTACTGGACATTTTCCTTGTTATCTTCGGTGTTCATTCGACATGACTTGAATCGTTTTCTTTGAGGCTCAGAAGCAACATTTGTAAAATGTAAAATAGCTCTTCGTGTGAAGTCCAAAATTTTAATTTTTTCTTGTTCTCGGCAGTATGAAACATGCGCGTTCAATAATAGTCGCTGTAACATATGCAAACCAAGTTTTTTGAACAAAGCATGCGTTCGGCGTACACAACTCACGCCCGAAATGATTTGATCGCATTTGTCAATAGCGGACAGTGTAGAATTATATGTATCAATGGCTGTTGGCTTTTCATAATTCAATACATTGCCATCTCTTTTGTCACAGAAGCGAACGATCAATATGTTATCTTGTCGAATGAATGCACTTGAGATGAGATTCATATTCTTACCTTCAATTCCGCTGGCACTCCTCTATTTACTCGGATGGTGCCACGCAAGCCGGTCTTTCTCGTTGTGAGATATTCGGCTAACCGAACGCTACAATACCAATTATCCATGGTAACAACATATCCTTTATCAAGCAATCCAGCTCTCGATAATAACACAACAACAATGCGTTCACTTGGATTGAGATGATCGATGTCATTCTCATCGCAACTGAAGTCAGTTTGTGCACCATAGTATATCACATGTGCTATCAAATATCCATGGATGTCAGTAAGAATAAATATCTTGATCCCAAAACGAGCTCGCTTGATGCGAATGAACTGTTTGAACCGAAGCCGGCCTTTGTATAACAACAAAGATTCATCCAGAGACAATTCAGCAGCCGGAATATACTGAGAACATAGTTTGGCAACTTCTCTAGCCAAATCGTTCAAGCGTGAACACTTATTTCCACTTTGAGAGTTGTATGAGTCACTGAACCTCAGAAAACGCAAGATTTCAGAAAACCGATCACGTGTCATGCACATGGAGAAATATGGCGTCGACATAAGTGGCTCAGTAGCCCAGTGATGTCTTATATACGGTTTCTTGATTACTCCCATCAGTAGCGACAACGCGAAAAACTTCCTCATTTCATGAGGAGTAGTATCTTTCCAAATAAACTCGTCTTCAGTCGTGAGAATTTTTTCGGCGTTGTATATTCTTGCTCTGCTATTAGTCCATTTGGCTAACTTTTCGAATAATTCAATAGGTAGGAAAATGTCACAATAATCTTCCAAACTATTCCTAGGGGAATTTACTTGCCAGCCAGTCTATCCTTCAAATTGAAGAAGAGGACATGTGTCACTATCAGACGTTACGAAATGCCAGTTGCTTTCTGAGGAACCAATTTCTTCTTCCTCTACGTCCTCTTCGGCGATGTCATCATAATCACTTTCACTCGAAGAACTATCAGACACAGAATCCACTTCATCTTCATCATTAGATCGATCAAAGTCCACGTCCAAATCTACGTCAAATCCATAACGACGTACCGGAATTCTTATGCGACGACTTCTCTCCTCAGACATCTGGCGTAGAATGGAGGTCACACACTAGCAAATATCTTAAGTTGTACTGTGCACAGCCGCTATTGGCTGGAGGCGCACTTGCCATCTGATTGGTTGTTACAATTGCCTTATCATATTCCTGATTACAGTTGCTGAGTGTACAGTTAATTCCTGACAAAGTTGAACTATAAATAACACAATCAGAAACCTTGACGTACAGGTACGTCATAGGAATGTGCCGGAGACGTACGGGTACGTCATTGGGCTCAAAGGGTTAATAACGTAACATAAAGTGTTCCTATCCTAAAACCCAAGCTTCTATATTTAGAGCTATTTGATTATAAGAACTTAATAATGTTCATACTCCCGAATATCCTATAAAGTAGCACAACATGGCAATGAAACTCACTTCAGAATTGTAATATGAATTGGAGAACGGAGGAACGAAGAACTACGTCTGCTACGGACACTGAATAATTCAACAATGAGTGAAGATCCGATGTGTGCAAGTTCTTTATATATGAACTTGACAAAGCAACTATGAACAAATACCTTATCAGACATCAGATCCTGGAATTGGTACAGTCAAACAAAATTGATAACTCAAACATGAATTGGAACAGCTGGTTTATTTTTAACCTTAGAAATGGAAGTGCCATCAAATGTGTTGAAAGATTTCTGTATGTAAACAGTAGAGTCAATTCAAAGTAATATGGAATGATGGACTGATAGACATGTTAATATCAATAGTCATTTAATGATTCAAATTTGAAGACATAAAACGTCTGATTTGAATAGAATATTAAAATTTTGAATTACGCGCTAAATTTCGAATTTCGCGCCAAAATTCGAATGATCAAATTAAAAGACTGGGGTAAGGGTTAGGAAAAAAACAGTAACTATGGCGCCCGGACCCCATGGGTAAATTTTCGTGCCCCCCGCCGTGTATGAAGGTCAAGGTCAGGTCAAGGGTCGAGGTCATGTGTGTAGGTTTATGTATTATGATCATTTTTGATTGTAGAACTTTAACTTTAAAAATTATTAAAATCTTACAAACTTAGTCATTTTCCTGAAAAAACATGGAATTTTTCCAGTTGCATACACTTGCATGCAACGAACAATTTTTCATCAAATAGGTACATACCATATATCATTCGAATGGTCTTCTCATTCTAATGGTGCATTGTATGACGTAATCCTAGACAGCTAGACTCCTTTAAAGAACAGGCTAAATTTAGTGTAAAAATTTAGTAAATTTGAAGCAATTTATTTTTCTCTTTGCATACACTTGCATACAACTAGAATTTTTTCATCAAATAGGTACATACCTTGTATCATTCGAATGGTCTTTTCATTCTCATTCTAATGGTGTCCTGTATGACAGATGTATGATATCATCCTGGACTGCTACAAGCATTTCAAAATTAACAACATGACAGTAATGCAAGACTGACTCCCCCAGGCCAAAGCCACACACAGCAAATATTTTTTTATTTAACATACACCCAACACATGTGAATATTTTACGAATAAATCAAAAAAAATCCGAATGACTTTATCTTTTGCATGTGACATTGTCATGGTCATAGGATATCATACACTAAATTTTATAAAAATCAGTCGTATAGTTTTTAAATATTTCACATTTATGTGCATTTCATACTACGCACTAGGTTTACGAGTAATTTTGACAGTCATAATGAAATCCGAATACGCATTTGAAACATAGTATCAACATAACTTGTTAAAAGGAGGATACTCATGAATTTGGAGAGAGTTCTATCGTGTTATTGCCCTGCAAATTTTGAATTTTACTCAAAATACTACTTATAAGTAGCAGTTTGCATGATGATTTTATGAACTAAAGAACGGCTGTGACCTCTACCTGATAACAGGTTGATCACCCCAGGTCCTCTGCGAATGATAATTTATAATAGTGAACGAGAGATTGCAATCAGGCCCCTCTTCACACTTTAAACCAACTGCTGGCCTGAAACGTAAAGTGTTTAGCTTTTTAGAAAAACTTTTATTTGGAAATATTATGTTTATTAATTCTCCCACGTCCGATCGAAGAACAAAACCAAGCGCAAACAATTAAAATATATTCAGATTCCAGATATTACAATAAAGAATACTTATCTTGAGAAGAGTGAATCAATTCAGACGCTGGTCGAAGTCACACAGGTCAATCGCCAAGCACGAAGCCAGGTCTTTGTTAATGCAAACTCAGTTTTCGTCGTGGGCTGCGTGTGTATCCTTGGAGGCCGTATCCATTATATATATGGCTCTCTGTAAGCCGCAAAGTCGTATTTTGGTCATTTTAGGCCACAGGTGGGGCCGACATCTTTCATTACACGAGGATTACGAAGATTAAGCGAGAACGTCTTACTAAGAATTTCTACAGTGAATAAGTATGTTGTTGCTGTAATTTGAGGCGTATGAAAGGCAAGAAGGATTAATTGGCCGCGGCTTTGTAAGTCTTGAAACTTTTAAGTTTCTTATATGACGAAGATTATCTTGTGGATAGAATGTTAATCGCTGATTTCTTCGGACTGAAACTTTAATTCCTTGCTTCTTGTTAAATTAATCCGCGCTATTTGGTCAGTTATGGTTTGTGTCAATGTCAGCTCTTCACTTCTTGCATTCTTGTTTATCCCATTCGCCCGATTTTCTTACTGCGATTACATCACGCTTGCCTCAAGGTTGCACCTGTACTAGGTGACTATCACCTATCAATAAATGTTGTCAAACCTTGGGCGCCTTTTCGTTGCACCCAAACCCCCTCAGCTCCCGGTCTATAAGTCACCAAACATTTGATAGCAAACGTTGGAATAAAATCGTCAACCAAATTTAGAGAGTATGATTCCTAGCTTAATCCTAAAACCCAAAGTTTGATAGCAAACCTTGTCAGAGCACTCACCGTTCGTCTTTCAACTTGAAACAGGAATGAAGTTGAGAGAAAAGACGCGGTTTATATACCCAGTGAGCACAAAGTCATGATTCAGACCTTCCTTATTTAGCCATGCGTTTGACATGACAACAGCGGTTTTACCATTTATGGGCATCGGCAGTCACCATGCTTTCAGTAACCAACTCCAAGCAGAAAGACTGGTTACCCTATGACGCGAAAAGGTTTGACGTCAATGCCAGCAGTAGCCCTCTCATTTTTACCAAGTTACAATGACAAACGATAGACGTTGCCAACCCTGAGTTACTGAGGCTAGACGAGATTTCACTAAGGCCTGATAGCAAGCCAGCAACCCTTTAGGTGTTAAGCTCTTGAATCCGTTACAGGCATTACTCAGAGGGGATCTTATCCCAGCTCCAAGGCCTCGACCCACAAATCCAACCACGGGCGGACAGAGCGTGCGTCATGTCACTGTGTTGGTATCCGGGCCCCGATTTTAAGTCAAATTTAAGCTTAAAAAATGCCTATAGTTTATAAACACAATCTTAAACATTTTGCTTCAAATAATGAAATTGCTCATGAACCATCTATGAAACCTGTGTACCATTATGACAGTGTAGAAACTGTTCAAACAGAAGGAGCTGGCATCTTTTCTGGTATCGGAAGTATCGTTAACTTGATTAAAAATAATAAAGATTTGATTTCATCTGCTGCTAAAGGAGCAGCTGCTATAGGTAGTACAGCTAGTGCAATATCGAATGCTGTAAAGTCACAAAACGAATTAAAGCAACTAGAAGCTATTCGCAAACTTAGACATGATGCAGGAGAAATGCAAAAAGACAAAAAGCTCTCAGAGGAAACAAAAAACAAAATTGCTAAATTATCGAAGATGCAAAGTAAACATGATGAAAAAACAATTGAAGAAATGAGAGGAAATGGTCTAGCAAAATTCTAGTAGCAAACTGATTTTTTCTAATATAAAATGTAATGGCAAGTCTGATTGAAAGCAAATTTAGATTAGACGATCCCCCGTTCGTTAGTTACAATAAAAAAAGAATGACTATATAAGAATTGGTATGAACCCCGGTTCTTCAGGTATAGTGAATACTGGAGGTGATTTAATTTTTGAAGTTGACAATCAACAAAGTTATTTATATTTACCCAATTCATTTTTACACTGTGAATATTCTCTATATTCTGATGCTGATTTTACAACACCATTACCTGCTACGGATAATATTACATTAGAAAACAATTTCTTTCCAAGACTATTTACACAAATGCGTTTAGATGTTGCAACACAAAATATAGAAACCATAAGTGATTCACCTGGCATTATTGATTCAATGCTTCGATTTGTTACAATAGGTGAAAATACTAAAATGCATGAAATCGAAGGATGGTTTCCAGATAATACTGATGGTATAATTATAGATGATTTAACTCACGCTGGAACAGACGCAGCAGGAATTGCGACAGATGTAGCAAACATAGTGAAACAGTTAAACAGTACACAAAATAGCTCATATCAGAAAAGACGTAATTTTAATAATAAAAGTAAACAAACTGTTGATTGGTCATTGTCTCCGTTATTCGGTTATTTGGATTACACTAAAATATCATGTCAATTGAAATTCAAACTCATAGTTCATCGTACTTTAAACAATGAAGCAGTATTTTATGGAAAGGCTAGGAAGAAAGCGTACCTAAAAATTGATAGACTTGAATGGTGGGTAAAACATATTATTCCTAGTTTAGAGGTTGAAACAACTATTACGAAAAGATTAAATACGAACAAACCGATTCCAGTAAGTTTTATGAAGAGTACTGCAAGCTCTGTCACTTTTACTGAACAAAGATTTAACTGGCATTTCACTAGAACATCAAATACTCCAAGATATTTTTTACTCACTTTTCAAAAGAATGAAACACCTAGTTTTGATAAGAACAATAGTCTTTTCCATATTAATTCAATTCGAAGTTTACAAATTTCTTTAAATCAAACACGTTAACTTATCGATCCATTAAGATTTGATAACACCAATAATCAGTTTATGGAAGGATATGATGCTTATAGAAATTTGTGTCGAGAATTTGGAGTAGAAGCACAATTAACTCCTATAGATTGGAAGAATTTATATCCCGTTTTATGCTTTGATTTAAGTGCACAATCGGAAGATATTATTAAGAATGGTTGTGATGTGACAATTAATATTGAAAAGACAAATTCCACAACCTCATTGATGGCTTATGGTTTATTGCTAGAAGACGCCGAATATTCTATTGAAATTCTTAATGGAAAGATGGTTAGGATAGGTTAGTAACCTTATGACCTTTGGGCCGATCGGCTAAAGCCAGAGGAGCTTCGCTCCGATAGGTTAGTAACCTTAGGTCCGATAGGCTAAAGCTTCTGAACAAAAGTGATCGGCTAAGCCCAAGACTATAAATTTTTTATTAAAAAATGGCGCAAGTGAATAATAAAACGGTTGAATTAAAACTACGTAGCATCATTGACAAAAATACCCCTAAAACTATTACGATTGACAAAAAGAAGTATTACATAAGTAAACCAATGATAGAGAATATCAAATTACAAGAAGAAAAGAATGGAGGGATTCTCCCATTAATACCCCTAATCATAGGTGGCATAGCAGCGGCAGGAAGTGTTGCAGGCGAGACAGCTGGTATTGTCCAGGCAGTAAATAAAAATAAATCAGAGAAGGCAGCATTAGAAGAACAAAAACGCCATAATAGGGAGTTAGAGAAAGCTGCTAGAGATGAGGGAATAGTAGACAATTTTATTAGTAAATTAAATTTAGTTGATGAAGGGAAACGAGTTCTTAAAAATGTACTAAATAATATTAATAATTTAATTGAAATAAAAGAAACAAAAGATGGATCTGGCATATATCTAAATCCTAGTATGGTGCGATAAGATTTTATCTTTAAAAATGAATTTGAATAACTTAAGAATAAGAAATCTAGATCTAATGGATTATTTCTTAAAAGTACATAGAACCTCAAATTGTCACCACAGCGGAGGTGACATACAAAAAGCATTAGAAAACTTTCCTGGCTTTATTTGGAGTAAATATTCGAAAGAGAAACATTAACTTGGGCATAATTTTACTGGCCCCGGCACAAGATTAGATTTAAGATTAAACGGTGATAATACACCTAGAGAAAATAGTAAACCAATAAATTGAGTAGACGCCGCCGCTTACAGACATGATTTAGCTTATCGAAATCATGACCTAAGTTCTCGACAAGAAGCAGATAAGAAAATGATACAAGAATTAGATAGTATTCAGAATCCTTCCTTTAGAGAAAGAATTGAAAGAATGTTTGTTAAGAAAGCTTTACAAGCAAAAATGCTTTTTGGCCAGGGGATAGATGAAACGACAGCAAAGCTGTCTGAGAGCAACGCTCGAACCTACGCGTCCGAAATTCACAAGGAATACAGAAAGCCGAAATATCTATTGAAGGTAAAAATATTTAATAAAGATGATATTTGGAGTGCAGATCTAATTAATATGCCTAATGAAAGAGGGTTTAAGTACGCATTGACCGTTATAGATTTATATACAGGATGCGCTTGGGCAAAGCCTTTAAAAAACAAAAGTGGTCTGTCAGTTGAATATGCGTTTGAAGAAATCCTTAAAGAAAGTAAGAGAACACCAAAGAAGCTATTCGTTGATAAAGGGTCTGAGTTTTACAATAGAAATGTAAAGCCTCTATTTGAAACTGTTTATTCAACTGTAAATGCTGGAAAGGCTGTAGTAATAGAGCGATTTAATAGATCATTAAAAGGTAAGATCTTCAAGAAATTTACTGAGCAAGGTAATCAGAAATGGTTGAAGATACTACCAGGAATTGTAGATCAGTACAATAATAAAGTTCATACAGGTATTGAAGAAACTCCAAAGAAGGCTTCTGACGATCCTGATTAAATACGAAAGAAAATATTCGAAAATAATTATTTGAATGAGAGTAATCCGAATTTACAGAAACGTAAGCCGAAATTCAAGATTGGGGATAGAGTGCGAATATTCAAGTATAAAAATAAATTCGAGAAAGGTTTCGTAGGCTATGGGACTAAAGAGATATTTGAAGTTTCTAAAATAAATCAAACTTATCCGTTTACTTATGAAATTATAGATTTAGATAATGAGGATATCAAAGGTAGATTCTATGAAAACGAATTACAGAAAACAGATCTTTAGCTTCGCTTGAGTTATAGATTGTTTAACTCTAACATTATATCTAGAAATGGTACTCCTTTTTGTAATTTGTACAAAACGTATAAACATAATTGTCCACAATAGGTAGTGCCTGGTGTTTGAATTTGAAACGTATTGTATGGTCCCGTTCCAAGTAATTCTTTTACTTCATTTGTAGGGGGCAAACCGTATGAATCAAAATAGTAGTTCTGCTGATTTTTAACGCCTGCTGACCAATGAATGCCTTTTTGATCTGACGTATGGAGATTGGTTACGAAATTTAGGGCTTTGCCCGGCGCTTTGCTTACTTGAGGCACATTTTTTAATAAATGTAATTCAACTCTCATTAATACATGAAAGTTCTTTATTCCTAATTGATTAGCAATTTTCTTTAGGTCGAACTTTGTCGTAGTCTGTTTACCATAATGCTTTAAGAAGTCATTTATGTTATTCATTTTAAATGAAATAAATTCTACTAACTCAACTCATAACCCATTCAGACCCGAGAAGTAAAAACATCTCATGCTGTTTATATTGTATTTCCATGTTGTTGCAGAGTTTAGTGAATTGAGCATTTTGTCCACGCGTGGACGCGATCTGATTGGTTGAAGCAATCATCACTGATCACTGTTAGAACAATAAATTTATCAAAGTAAAATACAAACAATCTACCGCAGAAATATATATATTACATAAAATACAACTCATGACAACAGACTCTGAAGAGGAATGAAAGATAATTCTTCTCTCAGTGATCAGTGAAGCGCATACTCACGGTGTGAGTGCACCGTTGAATGAACATGAATCCATCACGTCATCGCAGCTGATTTATAGAAGTAAGTCTTGTCATTCTATCATGAAAATATATTTACACTTCAAACACCAGAAGAGCAACAATTGTTCCATTATTCAAACCAGTCTACTGCCAGTAGACTAGAAAACAATAGAGAATACTTTCTCATTTACAAATATAAGAAGAGATCATACTACTGATAAAATTGAAAGAGAGAGAATAAATTCTTAAAATATTTATTGACTTTGCGAACCAAAACTCATTTCTTCCATAAGAGCTGGTTTGTTTAGATCTTTTATATATTGTTCAAGTTCTTTAAAATTCTGTCTTACGAAGCTAATTGGCATTGCTGAATTTAAGAAGAGAACGTGTGGTAGAATTAGATCTGATAATTTCATTAAGAAATAACAATAACTTACATTGTAAGGAATTTCAAATTCTTTCAGTTTTTCTACAAATATCTTTCTTCTCTCACATAATTCTAATATTTTCTTAAACCCACGACCTTGGAAAGCAGCACTTCTCAACAATGTCGAATTGGGCAACTTATCACTTTCAATTAACTTTGTTATTATACCAAAACTGCTTTCGATTGAAACAAAATCTTCTTCATTAACATTGAACACTTGCACATTGTCGAAAGTAAGATATTGCTCCAATTTTGTTTTAAAGTCCTCCTCCACTTTTTTACTTTTCTTTCTTGGTGCTTGTTGTCGTATTTCCGCTTCCCAATCTTCAAAATATTTCTTGGCCGTCTCTTGTTCTGAATCACTTATTAACCGCAAAAGCAGTGGCATGTAATATGCGAAAGATTCTGCTGCGGTACGTTTGGTCATTTTTGTTATGAAGACACAATCTGATCACACGATACAATGACAGAAGAGAGAGAAATGAAACAGTACCGCTGGCAAATGTTTTAACGTCATTCGGGTGTGCTGTCGCGCTGGCAACAATTAAAGCAAAATGTGTAAACGTGTGATCACTGCATCATGCGATACATAGGCGCAACCAAGCGTTGCCTAGCTATCTGCAAGACCTCCAGAATCCAGATGAAATGACAATAGTGAGAGCGCCTAAAGAAATTGTTAAAAATGCTCCAACGACTTGTGTCACATTCTTAGCTATCGTCCATCTCTTTCTTAATTTATTATAATGTTCTAATCTTAACAATAGTTGCGCTTCCTTATCTTTCATGTACCTGACTCTATCTTTGTGTTTTGCTATATCCATTTCATATGATAATGAAGGATATAAAGGGGCTGATGGTTCTTTTGTTTTTACATCTTCCATTTTTAAATGAATATTTTTATTCATATTCATTTTGTTTTTGCTAAATTTCAAGAGGGGCCTATTTTGCATTTTGATTTGTTAATTTCAAGAGGACCCTATTTCTGCATTTGGATTTGCTAAATTTCAAGGGGGCCTAATTTAGCTGTTTTTTTTATAAATTTCAAGAGGCCCCTATTTTAGCATTTTGGAGCTGATTTTGCAGGTAGGGTAGTTAATTTTGGGGCTGATTTTGCAGGTACGTGGTGTGATCCAAAATGTCCCGGACTAACCTACTTGCAGATAACCTGTGATAACGAATACTACTTCAGATGTAAATTTAGGTCTTTAAGGCATGAGAAATATGGTTGCCGAAATTTTTCCGGTCAGTTTTCTATTTTTTCAAAATTTTCAAACATTTTTGTCTGAATTTCAAGATTTTCCTATAAATTCTAGCGATTTAGAATTAATATATTTAGATTAACTTGACAGTTAAGCTATCACTAATAACCTGACTAATAATTAACGGAAAAACAAATGTTTTGTTCCAGAAAACAGTTTACTTTTCAATGTATGAGCCGTTAGCATTCGTCACTTTTTGCCAACGAAGTCTCAATTCACAAAAAGCTTTATGAAAAAATTCCGGTGTCAAAGAATCAAAAAACTCAGTTACTGCATCCCGCAGTTCAACTGGCGATTCAAAATGGTGTCCACGAAGATGCTTTTTGAGGAATCTAAACAGATAGAAGTCACTTGGGGCCAAGTCAGGTGAATAAGGAGGATGGCTCAATAGTTAAAATCCGTTTCTCGTTAAGGCATTGGTTGTCTCCTGCGAGGTGTGAATCGGAGCATTGTCATGAAGCAAGTAGAGGGGAATGTTTCGTGGCTTTCTTATTTTCTTTCTCGCTTCAGATAACAGATTGGAATAATATTCGCTATTGATTCTTACTCCTTTATCCCCAAAGTCAACCAGTTGGATTCCCGAAGCGTTCCAAAAGACCGTCAGCATCAACGACCGGCGATGTGATGTTCCGGATCGCATTTTGAAAGGGGCAGACTCGCCTGATTTTCTCCACTCTGCAGATTCTCGCTTACTTTGAGGCAGATACAAACTTAAAGGTGTTTCATCCTCTGTAAGGATGCAGTTCAGAAACTGATCTCCGTGCATTTCGAGGAGATCCAAATTTGACTGTGCCGCCAGAAGTCTGTTCTCCTTCATTTCAGGTGACAGAAACTTCGGTACGAAACGTGATGCCAGTTTGCGATATCCAAGTCTTTCGATGATGTCATGACAGGAGTGATAACTGATTCGCAACTCTCTTGACAACTCACGGATGGTTATCCTTCTGTGTACTGTAATCACTTCATCGCACTGACTCGATTTCTCTTCCGGAATCTCCTGCGGCCGACCAACAGTTGAAAAATCTTGCTCCACAGATTGTCTTCCGCGTTTAAATTCGCTTATCCAGAAATAAGCAGTAGTTCTCGATGGAGCTTTGCTTCCATATGCCAGGCTTAATTCCTTTAGAATGTCACCATTAGCGAAGCCGCGGATCAGGAGGTATCGTATCACACTGCGATATTCGACTGAAGACACGCTTGTCACATCCATCATGAAAACTGATAGAACAAAGAACCATCGTTGACACGGATTTCTTAATGAATGCGTGCTGAATGAACTTCACTGATTGATATCGTAACACATGAAGCAATTAACAAAAGACGTGCAATATTCATGGCAAAGATATCCGTCAAATAAGGTACAAATCAAAATCAATCTAACTATAACAATAAGACAAATCGGATCTCGATCAATTCAGAAAATACAGAAATTCATGTTAAAATGTAAAAATATTTTTTAAAAATAGAAAACTGACCGGAAAAATTTCGGCGACCATATTTCTCATGCCTTAAAGACCTAAATTTACATCTGAAGTAGTATTCGTTATCACAGGTTATCTGCAAGTAGGTTAGTCCGGGACATTTTGGATCACACCACGTATGTTAATTTTGGATTTTTTTATAAATTTCAGGAGGACCCTATTTTTGCATTTCTCATTTTTGTATCTACTTAGGTAAGGGGTCCGGTGCGCCGGATCTCGTACCCTATACTACTCTCATTGCAATATTACTGACACGCTGTTGGAATGGGGCCAAAGCATAGTATTGCATAGTTGACATAAAATCCCTCCAAGACACAGGTTAGGGTAATTGGTGCCAACTGCTACCCTATCCGAATGATTCATACGGTAGTATGGGTCTTGACCTTGTGCTTGTCTGCTTTGATCAAATTTTATAATTTCCTGGGCAATTTCCGGCTTATTGACATAATATTCATACAATGCTATCGCAGATTCTCTCATCACTTGAAGCCATGCCTGGATGAAGAGGTATGTTGTCTGCTTGTAATGGGTGTAGATCATTGAACAATAATCTCGAATTGCTAATTCGATCTGTGTTTGCTCCATTCCTTCTTCAAATGCGTCAATGAATCGCTGGCGAATCTGCGCTGTAAATGGAAGTTTGGTCAAAACATTTTTCAGAGTTGACAGCATGAGTGGGACCAAGTTAAGCTGATCTCTTGTGACCATTGTATTTAGAGCCGTGGCAAGGGTCTCAGCTCTCTTTATAACCCATGCGGCCAGTGTATCCTGGCGATTATGGACTTGTACGCCAAAACATACAACTATCGCCAAGACTGTTAGAGCAGGGAACATATCTTCATTGAAGGCCTCCCCTTGGTCAGCATTAGCTATCCAGACTTCGGGTCGTGAATAACCAACATTGTATTCGGCCTCTTCTAGCATAACTCTCCCCTCTCGGATAATCCCAGACCAGATGCTCTCCCTTTATTCCCAATACAAAAGCGGTATATGACATGGTATGGTACAGTACATCAGGCATCATACAGAATCAGGAAGAGGAAGAAACTTTACAAAAGATTTGTTGTACATGGCGCTGGTTCTTTTCTTAGGGAGCAGAGTTCTTTGGTGACGAATGGTGCAGGACAGTTCTTCACGAATTACAAAAAAATGGGAGAGGGGATGAGTGGACTTATTTTCGACAATTTTTACAATCAAACGCTGACAGGTTTCATTCAACATGTTAGCAAGGGAAGGTTTATTTACAACGCCAGTCCAACGCCTGGCCACACGATCAAGTTTCTCTAGTTTCCTGTATTTACAAATGTTCAAATCACACATGGCCGGCCAACAGAAAGCTATATGGGAAAAACGAAAGACATGTAGGCGATCCAGATAGAGGAAACACAATTCGAATTACAACGAAGCCTTTTCACAAGCGAGAGACCGCGACAACACCTTTTGTACAATTCTAAAAACTGTAAATTCTAAAAAATTACTACCAGGAATTGTAGATCAGTACAATAATAAAGTTCATACAGGTATTGAAGAAACTCCAAAGAAGGCTTCTGACGATCCTGATTTAATACGAAAGAAAATATTCGAAAATAATTATTCGAATGAGAGTAATCCGAATTTACAGAAACGTAAGCCGAAATTTAAGATTGGGGATAGAGTGCGAATATTCAAGTATAAAAATAAATTCGAGAAAGGTTTCGTAGGCTATGGGACTAAAGAGATAGTTGAAGTTTCTAAAATAAATCAAACTTATCCGTTTACTTATGAAATTATAGATTTAGATAATGAGGATATCAAAGGTAGATTCTATGATAACTAATTACAGAAAACAGAGCTTTAGCTTCGCTTGAGTTATAGATTGTTTAACTCTAACATTATATCTAGAAATGGTACTCCTTTTTGTAATTTGTACAAAACGTATAAACATAATTGTCCACAATAGGTAGTGCCTGGTGTTTGAATTTGAAACGTATTGTATGTTCCCGTTCCAAGTAATTCTTTTACTTCATTTGTGGGGGGCAAACCGTATGAATCAAAATAGTAGTTCTGCTGATTTTTAACGCCTGCTGACCAATGAATGCCTTTTTGATCTGACGTATGGAGATTGGTTACGAAATTTAGGGCTTTGCCCGGCGCTTTGCTTACTTGAGGCACATTTTTTAATAAATGTAATTCAACTCTCATTAATACATGAAAGTTCTTTATTCCTAATTGATTAGCAATTTTCTTTAGGTCGAACTTTGTCGTAGTCTGTTTACCATAATGCTTTAAGAAGTCATTTATGTTATTCATTTTAAATGAAATAAATTCTACTAACTCAACTCATAACCCATTCAGACCCGAGAAGTAAAAACATCTCATGCTGTTTATATTGTATTTCCATGTTGTTGCAGAGTTTAGTGAATTGAGCATTTTGTCCACGCGTGGACGCGATCTGATTGGTTGAAGCAATCATCACTGATCACTGTTAGAACAATAAATTTATCAAAGTAAAATACAAACAATCTACCGCAGAAATATATATATTACATAAAATACAACTCATGACAACAGACTCTGAAGAGGAATGAAAGATAATTCTTCTCTCAGTGATCAGTGAAGCGCATACTCACGGTGTGAGTGCACGGTTGAATGAACATGAATCCATCACGTCATCGCAGCTGATTTATAGAAGTAAGTCTTGTCATTCTATCATGAAAATATATTTACACTTCAAACACCAGAAGAGCAACAATTGTTCCATTATTCAAACCAGTCTACTGCCAGTAGACTAGAAGACAATAGAGAATACTTTCTCATTTACAAATATAAGAAGAGATCATACTACTGATAAAATTGAAAGAGAGAGAATAAATTCTTAAAGTATTTATTGACTTTGCGAACCAAAACTCATTTCTTCCATAAGAGCTGGTTTGTTTAGATCTTTTATATATTGTTCAAGTTCTTTAAAATTCTGTCGTACGAAGCTAATTGGCATTGCTGAATTTAAGAAGAGAACGTGTGGTAGAATTAGATCTGATAATTTCATTAAGAAATAACAATAACTTACATTGTAAGGAATTTCAAATTCTTTCAGTTTTTCTACAAATATCTTCTTTCTTCTCTCACATAATTCTAATATTTTCTTAAACCCACGACCTTGGAAAGCAGCACTTCTCAACAATGTCGAATTGGGCAACTTATCACTTTCAATTAACTTTGTTATTATACCAAAACTGCTTTCGATTGAAACAAAATCTTCTTCATTAACATTGAACACTTGCACATTGTCGAAAGTAAGATATTGCTCCAATTTTGTTTTAAAGTCCTCCTCCACTTTTTTACTTTTCTTTCTTGGTGCTTGTTGTCGTATTTCCGCTTCCCAATCTTCAAAATATTTCTTGGCCGTCTCTTGTTCTGAATCACTTATTAACTGCAAAAGCAGTGGCATGTAATATGCGAAAGATTCTGCTGCGGTACGTTTGGTCATTTTTGTTATGAAGACACAATCTGATCACACGATACTATGACAGAAGAGAGAGAAATGAAACAGTACCGCTGGCAAATGTTTTAACGTCATTCGGGTGTGCTGTCGCGCTGGCAACAATTAAAGCAAAATGTGTAAACGTGTGATCACTGCATCATGCGATACATAGGCGCAACCAAGCGTTGCCTAGCTATCTGCAAGACCTCCAGAATCCAGATGAAATGACAATAGTGAGAGCGCCTAAAGAAATTGTTAAAAATGCTCCAACGACTTGTGTCACATTCTTAGCTATCGTCCATCTCTTTCTTAATTTATTATAATGTTCTAATCTTAACAATAGTTGCGCTTCCTTATCTTTCATGTACCTGACTCTATCTTTGTGTTTTGCTATATCCATTTCATATGATAATGAAGGATATAAAGGGGCTGATGGTTCTTTTGTTTTTACATCTTCCATTTTTAAATGAATATTTTTATTCATATTCATTTTGTTTTTGCTAAATTTCAAGAGGGGCCTATTTTGCATTTTGATTTGTTAATTTCAAGAGGACCCTATTTCTGCATTTGGATTTGCTAAATTTCAAGGGGGCCTAATTTAGCTGTTTTTTTTTTATAAATTTCAAGAGGCCCCTATTTTAGCATTTTGGAGCTGATTTTGCAGGTAGGGTAGTTAATTTTGGGGCTGATTTTGCAGGTACGTGGTGTGATCCAAAATGTCCCGGACTAACCTACTTGCAGATAACCTGTGATAACGAATACTACTTCAGATGTAAATTTAGGTCTTTAAGGCATGAGAAATATGGTTGCCGAAATTTTTCCGGTCAGTTTTCTATTTTTTTCAAAATTTTCAAACATTTTTGTCTGAATTTCAAGATTTTCCTATAAATTCTAGCGATTTAGAATTAATATATTTAGATTAACTTGACAGTTAAGCTATCACTAATAACCTGACTAATAATTAACGGAAAAACAAATGTTTTGTTCCAGAAAACAGTTTACTTTTCAATGTATGAGCCGTTAGCATTCGTCACTTTTTGCCAACGAAGTCTCAATTCACAAAAAGCTTTATGAAAAAATTCCGGTGTCAAAGAATCAAAAAACTCAGTTACTGCATCCCGCAGTTCAACTGGCGATTCAAAATGGTGTCCACGAAGATGCTTTTTGAGGAATCTAAACAGATAGAAGTCACTTGGGGCCAAGTCAGGTGAATAAGGAGGATGGCTCAATAGTTAAAATCCGTTTCTCGTTAAGGCATTGGTTGTCTCCTGCGAGGTGTGAATCGGAGCATTGTCATGAAGCAAGTAGAGGGGAATGTTTCGTGGCTTTCTTATTTTCTTTCTCGCTTCAGATAACAGATTGGAATAATATTCGCTATTGATTCTTACTCCTTTATCCCCAAAGTCAACCAGTTGGATTCCCGAAGCGTTCCAAAAGACCGTCAGCATCAACGACCGGCGATGTGATGTTCCGGATCGCATTTTGAAAGGGGCAGACTCGCCTGATTTTCTCCACTCTGCAGATTCTCGCTTACTTTGAGGCAGATACAAACTTAAAGGTGTTTCATCCTCTGTAAGGATGCAGTTCAGAAACTGATCTCCGTGCATTTCGAGGAGATCCAAATTTGACTGTGCCGCCAGAAGTCTGTTCTCCTTCATTTCAGGTGACAGAAACTTCGGTACGAAACGTGATGCCAGTTTGCGATATCCAAGTCTTTCGATGATGTCATGACAGGAGTGATAACTGATTCGCAACTCTCTTGACAACTCACGGATGGTTATCCTTCTGTGTACTGTAATCACTTCATCGCACTGACTCGATTTCTCTTCCGGAATCTCCTGCGGCCGACCAACAGTTGAAAAATCTTGCTCCACAGATTGTCTTCCGCGTTTAAATTCGCTTATCCAGAAATAAGCAGTAGTTCTCGATGGAGCTTTGCTTCCATATGCCAGGCTTAATTCCTTTAGAATGTCACCATTAGCGAAGCCGCGGATCAGGAGGTATCGTATCACACTGCGATATTCGACTGAAGACACGCTTGTCACATCCATCATGAAAACTGATAGAACAAAGAACCATCGTTGACACGGATTTCTTAATGAATGCGTGCTGAATGAACTTCACTGATTGATATCGTAACACATGAAGCAATTAACAAAAGACGTGCAATATTCATGGCAAAGATATCCGTCAAATAAGGTACAAATCAAAATCAATCTAACTATAACAATAAGACAAATCGGATCTCGATCAATTCAGAAAATACAGAAATTCATGTTAAAATGTAAAAATATTTTTTAAAAATAGAAAACTGACCGGAAAAATTTCGGCGACCATATTTCTCATGCCTTAAAGACCTAAATTTACATCTGAAGTAGTATTCGTTATCACAGGTTATCTGCAAGTAGGTTAGTCCGGGACATTTTGGATCACACCACGTATGTTAATTTTGGATTTTTTTATAAATTTCAGGAGGACCCTATTTTTGCATTTCTCATTTTTGTATCTACTTAGGTAAGGGGTCCGGTGCGCCGGATCTCGTACCCTATACTACTCTCATTGCAATATTACTGACACGCTGTTGGAATGGGGCCAAAGCATAGTATTGCATAGTTGACATAAAATCCCTCCAAGACACAGGTTAGGGTAATTGGTGCCAACTGCTACCCTATCCGAATGATTCATACGGTAGTATGGGTCTTGACCTTGTGCTTGTCTGCTTTGATCAAATTTTATAATTTCCTGGGCAATTTCCGGCTTATTGACATAATATTCATACAATGCTATCGCAGATTCTCTCATCACTTGAAGCCATGCCTGGATGAAGAGGTATGTTGTCTGCTTGTAATGGGTGTAGATCATTGAACAATAATCTCGAATTGCTAATTCGATCTGTGTTTGCTCCATTCCTTCTTCAAATGCGTCAATGAATCGCTGGCGAATCTGCGCTGTAAATGGAAGTTTGGTCAAAACATTTTTCAGAGTTGACAGCATGAGTGGGACCAAGTTAAGCTGATCTCTTGTGACCATTGTATTTAGAGCCGTGGCAAGGGTCTCAGCTCTCTTTATAACCCATGCGGCCAGTGTATCCTGGCGATTATGGACTTGTACGCCAAAACATACAACTATCGCCAAGACTGTTAGAGCAGGGAACATATCTTCATTGAAGGCCTCCCCTTGGTCAGCATTAGCTATCCAGACTTCGGGTCGTAAATAACCAACATTGTATTCGGCCTCTTCTAGCATAACTCTCCCCTCTCGGATAATCCCAGACCAGATGCTCTCCCTTTATTCCCAATACAAAAGCGGTATATGACATGGTATGGTACAGTACATCAGGCATCATACAGAATCAGGAAGAGGAAGAAACTTTACAAAAGATTTGTTGTACATGGCGCTGGTTCTTTTCTTAGGGAGCAGAGTTCTTTGGTGACGAATGGTGCAGGACAGTTCTTCACGAATTACAAAAAAATGGGAGAGGGGATGAGTGGACTTATTTTCGACAATTTTTACAATCAAACGCTGACAGGTTTCATTCAACATGTTAGCAAGGGAAGGTTTATTTACAACGCCAGTCCAACGCCTGGCCACACGATCAAGTTTCTCTAGTTTCCTGTATTTACAAATGTTCAAGTCACACATGGCCGGCCAACAGAAAGCTATATGGGAAAAACGAAAGACATGTAGGCGATCCAGATAGAAGAAACACAATTCGAATTACAACGAAGCCTTTTCACAAGCGAGAGACCGCGACAACACCTTTTGTACAATTCTAAAAACTGTAAATTCTAAAAAATTACTACCAGGAATTGTAGATCAGTACAATAATAAAGTTCATACAGGTATTGAAGAAACTCCAAAGAAGGCTTCTGACGATCCTGATTTAATACGAAAGAAAATATTCGAAAATAATTATTCGAATGAGAGTAATCCGAATTTACAGAAACGTAAGCCGAAATTTAAGATTGGGGATAGAGTGCGAATATTCAAGTATAAAAATAAATTCGAGAAAGGTTTCGTAGGCTATGGGACTAAAGAGATAGTTGAAGTTTCTAAAATAAATCAAACTTATCCGTTTACTTATGAAATTATAGATTTAGATAATGAGGATATCAAAGGTAGATTCTATGATAACTAATTACAGAAAACAGAGCTTTAGCTTCGCTTGAGTTATAGATTGTTTAACTCTAACATTATATCTAGAAATGGTACTCCTTTTTGTAATTTGTACAAAACGTATAAACATAATTGTCCACAATAGGTAGTGCCTGGTGTTTGAATTTGAAACGTATTGTATGTTCCCGTTCCAAGTAATTCTTTTACTTCATTTGTGGGGGGCAAACCGTATGAATCAAAATAGTAGTTCTGCTGATTTTTAACGCCTGCTGACCAATGAATGCCTTTTTGATCTGACGTATGGAGATTGGTTACGAAATTTAGGGCTTTGCCCGGCGCTTTGCTTACTTGAGGCACATTTTTTAATAAATGTAATTCAACTCTCATTAATACATGAAAGTTCTTTATTCCTAATTGATTAGCAATTTTCTTTAGGTCGAACTTTGTCGTAGTCTGTTTACCATAATGCTTTAAGAAGTCATTTATGTTATTCATTTTAAATGAAATAAATTCTACTAACTCAACTCATAACCCATTCAGACCCGAGAAGTAAAAACATCTCATGCTGTTTATATTGTATTTCCATGTTGTTGCAGAGTTTAGTGAATTGAGCATTTTGTCCACGCGTGGACGCGATCTGATTGGTTGAAGCAATCATCACTGATCACTGTTAGAACAATAAATTTATCAAAGTAAAATACAAACAATCTACCGCAGAAATATATATATTACATAAAATACAACTCATGACAACAGACTCTGAAGAGGAATGAAAGATAATTCTTCTCTCAGTGATCAGTGAAGCGCATACTCACGGTGTGAGTGCACGGTTGAATGAACATGAATCCATCACGTCATCGCAGCTGATTTATAGAAGTAAGTCTTGTCATTCTATCATGAAAATATATTTACACTTCAAACACCAGAAGAGCAACAATTGTTCCATTATTCAAACCAGTCTACTGCCAGTAGACTAGAAGACAATAGAGAATACTTTCTCATTTACAAATATAAGAAGAGATCATACTACTGATAAAATTGAAAGAGAGAGAACAAATTCTTAAAGTATTTATTGACTTTGCGAACCAAAACTCATTTCTTCCATAAGAGCTGGTTTGTTTAGATCTTTTATATATTGTTCAAGTTCTTTAAAATTCTGTCGTACGAAGCTAATTGGCATTGCTGAATTTAAGAAGAGAACGTGTGGTAGAATTAGATCTGATAATTTCATTAAGAAATAACAATAACTTACATTGTAAGGAATTTCAAATTCTTTCAGTTTTTCTACAAATATCTTCTTTCTTCTCTCACATAATTCTAATATTTTCTTAAACCCACGACCTTGGAAAGCAGCACTTCTCAACAATGTCGAATTGGGCAACTTATCACTTTCAATTAACTTTGTTATTATACCAAAACTGCTTTCGATTGAAACAAAATCTTCTTCATTAACATTGAACACTTGCACATTGTCGAAAGTAAGATATTGCTCCAATTTTGTTTTAAAGTCCTCCTCCACTTTTTTACTTTTCTTTCTTGGTGCTTGTTGTCGTATTTCCGCTTCCCAATCTTCAAAATATTTCTTGGCCGTCTCTTGTTCTGAATCACTTATTAACCGCAAAAGCAGTGGCATGTAATATGCGAAAGATTCTGCTGCGGTACGTTTGGTCATTTTTGTTATGAAGACACAATCTGATCACACGATACTATGACAGAAGAGAGAGAAATGAAACAGTACCGCTGGCAAATGTTTTAACGTCATTCGGGTGTGCTGTCGCGCTGGCAACAATTAAAGCAAAATGTGTAAACGTGTGATCACTGCATCATGCGATACATAGGCGCAACCAAGCGTTGCCTAGCTATCTGCAAGACCTCCAGAATCCAGATGAAATGACAATAGTGAGAGCGCCTAAAGAAATTGTTAAAAATGCTCCAACGACTTGTGTCACATTCTTAGCTATCGTCCATCTCTTTCTTAATTTATTATAATGTTCTAATCTTAACAATAGTTGCGCTTCCTTATCTTTCATGTACCTGACTCTATCTTTGTGTTTTCCTATATCCATTTCATATGATAATGAAGGATATAAAGGGGCTGATGGTTCTTTTGTTTTTACATCTTCCATTTTTAAATGAATATTTTTATTCATATTCATTTTGTTTTTGCTAAATTTCAAAAGGGGCCTATTTTGCATTTTGATTTGTTAATTTCAAGAGGACCCTATTTCTGCATTTGGATTTGCTAAATTTCAAGGGGGCCTAATTTAGCTGTTTTTTTTTATAAATTTCAAGAGGCCCCTATTTTAGCATTTTGGAGCTGATTTTGTAGGTAGGGTAGTTAATTTTGGGGCTGATTTTGCAGGTGTGTTAATTTTGGATTTTTTTAATAAATTTCAGGAGGACCCTATTTTTGCATTTTTCATTTTTGTATCTACTTAGGTATGGGATCCGGTGCAGAGCGAAGCGAATGCGCCGGATCTCGTACCCTATACTACTCTCATTGCAATATTAGTGACACGCTGCTGGAATGGGGCCAAAGCATAGTATTGCATAGTTGACACATTACCCCCAGTGGTGTCAATAAATAATGCATATAAGATCCCTCCAAGACACAGGTTAGGGTAATTGGTGCCAACTGCTACCCTATCCGAATGATTCATACGGTAGTATGGGTCTTGACCTTGTGCTTGTCTGCTTTGATCAAATTTTATAATTTCCTGGGCAATTTCCGGCTTATTGACATAATATTCATACAATGCTATCGCAGATTCTCTCATCACTTGAAGCCATGCCTGGATGAAGAGGTATGTTGTCTGCTTGTAATGGGTGTAGATCATTGAACAATAATCTCGAATTGCTAATTCGATCTGTGTTTGCTCCATTCCTTCTTCAAATGCGTCAATGAATCGCTGGCGAATCTGCGCTGTAAATGGAAGTTTGGTCAAAACATTTTTCAGAGTTGACAGCATGAGTGGGACCAAGTTAAGCTGATCTCTTGTGACCATTGTATTTAGAGCCGTGGCAAGGGTCTCAGCTCTCTTTATAACCCATGCGGCCAGTGTATCCTGGCGATTATGGACTTGTACGCCAAAACATACAACTATCGCCAAGACTGTTAGAGCAGGGAACATATCTTCATTGAAGGCCTCCCCTTGGTCAGCATTAGCTATCCAGACTTCGGGTCGTGAATAACCAACATTGTATTCGGCCTCTTCTAGCATAACTCTCCCCTCTCGGATAATCCCAGACCAGATGCTCTCCCTTTATTCCCAATACAAAAGCGGTATATGACATGGTATGGTACAGTACATCAGGCATCATACAGAATCAGGAAGAGGAAGAAACTTTACAAAAGATTTGTTGTACATGGCGCTGGTTCTTTTCTTAGGGAGCAGAGTTCTTTGGTGACGAATGGTGCAGGACAGTTCTTCACGAATTACAAAAAAATGGGAGAGGGGATGAGTGGACTTATTTTCGACAATTTTTACAATCAAACGCTGACAGGTTTCATTCAACATGTTAGCAAGGGAAGGTTTATTTACAACGCCAGCCCAACGCCTGGCCACACGATCAAGTTTCTCTAGTTTCCTGTATTTACAAATGTTCAAGTCACACATGGCCGGCCAACAGAAAGCTATATGGGAAAAAACGAAAGACATGTAGGCGATCCAGATAGAAGAAACACAATTCGAATTACAACGAAGCCTTTTCACAAGCGAGAGACCGCGACAACACCTTTTGTACAATTCTAAAAACTGGCGGTTCCATGATAAATCCGCCTCAAAGTAAACTCCTAAAATTTTCAGAACTGAAACGCATTCAATAACATGATCGTTGATATATACAGTTTCAACAGAAGCAGTGGAGGAGCGAGAGATACACATGTACTTGGTTTTATTTACATTAATGGACAACTTCTTTTGGAGGGACCAGGCAGAAAAAGCATTCACAACAGGTTGAAAATCATGATATGAATCTACGTTATTTAGATGGATGAGGGTAATGTCGTCAGCATATGCAATAATCTTGGTTTGGGGTAAAGCAGGGAAATCATCAACAAGCAGAATAAAAAGAAGGGGACCTAAGATAGAGCCCTGAGGCACACCACTACTAACTTCTTTCCAAGGAGTAGCAACACCATCTACAAACACGCGTTGCTTCCGGTTAAGAAGAAAATTACCAATAAAGCGAAGCGTAAAGGGGTCACAAGCAAACCGATCAAGCAGGGTAGACGTCATTTTGTAGACGAATTAAATCAATATAATATTCATATTGAAAGTAAAAAACATAATGAAGAATTATTATGCCAAGTATATTATAGAGATACTGTTTATAAAAGAAAAATGGTAGAAATGCCCCAAAGATATGATAATGACACATATGTGGAATTCTATTCTAATTTAAGCATTAATTTATTAAAATCATATATAAATGGTTTAGTACAACAAGAAAAAAAATGATATGTGGACAACACCTTATACTATTAACAATGACCATAATCATAATAATCCTGTGAATCATATTGAAGAATCTGATAATAATGATTCTAATACTACATATAATCAAAATTTATCCAAATTTCATTTTTTAACAATTGAAAATAATAATGGAATAGTTGAAGATACTATTAGACTACTATGTGTTGGGTCTACAAAATTTTAATTAGGATTCACATCTAATCAATTTAAAATTTTATTATCTTAAATAAAAACTAAAAATGATTCAGATTATGGTGGTGTTATTAAATTTTCCAATAGAGATCAAAGGCCAATAATTTTCTCTATTATATAATATAGATATTTCTCTATCAGATAATAAATATAATTTGGAATTAGATATTCCTATCAGGGAATGGCATCCTATACCAAAAAGTGTAATTTATGATGTTGATGAAGAATCAATAGTTAGTGAAAATAAATTTAAATTATCTTTTAATAAGACTTTATATGATAAAGAAAATAAAATATCTAAAGAACGTGATATTATACGTGAATGTTTCATTATCTTCCTAATTATTATTCTAGTCATGAAAATAATGTTACAAAAGAAATGTATGCTGATTTAAATAAAGAAATCTATTATTGTGTTTCACATCATGATAAAACGGTAATTCATTTCTTTTATTTAAATTTCGGGGAAGATAAGGATACTATCCCTTATTTTAAAGAAATTAATGATATTAAAGAATTTGATGTTGAACTTTTAGAAATTGTAAAAAACGATTAGAAACTAAATATAAGGTTCATAAATTTTTAGATGTGATAAATTTTTAATGTCCATATCTAAATTTAAAACAAAAATTTTTTCTTTAAAAAACAAATAATGGAAAATACCAAGTTTTATTGTGTCTTATGTAAAAGACAGTTACAAACAAAAAGAAGTTATCAATCTCATTTAAAAAGTAAAATGCATTTACAAAGTGTAGATCGAGCTGATGAGGGAAATATATCAAAATTAAATAATTACAAAAACTATCTAGATACCTACTGATATAAAAGTTTTTTTTGATAAAATATTTTTTTAAAAAAATATATATTTGATGATTATTCACATTCGGAATATAAAAAAGTTTTTAATGGTGAAGATTTTTTTGGGGAAATCGAAGGTTCTAGTACTTCGCCCGAAACAAATAAAAGATATTTATTCAATGAAACTGACAAAACCGACGAATCTGTAACAGATATAAAATATTTCTTTGATGAGTCTGTTGAACATAATGAAACCGATGAAACTTTTTATGATGTATTAACAAACTTCTATAATATATTTAAGAAATCTTTCAAATGTTATATGAATGTAGAAGTACTTTATACAAAAAATGGGCCTGATGGAATTTCTGAAGAAATAATACAAGGCCATTTTACTCAAACTCAAGTAATCTTAAATGTAAATGATATACAACCATATATAAATATACATGATATACATATTTGAAACAATGATAAATAAATGAAAAGATACTATAACAGAAGCTCAGTTGCGTGAATCTGGTTGGAGATTTATTGCAATGCTATCTAAGAAAATAGTAATTGACAAGTATAAAAATAATACTGGTGGTAGTTACATAGCCCTTCCTTTCAGTTCTCCACAAATAATCAACATACAGAATGAAGATGAATATTGTTTTTTTGTGGAGTGTTATAGCACATTTGCATCCTGCAAAATATCACAAAGAAAGACTAAGTCATTATAATAAAGAAGAATATATAAATGAACTTGATCTCTCTGATGACTTAGATGAAGGTCCGTATAATTATAATAGGTAAATAAAGTTTCATAAAAAGAATAAAAATTTAATAGAAGTAAATGTTTTTGAATTAAATGTGAAGTATGTTTCTATTGGTGATGTTACTCCCTTATACCCCGGAGATATTGAAGTTAATAACATTGTTTATAACAACTTAAAAGAATTTTATTATAATAACAAAATTTTATGCCAAACAGAAATAGTATACAATGAAAGAGGAAATTACATGCATCATAATATTATTTACAAAGGAAATGTAATATGTACTGAAAAATATGAAATTATAAAAACATTATCACCAATAATGATTAATCATAATAATTATAAAGGACGTGGATTTCCCTATAAGTATGAAACAATATTCATCTCCATCATCAGAATATAGACGTAAGTCAGAGATGTTACCGCAACTATATAAAAAACAATATCAACAAGAGTTACAAATGTTACATAATCAATATCTACAAGAATGTCAACAAGAAGAAACTATATTATTTCACAAATATATTGAAAAAGAATTGAATCTTGAAGATAAAGAATATTTAAGATTATCATACATAATCTACCAACAATGTAATTCTCAATTTTATGAACTACAATGTCATCCAAAAAATCTACAACAATATAAAGAACATTGTCAACAAAAAAATCTACAAGAATATCATAGGGGTAAACATATATTAAGTAAGGAATATCATGAACAATATGAAGAACAATGTCGAAGGCAATATGAAGAACAATTTCAAAAAAAAATATCAAGAACAATATCAAGAACAGTTAAAAATATTACAACAGGAATATTAACAAAAGTTAAAAATGTTAAAGCAGCAGTTAATGCAACCAGCACAAGCGAATATACTATATTATCAAGGTCATTACATATTGTGTAAAGATATTTCTATATTTACAAAAACTTCAGATAATGCTAATTTTCCCTGTCTCCAATGTATGACGAGCTTTAGAACTAAAGAAGAAATGAATAGACATTTGGAGAATTCTCAACAAAATGAAGCGGTTAATAATACTTTTACTAAAGAAGATTATTTAGTATATAATAAATGGTATTACAAAAATAAAGTACCCTTTATTATATATTGTGATTTTGAAGCATATAATGTTAACATGACACAAAGTTCTGGTAAGCATTTGCTTGAACAAAAACCATTATGTTGGGGAATGTACATTCATTCAAATTATCCTGAATTATTTAAATCAGAATATTATCAATACTATGGTGAAGATAGTTCAGAAATGTTTACAAAGAAAATAGAAGAATTACAAAAATATTTTTCACAATTGCTTAAAACAAATAAACCAATGCTTCCATTAACGTGTGACCAATTAGTACAATTTGATAATGAAAAAAATTGTTATTACTGTGGAAAAGAATTTACAACTTATAAAGTAAAAGATCATGATCATCTAAATGGATTATATGGAGGTGCAGCACATAATTCTTGTCATCTTAATGCTAATAAATTTAGATATAACTTTGTACCTTTATATTTCTACAATGGTTCTAAATATGATTTCCATTTAATAATAAAAGATCTATTCTCATCTGAAAAATTACAACAACTAAGAACAAACGTACTATGTAAAACAGAAGAAGAATATTTTTCAATGCAATTTGGTTGTATTAGAATATTAGATGCATTTAGATTTTTTAATCCTTATTCATTAGAGTTCATGGGAAAAACTTTGAAACCTGAACAATGTAAAATATTAAATAAATATAATTTAAAACCTTTAAAAGGTATTTTTCCCTACGAATATTTAACTGGAGATATAGATAGAATAAATGAAATAATGCAAGAACATCAACTTTCTTCACGTGACAAATTTAATCAACATTAAAACAATCACAACTATCTGAAGAAGATTATGCATAAGCTGAAAAAAATTGGAAAGAGTTAAATTGTAGAACAATGTATGATTATACAATGAAATATCTTCAGATAGATGTGTTAATCCTTGCTGATCTTTTTGAAAACTTTCGTGATATGTGTATAGAATATTATGGAATAGATCCATGTTATACATATAGTACACCAGGTTTAACATGGTTGGCAGGATTAAAACATACAAATGTTAAACTTAAATATTATAAAGAAAGTTCTTATGATAAATTGTTATTTTAGGAATCGGGAATTAGAGGTGGTGTTTCATCTGTTCTAGGTAATAGATATGTTAAATGTTATAATAAGAAAGTAAATCCTGATGATTACGGTTATTTAAAAATTTTAAATCCAGAAGAGAAAGATTTATTTATAAAATTGTTTAATCAAAATATAGAAGGACTTATATCAAATGAAGAGAGTCAAGCAGCAGTTGATGAATTCATGAGAGAAAACAATTTGTTATATAATGATTTTAATAGCTTATATTCTTCTTGCATGATACAAGAATTACCAACAGGTGAAATGGAATGGAGTACCATTCTTGAATACGAACCTACATTAGATGGTGAAAATAATTGTGGTTATATATATGAAGTTTATTTAGCATACCCTGATTATATAAAAGGCGCAACAAAATATTATCCTATAATATTAGGCAATAGCGTTCGACATTCATTGGTCCTGAAAGAATTTCGAAAGCGATGAGACCTCGCGCACTAACTGAAGCCCACACAGTAACAGACCGAGTCACACCAGATTTCACTGCATGGCGGATATGAGGATTGGTCGTATCCCAATAGTGTAAGTTGTTTATTAACACTTCCATTTAAATGGAAATTGCATTCATCACTGAACGTAATTTTCCTATTGAAAGTTGGATCTGCATTGAGGCGATCAATCATGCTCTCACAAAATTGAAGTCTTCGGTCCTCGTCACCGTCCACCAGTTCTTGTGAATACGTGGGTTTATAAGGATGGGCTCCAATTTTCATAAGGACATTATGAACTGACGTATGTGAAATGCCCACCACTGATGCCACTTCGCGAGTTGATGTTGTTGGATTGCTGTCGATTAAGCCCCTTATTTCAGCAGTTTGCTCATCACCGGTGGCTGTTACGGGCCGTCCAGATCTAGGCCGATCATCAATAATGGAACCCGTCTCAAGGAATTTCTTCTTCCAATAGTACATTGAGCTGTGCGATGGGGCGGGCTTATTAAATTTTTCTTCAAACATTTCACATACTGTAGCCACGCTCTTATAAGATATTAGCCACGAAACGATGTGAGCTTTTTCAACAATGCTTAAATCAGCCATTTGGTAGGACACTTTCAGTACACTTCAATGAAACACAGTCAACGAGTCAAATGTCTCGAGTTAGCTACGCGTTCGTATTCAAGGTCATGCTGTCTGTTATCGATTCGAATCTGATGACAGCTGATGACATCACATTTTCATCAATACGCGACAGACTTGCCAACAATTCTTTAATTAACATTAATTTGATTAACATTTAATTTATCAGTCCTCCTTTACTTATCATAAGATGATGATGCTCTGAGATGATGGCAACCATTAGGCTACCAAGTATCCGAAAATAGCGTAACTTAAAAAGAAATAGTTTTCATTCTAACTAAATGCCTTTTTATTTTGAAAATGTGTAATAATTCGAAATACAGTTTATGCAATATTCCAAAGACTTTTTTACACCCGGTATAATTAAGAATGTTAATGACTGGACTTTTAAAACACAAAACGAAATTATGTTAGAAATAAACCTAGCAAAACATGAAGATCGAGTACGGTATGTGAAAGATAAAGAATCTCAATTATTATTAAAATTAGAACATTATGATAAATTAAGAAAAAGATGGACTATAGTTAAGAATGTAACACAAGGTATTGGAGTAGCATTGTCTCTGCGAAGTAGATTCCCCATTTCATTTTCTGTCTCCGTTCCTCATTCTCTCCGTAACTGCTGCTCTTGGAAGAGAGAAAAGACGTTCTACTCGTACGTAATCTGAAAATGGGAACGGCGTTCCCAGTTATCTCTTGCATAAATGAAAAGAAGATTATACTACTTATAATTTTATTGCGAAATCGACATAAATGATACATTGTCTTGTGAAGAGTTAAAGATGTATTCACTGCTTTCCAACAATCTTTTTTCGCTTTCAGATTCAAAATAGTCTTCTATGTACGTAAAATGTTTTAGAACATAATGAACACTTAAAGATGAAGTATGAAATACTTTGTGAGATTCAGATAACTTATATAGTTTTATTAGAAAAGTTACAAAAATTTCAGTGAGAGTTTGATCTTATGAGTCATTTCAAGTTTTTTACAAAACACACCATTGATGTTGCTTCTAATTGTCGCAATTTTTGCAAGCACTTTTCCTTGGGTAATTGCACATTGCATCCCTTTATTATTCACAGTTTTTTCAAGTTGTATTAGTTTTGACAACGTTCCAACACATAAATTGGTAGTTAACATGGACGATTGATCAACTTGAAAGTATGGAATTTCTTCAATAGAGTTTAATGAATTTCTTATTTGATTAAAAATCTCTCTTCTTTTATCAACTTCACTCTTGGCCACATTCTTTTCCTTCTTCTGAAAGTGTTTTTCATGTTCAATGATTTTCAGTTTAAATTCTTCTCTTCTTCAATGAGTGTATAGATTGAATCACAAAAATTGAGAAAATGGCGATGAATATTATTGCTCATTTTGGTGAAAACGTTCATGAACTTCTTTCGAATGGCATTGATGTATTCGACGATTTTCTATATTCGGGATCGGTCCGTTGTTCAATCTCCAACTCCTGCGGTCTGAGTTTCCTCTTCTCAGACAGAGCTCTTCGAATATCTCCGATCGTCGATGTCTGCGGCAGTTGTGTAAACTTCTTTTTATTTAACGTTAATAATTTGGTTGATGGAATGATGTAGTTTCTTAAACGATTTTTCTACTAACCACTGAAAAGAAGTGACCGCTCTAAAACTGAGAATTATAATGATCTTTACAAATTGATCTTCTCTTTAACGCACGATTAATTACCCCAATAGCTCGCCTGACGTATCCAAAAATTATTACTATTTCTACCACTTAAAAATAAAACCATCAAATTAAACGTTAACCAAAAACGGAAAAGGTGCAAGTCGAACGTATAATATAACTTTCCAAAATCAGCACAATAAGATTTCAATGAATCAGTACTTCTGAATACAAAGAATGTGATACTTATCCAGAAGAAGTGAATAGGGAAGTCACTGGTGGAGTTCAGCAGGCGAGTAAGACGGAGTTCAAGATAGTGAGCGGTTGTTGGTCGTTGTCGTTTGGTCTTGGTAGATAAGTTTATATATTATATTTTCCTTTGACGACTGAGTTTCCATGGGAGAAAATGCTGTCCGCTGTAGGCCCAACTCCGGAGTTTAAATAAAACATGGCTACGCGATGTTCGAGCATTGTCGCTAAATTAAATACACTCAGCGCCAAATAATTTCCAAAAGAGAAATAAACGACCAGGATCATGAGCCGAAATCCGTGCGTCAAATAGTAACGCGGTTCAAAATATTTGCACATTAAACTAATAAGTCCTCTGATCTCACTCGCAAAGATGGATTAATACGGAGACAGTAAACACCGCATGGCGAGAGAGAACAAATCCATTGTCAATTAACATTAAGTCATCAAAATGCTTTTCCTGATGTAATTCGGCTGCATGTAATAAATTGGAATATGATGAAAAGAATTCACGAGTTTGAGATGTTGTCAGTAATGTAATCATTTGGAATATTGTAATATAAGTAGGCCGGGATCCGCCGATAGATATTTGATAAGCCAAGATTATGATAATACCATGAAATAAACGCCATGCTTGTAAGTGTGAAGATTACAATACTCATTCTCGTGAGGAGCCTCGTCCCGAGGATCACTGAAAAAGCAAGCAGAACAGATAATTAAAGGAAAATGAGCATCGATATGTCGAGTGACGAAGGAAACAATAAATTGATAAGATTGAATAGTATTAAAAATAGAACGAGAACGGAATGGCAGTTAGATTAATATATACATTACATCACGTACATGAGGAAAAAATGAAAAACGACGAAATAAGGAATGAGATAATATTGAAAACTTAAAATACACCACGAAAAGGAGGTCAGGACAGGCAATATATATCAGTCAGATGCGGCGAAAAATGGTATATGCAGATTTTGGATCATGAAAATAAGTTCTGATGTTTAGATTGGCCAAGCAAGACCGTACCTGAGGCCGGAAGAGAAATGGCCCGATAAAGGTCCATCCCAGAAATGGATAGATTTCTTCGATGACTTGGTAGAAGGCTTTTACGGCCGCAGATGAAAGCTTATGAGGGAGAAAAAATAGAATGCCGCGCCGACAACTGAGGGCGCTAACTCCGCACGGCCGCTGGGTAAAATCTGCTGTAAAGTTGAGATAGTCCAGGAGGCCGAATCTCCCAAGCGGGGCAAGTGTAGAAAGGGATGAGAACCTACAAAAACCCGCCTGGGAGATACGACGAAGAGTCTAGTTGGCCGACAGGCGGCGACTGGCCACGGTCGCGTGGGGGCATAGTAATTACTGTAACAAACGAGCGTCAAACGCTCCACAATGTCGGCCTTTGTTAATTGGATGTTATAGTTAGTCTTAAATTCAAAGGCCGAAGTGGCCACCTCCTCCATAAGTGATACAAAGTCATGTGGCTGCACCTGTACCACCGGTACGCCGTCGGTGCGACCAAGGACGAAGTGGAGGACACAGGAAGTCATGTCCTCCGACGCAGATGATGGTGCGTTGATGTGTCCGTTCAGTTCATCAGATGTTACTGTGAGGACTCCGACCCCACCCACATTATTTAAGCCCGCCTGAAAGAAACCAGAAAAAGGTTGAATAAGAGTGTAGAAGAGCATTGATTGGGTGAATAAATAGATCGATAGAGAAGAAGCAAGACAGGAAAACTAAACGAGAATATTTATGAAGTTAAGGGGAATCGCGAAGCCGGTTGCGAAGTGGATATCGCGAATGAGGAGATGGGGGCGGATTAGGAGAGGGTTGCGGTGCCTGTTGCGGTGGAGGTTGCACTGGTTCGGAGGGCGAGGTAGTTGGAGTACTAGTGCATGGAGGATCAGGGGCGAATGAAGGGAGTAGTGGATCCGACTCAGCTGGTCTGAAAGAGGGCAGATAGGGATCCGTAGCCAATTTGCAGCGATTGAGGTTAACAAATTGCTTTTTCGATCGTGGTTCGTTAATGGGCAAGAGAAAGGCATTCGTGTCAGTAATGTCGAGCACACGATAAGGTCCACGCCACAATTTCTGCAATTTTTTAGAGATCCCTTTCTTCGGTTGCGGCGTATAGACATATACGCGATCACCAATAGAAATTTTTCGAAGGGTATCCGTAACATCTTTATCATATTGCTCTTTTTGTCGTCTTTGTGCTTCAGCAGCCTTTTGCCCTGCGATTTCCCAGGCAGTGCTTAAGCGCTCTACGAGACGATTTTTATATTCGTCGACGTCAATTGGATTATCCGATTGAGAAAAACTTTGCAAAACCAGGTCACAAGGAAGATGAGCGTCTCTGCCAAATACGAGAAAATATGGGCTCTCTTTCGTAGAAGAATGCGTGGACGATCGGTAAGCAAACAGCATTGGTGGGATAAAATCGTCCCAATCTTTTTGACTTGAACTAACATAGTGAGAAATCATTTTGACCAATACCCCACACATGCGTTCCACCAATCCGTCGCATTTTGGATTGTATGCTGTGGTAAATATCTTGTGTGTATCTGTGAGACGGCAAATTTCTTTAAGAAGACTGGACATAAAATTAGCTCCCCGGTCCGATAAAAGTGATTCTGGGCAACCGTAACGGCAGACAATTTCGTTGAAAAATATCTTGGCAATAGTAACGGCGGTTTGATTGGGCATAGGGAATGCCTCGATCCAGCGGGTTGCGTACTCTGCGAAAATAACGATGTGCTTGTTGCCATTGTTGGAGACAGGGAAAGGTCCGGTTATGTCGACGGCCCATCTATGAAAGGGAGGTGCAATAGGAATAGATTTTAGCGGTACCTTTCCTTTGCGATAGGGATTATTTTTGGCATTGCAGGACGCACATTCTCTCACCCATTTGGAAACATCCCGCTTAACTTTAGGCCAGTAATAGAAGCGCAAGATTCGAGACAAAGTTTTTTCAGCTGCGAGATGTCCGCCAAAAATTCCTTGGTGAAATTCAAGAAATACGTGATTTCTGTAAGAGGGAGGCAAGACCAGAATTAAATTCCCCTTGTCTGTTAATCTATATAGAGTTCCATGGCGTAATCTAAAGTTGCCAAATTTGACTCAAAAAGTTCGAGTAAAATTATTTATTGACAGACTAGTTGACACAGTCACAATGTAATTAAACGTTCGTATTACACCTTTTCGCTAATTTGCTAGTTTCTGTTATCGTCACAAATGAAAGAATTATACTATAGAAATCGCTAAATTGTCAGGTCCACGTTGCTACTAAAATACAACAACTTATATCAAGATATAGATAACAATTCACGTAGTTAAACTAGCAATACCTAACAAAACGGTAAACCACGTTAAGAAATTGAGTTTCTGACGAACACAAGAGTTACTCAAAATCCGATTCACAAGAAGCTAACCACAGGTATGAAAGATACTCTACTGCCGTAGGACTCTTAATCGGTGAATTCTAGTCACCTCCTACGCCGCCAGGATTGAACAATAGTGAGACTAAGGCAATTCCTGAAATTTTAACCCAACTGAACCCAAGTTTTAAATAATGAATTTTTTTTATTTAACATACACCCAAGTTTTAAGTAATGAAATTGTCTTCTTTTAACATACACCCAAGTTTTAAATAATGAAATTTTTTATTTAACATACACCCAAGTTTTAAGTAATGAAATTGTCTTTATTTAACATACACCCAAGTTTCAAATAATGAAATTTTTTTATTTAACATACACCCAAGTTTTAAATAATGAAATTGTCTTTATTTAACATCCAAGTTTTAAATAATGAAATTGTCTTTATTTAACATACACCCAAGTTTTAAATAATGAAGTTTTTTATTTAACATACACCCAAGTTTTAAGTAATGAAATTGTCTTTATTTAACATACGCCCAAGTTTTAAATAATGAAATTTTTTTATTTAACATACACCCAAGTTTTAAGTAATGAAATTTTTTTATTTGACATACACCAAAGTTTTAAATAATGAAATTGTTTTTATTCAGCATACACTCAAGTTTTAAATAATGAAATTTTTTTATTTAACATACACCAAAGTTTTAAGTAATGAAATTGTCTTTATTTAACATACGCCCAAGTTTTAAATAATGAAATTTTTTTATTTAACATACACCCAAGTTTTAAGTAATGAAATTTTTTTATTTGACATACACCAAAGTTTTAAATAATGAAATTGTTTTTATTCAACATACACTCAAGTTTTAAATAATGAAATTTTTTTATTCAACATACACCAAAGTTTTAAGTAATGAAATTGTCTTTATTTAACATACACCCAAGTTTTACACCCAAGTTTTAAGTAATGAAATTTTTTTATTTGACATACACCAAAGTTTTAAATAATGAAATTGTCTTTATTTAACATCCAGGTTTTAAATAATGAAATTGTCTTTATTTAACATGTACACCCAAGTTTTAAGTAATGAAATTGTCTTTATTCAACATACACCCAAGTTTTAAATAATGAATTTTTTTTATTTAACATACACCCAAGTTTTAAGTAATGAAATTTTTTTATTTAACATACACCCAAGTTTTTCAAAATAAAAATAATAATAATACCCCAAGTTTTTATTTAAACATACACCCAAGTTTTTCAAAATAATGAAATTTTTTATTTGAAAATGGAAACTCAAAAATGGAAGAGAATGAAAAGGAATCATTATATCCTTCTATAATTAAGAATGATAATGACTGGACTTTTAATACACAAAACGACATTATGTTAGAAATAAACCTATCAAAACATAAAGATAAAGAGAAAGAATCTCAATTATTATTAAAATTAGAACATTATGATAAATTAAGAAAAAGATGGACTATAGTTAAGAATGTAACACAAGGTATTGGAGTAGAACTTGTATCATGCATTGTCTCTGCGAAGTAGATTCCCCCATTTCATTTTCTGTCTCCGTTCCTCATTCTCTCCGTAACTGCTGCTCTTGGAAGAGAGAAAAGACGTTCTACTCGTACGTAATCTGAAAATGGGAACGGCGTTCCCAGTTCTTCACATCTCTCGCATAAATGAAAAGAAGATTATACTATTTATAATTTTATTGCGAAATCGACATGAATGATACATTGTCTTGTGAACAGTTAAAGATGTATTCACTGCTTTCGAGCAATCTTTTTTCGCTTTCAGATTCAAAATAGTCTTCTATGTACGTAAAATGTTTTAGAACATAATGAACACTTAAAGATGAAGTATGAAGTACTTTGTGAGATTCAGATAACTTATATAGTTTTATTAGAAAAGTTACATATTTTCGTGAGAGTTTGATCTTATGAGTCATTTCAAGTTTTTAAAAAACACACCATTGATGTTGCTTCTAATTGTCGCAATTTAGCGAGCACTTTTCCTTGGGTAATTGCACATTGCATCCCTTTATTTTTCACAGTTTTTTCAAGTTGTATTAGTTTTGACAACGTTTCAACACATAAATTGATAGTTAACATAGACGATTGATCAACTTGAAAGTATGGAATTTCTTCAATAGAGTTTAATGAATTTCTTATTTGATTAAAAATCTCTCTTCTTTTATCAACTTCACTCTTGGCCACATTCTTTTCCTTCTTCTGAAAGTGTTTTTCATGTTCAATGATTTTCAGTTTAAATTCTTCTTTTCTTCAATGAGTGTATAGATTGAATCACAAAAATTAAGAAAATGGCGATGAATATTATTGCTCATTTTGGTGAAAACGTTCATGAACTTCTTTCGAATGGCATTGATGTATTCGACGATTTTCTGTATTCGGGATCGTTCCGCTGTTCAGTTTCCAACTCCTTCGGCCTGAGTTTCCTCTTCTCCGACAGAGCTCTTCGAATATCTCCGATCGTCGATATGTGCGGCAGTTGCAGGTCGCAGAATTCACTTCTCAATGTTCCCGTTCAGTCCTACAGATAGAATCGAACTGAAAAGAAGAGAAAATGACGCAAAGAAGTTGTTTTTGGAGGAAAATCAGCAGAAGGTTCCATTCTGTTAATCGAATCATTGTTCATTAACTTCGTTGGAGTAGCATTGATGTATTCGACGATTTTCTGTATTCGGGATCGGTCCGTTGCTCAATCTCCAACTCCTTCGCCTGAGTTTCCTCTTCTCCGACAGAGCTCTTCGAATATCTCCGATCGTCGATGTGTGCGGCAGTTGCAGGTCGCAGAATTCACTTCTCAATGTTCCCGTTCAGTCCTACAGATAGAATCGAACTGAAAAGAAGAGAAAATGACGCAAAGAAGTTGTTTTTGGAGGAAAATCAGCAGAAGGTTCCATTCTGTTAATCGAATCATTGTTCATTAACTTCGTTGGAGTAGCATTGATGTATTCGACGATTTTCTGTATTCGGGATCGGTCCGTTGCTCAATCTCCAACTCCTTCGGCCTGAGTTTCCTCTTCTCCGACAGAGCTCTTCGAATATCTCCGATCGTCGATGTGTGCGGCAGTTGCAGTCGCAGAATTCACTTCTCAATGTTCCCGTTCAGTCCTACAGATAGAATCGAACTGAAAAGAAGAGAAAATGACGCAAAGAAGTTGTTTTTGGAGGAAAATCAGCAGAAGGCTCCGTTCTGTTAATCGAATCATTGTTCATTAACTTCGTTGGAGTAGCATTGATGTATTCGACGATTTTCTGTATTCGGGATCGGTCCGTTGCTCAATCTCCAACTCCTTCGGCCTGAGTTTCCTCTTCTCCGACAGAGCTCTTCGAATATCTCCGATCGTCGATGTGTGCGGCAGTTGCAGGTCGCAAAATTCACTTCTCAATGTTACCGTGAAGTCCTACAGACAGAATCGAACTGAAAAGAAGACACATCCGATCGTCGATGTCTGCGGCAGTTGCAGGTCGCAGAATTCACTTCTCAATGTTCCCGTCCAGTCCTACAGACAGAATCGAACTGAAAATGACGCAAAGTTGTTTTGTAAGTAAAAACAGCAGAAGACTCCGTTCTGTTAATTGAATCACTTTTCACTGCTTGGAAAACATTTCATCAGAGAAATGACACAACTGCTGATCGTCCTGCAAACGTATTTTCCGCTCATTTGTTCTCTTAGTCATCTTTTCTATCAGCAACTCACTTATTAATAGAAAATCTTTCAAAATCGATTAATGAACTATTTTGTTAAATTACATCCATTTTGTTCAAAGTGAAAAATTCAGACCTGCCAAGCAGGTGAGCAGGTGATAATCTTAATTAACAGTTTACACGCGGCTTAGTGACAACTGTATTTTTGATCCTTTTTTCTGCTAGGCCCGGTCCAAATATTGGTATGCAATATTGATGCTGGTTTTTCTATAACCGCGTTAAAATCACAGGTTAAACTTGAAATTAATAATTAATTATCTAAAGTTAGAGATTATTTCACGATGGCAGCGGATAAAACTATGACAGCAAGTGGTTGCCACGCTATAATTATATTGAACCAAATTCACACAAATGTAACAAACGGTATAGGAATCACATAAAAGTTTCACGTTCACTCTTCAGCAGGCAGAGAAGGATGATGATCACAGATGTCATACCCGACACAAAATTTCGTACTGAGTCTCACCTTATTGGGAGCAGTACCGAAAATTGAAAGTCACGAATGATTCTTCTTCGACTTGTGGTGTGTTGTTGTTGTCGTGTTTTTTTCGGTCTCAGGCCCACAGCTTTTGTAGTCTCTTCTCTTCCGTCGCGATAGATATTTTTTACCATCGCCTGGTGCCTCGTAGCAACTCTCATGTTTTGTTGGCATTTGATTGTTGTCCATAGTAGCCGCTCAGTTTCACTGTTATCATTCGCTCATTCGCTGTACGCCCTTGTGGCGCCTGAAATTAACCTTGTGAGCTTATTTCGCGATGTTGGAAAGCTTGCTTTGTTGACTTAAGTTCTTAACGTGGTGTTGGGATTAGCGCGCCGATAGAATTTGTCGTAATAACTCATGAAGTGATGCTAGCTAATCTCTAAACGAATATTAATTAATTTTATTTCAATATTTATGATGTCAGGATTTAATCCTAATTTCCCTGCTACTACAGGTTTTCCCAGTCGAAAATATCCATTTCTCAAATGAAAATGACCATTTCTCAAATGAAAATGTCTATTTCTCAAATGAAAATGACCTTTTCTCAATTGAAAATGACCTTTTCTCAATTGGAAATGACCACTTCTCAATTGGAAATATCTATTTCTCAATTGAAAATGTCCATTTCTCAATTGGAAATGACCAATTTTTTTTCATTTTTTCTTTAGCCTTAACAAGTTTTTTCTCTTTGCATTAGGTGATACGCGTTAAATTTATCGTTTATCTGCAATGTCTGCTATTCATTGTGGGTATCTATGACCGAAAATAAACCACATTAGTTACATAGCTAACTGTAACAGCTTTGGTTTAATGATTAATGTAATTTATTTTTCCAGTCAATGATGAAAGAAAAACGAACCATTTTGCTAATATGTGAGGGTCATAATTTGATTGCAAAACAAGAAAAATTACAGAACGTTATGATTTAACTCCACAATCAGTTAAAAAACAGGCATCATGGCCTCAACAGGCTACAAGTCCTCCATGTCAATCGCTTTAGGAATGAAGGACATTTGATGTCGATCATAATTTGCACAGTCATACGATGGCATCGAGTTCTTAGCCACCTCCGCCGCTGTTTTAAGCATATTGAATCGGTGCATTGTAAGTGAAGAATCGGCGGGTCGCTCGTACAAATCTGATCTGCGATCTTGTAGATGACGTTTCACAACAGCTTTGAACGATGAAAAATATTCTTCAATTGGGTTGAACATTGGGGAATATGGGGGCAAATACTTCACTGAATGATTAGAAGGCAGGTTGACTTCACTTGTCCGTTTATGGGCAGGAGCGTTGTCCATGATGAAAACAACATCTCTGTCTAATAGTTTTTGAGAGCAAACACTTAGAAATTCATTGAAAGTTACATGAGAAACTTTCGTATGAGTCTCAAAGTGGATGAGCCCAGAAATATCAATAGCTGCAATGATATTCAAATTCGCACCTCTTGTTGATGGTCGACTCATCGATGCTGGTACACCTCGCTGGGAGCGGCCAAATGATCGAGAAACCCATATATTATAGTTAGTTTCATCGATATATATTCTTTGCGTATGCATGGCGTTGTCCCGCAACCAGATAGCGAAGTCGTGGCGGAGATGTTTGGTGCGTTGATTATTTCTTTCCTGAGGCTGGACGACAAGCTTCTTCAAACTGTATTGCATGCCATCAAGATGACGATCAACAGTGGATGTACTAACTCTCAGATGAAATTCCTCGAACAGCTATCTTGTAATTTTTTTAACGTCAGTGTTGGATCGGCGTCAAGTTTGTCTCTTAAAAAAGGCTGTATGAAGATCAGTAAGCTTCTTTTCACGATGACCACGTTCGCGTTCTGGAGAATAATCCTCTCGTGCAATACGTTTCGCCGTACTATATTTGATTCCTAAGCTTCTCGACAGGGCAAAAATATTTTCGCCTGATCTCGAAGCCGTTAAGATACGATCTTTGTCTTGACGTGAAACTTTCTTGTATTCGCGTCGTTGTTCAGCCATTGTAAGACGAATTCGTCGATGAAATGATGCTTCACTTGCACAGATCTCACGTGACCTTATCCAATGCGAAACGAGGGACGCGTGCAATTGACTTTCTTTGTGTTGCTATTAGTGTTGTGTTTCGAGCAAACGAATTAGATCGATGAGGTTACTAAAAACTACGAGAGGTTGCCATTGCCAACAATGTGGTTTATTTTCGGTCATAGATACCCACAATGAATAGCAGACATTGCAGATAAACGATAAATTTAACGCGTATCACCTAATGCAAAGAGAAAAAACTTGTTAAGGCTAAAGAAAAAATGAAAAAAAATTGGTCATTTCCAATTGAGAAATGGACATTTTCAATTGAGAAATAGATATTTCCAATTGAGAAGTGGTCATTTCCAATTGAGAAAAGGTCATTTTCAATTGAGAAAAGGTCATTTTCATTTGAGAAATAGACATTTTCATTTGAGAAATGGTCATTTTCATTTGAGAAATGGATATTTTCGACTGGGAAAACCTGTAGTATCTAGGTTGCATACCTATCCGAAAGAGAAAAGTCGCTTCCACGCGACGAAAACAGATACAATATAGGGTATAAGCACAAGTTAAAAGGAGAAGAAAAAGGAGGTAAAGTCATCAAAGCCGACCAGAGGGCTAAGGGAAGAAAAAGTGACGGGGTTTTTACGATATTACTATCCTAACCTATGATTATACCTAGTGTGATCTTATTTAGCTACTCCGGATCTTATTTTGCAAATGTTCTAAAAGGATGGCCCTAAGCTGGGTCTTATTTTTGGGGATATGTACGTCAGCAAAAATACGTAAGGAACTATTGGAAAAAACGGGCACCCATGTGTTGACAGTATAAGTTGTCTGATTTCTGAAGGTTTGTGAGATGGCTTTGCCAAAGAGCCTGGCGCCTGTAAAACTTGTTGGTGGTTGCAAATATATAGCCACCAGCTGGTATGAACCACCCGCCGCGATGCTTTTGAGTTGATTGAGGATTTTACCCGTTACTCGTCTCCATATCGTCAGGTGATCCATATCCGCCAAGTAGCGATACGTGATATGTAAGTTTTGTGTTTTTTCCGTGTGTGATAGTTCGATAGTGTCCCAGCGATTGGCGATAGCTAATTCCTGCAGCTGTTGTATGAATGTACGCAAGATTCTGGGTATTTGTGCGTATAAAGAGGTGCGAAGATTTGAAGTAAAAGTGTGATGAGAATGTGTGGTAGGAATGGTGTAGGGTAGGTTGGGCCGAATAGACTGTTGTTGAATGCTATGGGCTCGTCCCCGAACTCGTCGAGGCTGTCGCACAGGACTGAAAAGGCCGATGCGTGTTCTTCAATCATCCTTTCAGCGCACGCCTCGAGGAATTCGGTTGCAAGCTCGGGAAACGTAGGTGCTGTGGTGTTTCCTATAGTATCTAAATAGTCTACATAGTCTGGGGGAGAGGAAGCAGTCCTATATGAAGGGGGTCTGACAGGGCTGTCTGGTCGCACAGGTCGCTGGTCAGGGTAGTCGCCGGTAACTTCGATTGCCCCAAAGTCTTCCGACCATCCAAGAAGCTCGTCGTGGTCGACTTGCATTATTGGATAGTCATTGACCGGGGATACGCTCGCCCACTGGATATCGATAGGGGTCGAATCAGGAGCGTTGGCTCGGTGGGAGGTTGGAGAGTTCGAACTCTGAGGTAGGGCAAGGGAAGGGTTTGAGGGATAGACTCCCCATTGGGTTCGGCTAGGCAGCGCCAGGGTCGGCCTTCTCTGAGGGCCATAGTTGTTAGATGGGCCATCTTGCGGGCGCAATGGACACCGAACCAACCGTCTGCGAATCTGCCTCGCATGCGAAATTCATGCTGGTGAGGACATTGTCGGTCCGAGACCGGAACGCGTTAGCGGCGGCGCTCTTCCAGTCACGTAAGAGACCTGCCAAAGGAACATTGGACAAACCGAGTACGCGGTCCAAGACTGCCCGTAGACCCATAGACTGTCCAACCACGCGGTTAACTCCCCTCCCTGCCTACGCAGGAATTCGACCAAGGCGATCGTACACTTCTTGGGGAGCCGGAGCTTCCATTAGGTTGAGGTTGGACAGGCCATGGAACCTGTAAATTTCTAGGTTTGTCAGGAGACCCTCGTTTTTAATTAGGGAGTGGAATTCTGTTACAACTCTATATGTGGGAACTGGATACCAGGAAGACTCCGATTTTCAACTGGTCCGGAATAATTTCTACCGGCGCCTCCTGTCCCCGGGTTGACTGAACCAGCAAGAGATACAACCATTGTTAAATCCATTCTGAAAGGTAAATGGTACAGGTGTTCAAAGATGAAAAGACTTGAAAATATTTCGGATTTCCAACGTTTAAGTCCTGCTGTTGAGTGCGCGTACAATTGATAATTCAAAAAAAAACCCACGATGAATTTCGTCATTCCATTGCATTATACTTACATTTGCAACCGAATTATCGTCGTTACCGGATGAGGATGTTGGGGACGTCATCAGATGACGAGAAATCCTCGGACATTGACAAATCACCCGATGACTCAAGAATGGAGTAGGGCCTCCTAATTATCTTCTATGAAGTTGTTGTCGCCGGCGTAGATAGGAAACTCCGCTGATGTCGCTTAAGGGACAAAGATTAAGAAATCTCTTACGACAACCTGCAGCGAAAATGCGATAATATTTTTATAACTAAATAGATGTTGATTAGTTTATTAATTAGAATTAATGTAGACATAGGGCTATATACATGTAGCAGTTTTTCCAGGTAAATTAATATAATGGAATGAAAGTGAAATTTCGAAAATATTAACCACTGCTCAATTTGTTTAATTAAACAAGCTTGAATTTTATAGAAGCAGCTGATTTATATTTATTTAATTTGAAATAAACATAATAGAATGAAAGTGAGATTTCGAAAATTTCAACCGTTACTCAATTCGTTACTCAAATCTCATGCATCTGCTAGCAGATGACATTGAATTTTTATTTAGAGACAATGTGTGAAAATACGAATGTCAATTCCACTTTTATTCAGACTTATACAGTCATGTCTCTTCTGAATGATTTAATATAGGAAGAAAATTAAAAAAAACATGGTTAATAATGTAACATAAAGTGTTCCTATCCTAAAACCCAAGCTTCTATATTTAAAGCTATTTGATTATAAGAACTTAATAATGTTCATACTCCCGAATATCCTATAAAGTAGCACAACATGGCAATGAAACTCACTTCAGAATTGTAATATGAATTGGAGAACGGAGGAACGAAGAACAACGTCTGCTACGGACACTGAATAATTCAACAATGAGTGAAGATCCGATGTGTGCAAGTTCTTTATATATGAACTTGACAAAGCAACTATGAAGAAAGACCTTATCAGACATCACATCCTGGAATTGGTACAGTCAAACAAAATTGATAACTCAAAAAAAGAATTGGAACAACTGGTTTATTTTTAACCTTAGAAATGGAAGTGCCATCAAATGTGTTGAAAGATTTCTGCATGTAAACAGTAGAGTCAATTCAAAGTAATATGGAATGATGGACTGATATATTGACTTGATAGACATGTTAATATCAATAGTCATATACAGGTTTTTCCACCCACATTCGCAAACAATGCAAACAAAATCACTTTAGTGCAAACAAATTCATTAATGGAAGTTTTTTCGATCAAATTCCACATAATTAGCAAGCAGAATCGCCTATACGAAAGCATAGTGCAAGCAATTTCGCTCATGCATTTTTATACTTTATTGTTGCAATCAAATTCGCTTGAACAGCACACAGAATCGCTTAAATCGACTCAATGTGCAATCAATTTCGCTAATGTATTTTACGCTGCTTTACTGCAATCAAATTCGCAAATAAGAAAAGCTAAATGAATCTTTAATATTCAAATTCGTTTTACTTTTAAGCCTGAGGATTTGAATCAAGAATACATATATTACATGTATCCACATGTTACACATGTACATGTTACACATGACCTCTACTGGCTGGACTCTGTCCTTCTTTCAAATGCCTGACGTACATTTCAGTCAATAGTGACTCTATTTTTTTTGATAGATGCTAATCTTTCTCTATTATAAATTTAATTTTTGAGGCTGTGCATCTTAAATGTACAGGACCGCGCTTGGTCGGGTTTGAGCGTCCAGGATGAAGCGGTCGAAACGCGATCGTCCTGACCAAGTTCCTGTTGATGACCTCATTAAAAATAGTCAAATAATTTATATGCATATTTTGTACAATTCTATTTCACGTTTTAGCTTAAGGAACTAATATTAATTCTCTTACACACTTGGTAGATTTTAGATAGCGTAATCCCGCTGTGTTATTAGCTAGATCTGGTATTTTGATTGGAAACAGACCTGTCGTCTTATCATCTGAATGGGCAGACTGTTAAATATGATCTTTTAACGCGACAGCAAGTTTTAAACATGTAACATTTCAATGATTTTTTGACATAAAAGTCTAAAATTGCGTCAGATAACTTTATTACTTTTGTAATTAATCATGTAATCACATCGAGAATGTAAATTCGACGTACAGAAGAAGCTTACTTTCATGACATTGAGTTCAGTATTTTGTATGAAATACTCGAGAATCGATCAATGCCCTCACACGTCGTGGCATCGATCTAACCAATGATTGCATAATGTTGAATATCTCATCATCGTCTTGACACACTTAAATGAATCCAGTAATTCTGTCGTTTTTTGATTTTGGCTTCATTTTCAGAATTCGTTTCTTCACTATTCCTCACAGATTCACTATGGGGTTGATATCCGGGGACGATGGGAGTCAATCCATGCCGATGATATTGTTGGAACAAAATTCTTCCATCGCCCGTTTGCTCCTATGACATGGGGCATTATCTTGGTGAAATACTCCATCTGACCCAGGATACCACTGCTGAAGCTGCTGAATAGCACGATTCCTGATTATTTTTGACACATATCATTCGGTATTCATTTGACTCTCCACAATATAGCTTCGTCCTGGGTCGTAAAATGAGAAACAAGACCAAATAATTACTCTGGTCGGGTGTTTTGTCGTTGAACCATAATGCTCAGAAGTAAGGAAAAGCATCGACATCTCTGACAAATTGTGGACAATTAATGTATCTCTCAATTCAATCATAGTTTCGTCACCACAGATCACTTTATTCCATTAATCTTCTCCCCAATTACGGTGCTGCAATGCCCACTGATAACGTTTTTCTGCCTGAGCCTTAGTCAAAAAAAGAGCTTCTTTTTGGACGCTCAGCACGACAACCGATGTCATACAATCCTCTTTGTATTGTCCTCAGGTAACGGAATCAGATCGGTCTTCTTGTTGAATATCTTTTGCCGTCATTCTCGGATTGCTTGCACAGATGACACTCATACGACGGAGATCTCGGTCTGATAGTTTTGAACCACCACAATCTTGATATTCTAAATCTGCATTTCCAGTTTCGCGAAATTGTTTCAAAATAGGACTTACACTGGCTTTGCACATACCAACAATTTTGCGATTTCAGTCATTGTCTTGTCTGTGTTCTCTGATAGAGCAATAATTCTAATACGCTTTTCATGTCGCTCGTCCATTTCAGAGCTCTATCGCAGATAACGAATAAATGACTCAAATCTAGAAAATTCAAGATTCAGATTGACGTGCTATTGATTTCACGATGTACGTGGTTAGTCATAGCTTAGAGTCGGAGTTTGATGCATAAATTTGAAGTTTGGACTAAAGAAATCAAGCTCTGAGAGAAAAGAAGCTAGATGACTTCCTTATGTGTCAGTGTTTAAAACTTGCTGTCGCGTACTGTATGATATCATCCTGGACTGCTACAAGCATTTTAAAATTAACAACACAAGACCTATTAGAATTTGTGTTCTGTTAACTCATAAATGGGGGGCTCAGTAAATGGGGGTCAGTAAGACAGTAAGTAACTCACAAATAATTGCCGTTTGCAGCAATCACATTTCTGCAGTGGTCAATCAATTTCAATGCTGCTCTTCTCATTACTTGTGGAGTAAAAGTCAAAGTTTCATTTAAGTAGGATTCTAAAGATTCCTTTGTCATTAACTCCAAATCACTTCTCTTCATTTCCAAAGCAGGAAATATCATGCGATCACATATATTTAAGTCAGGTGAATATGGAGCTTGATACAGTAGCTGAACATTCTTGTCTGCTAAAAAGTTTTGAGTGTGGCGTGATACATGTGGTCGAGCGTTATCATGCATCAAAACCATATTCTCCCATGACACCTCTCTTCTTTCATTTCTTAAATCATGGTTAGTGAAAGAATTAACTGTGTCAATCAGAAAATTAGTATACAATTCGGAATCTACAGACTGATTCCTTTCAAGTACTGTAGAAAACGATAATCCATCAAAATTCACAGCAACAATTGCCATGAACTTTCTGTCGACGGTTAAACGTTTAGGAATTTGATCTCTATCAACATCACCATCAGCTGAACACCAAGACCTTCTGGTTTGAGGACAACCAACTGGCCTACAGAAAAACCATTTCTCGTCTGCAACTACAAGATTGCGATGGATATTGCGCCTTGTAAATTTCTCAATAAGCTCAGTGCAGCACAATACACGAGCCTCTTTGTTTGCCTCGGATAAATTATGTGGCACCCACTTATCTTGGATTGATCGCATATGCAGGACTTCTGTCAGATGTCGTAAATCATTCTATGATTTGTATCCAATTTATCAGCAAGCTCGTAGCACGTAATTCTCCTATTCACGGTCACCTCATCAGCAACCATCTGAGTAAGATCGATTCTTTTCTGAGACTTTGGACGCCCACTTCCATCAATTCTATCAAATTGAATGCGACCTTCTCCAAACTCAGTCATAAACTTGTTGTACACGTCTAACTGATATCCGCTTATCACCCCAAGCAGTTGTTATGATCTCGTGTATTTTTGTGCCTTTAAAGTTATTTCTTCTTAAAGTCTCGACGATTAGGTTGATGTCACGACTGTTGATCTCCATTGCGGCAGTCAAAATGAATGCTGGTTTTCGGAATCAAAATTAAAATTGATTTCAAAGTGAATCCATGTTAAAAGTGGCGATGATGGAACAAACATGGAACAAACCAGAGACAATATACATGGATATCTGTATAGTAAGGATTCCGAACACGCCGTAGATGAGAATAGTCGCAAATGAAAAAGAAATCCATGTGCACATTCAAACGTCGATTTTTTGACTCGTGGGAAAATCAATAAGTTATAGCTATGGCTGATTTCTTTACTGATACGAAGCAGTCGTCTTCTACACGATAAATTGTTTTCACTTCAAAATGAAATGAATTTGACTTAGGCTTATTGCAGTTCAACATCTGAACTGTATTATTGCCGTTGCCGTATTGTAACTTACAAAGTTCTTTGATTCAAGTAACACCGAGTTGGTATAGAGCTAAATTGATTTTGAGTAGAGTGTCTCATCCCCTTACTATATAGATATCCATGCAATATAGTAGAGACAATGAACGGTTTGCAGATATGACACAAACTTTTTACAAAAGAATAAAATGATAAAGAATAATATCATAGAATCCAATTAAATGAACCATATAAAAAACGCAATTTTTTATGTGATGACCTATATTATGCAACTCCAATTGGAAGATCCATGACATGGATGCACGATGGCCAGGGTCTTGTCATGATTTATACATTCTACGAAATTCAAATGTTTTTGAGACATTTGAGTCGGGAACTATTGGAAATACGCTCGTTGTGGGTGACTCAGGCTATGCTCTTTCAAATTGGTTAATGGTTCCATTCAATAACCCACAAACGTCAGCGGAGGAGCGTTACAATGCTGCCCATAAAAGAGGTCGTTGCCTTGTTGAAAGATGCAATGGACTACTCAAGATGCGCTTTCGTTGTCTTACAAAACCCATCATGTTTCAACCAACGAAAGCTTCGAAAATTGTTGGTGCTTGCGGAGCTCTTCATAAATTTTGCAATCGAAGAAGAATCCAACTCAATCAATCCTTTACGTCCGTTTTCCAGACTCGCTGGGTTGGACGGGGTTTCTTCTGATGGCTCTTCTCCACAACTCACGATCTAAAGCGTCTTCCTCCTTCAAACGAAATTTCCGCATGTCTTCTCGGACTGTGTGTCTCCACGTTTTCTTCAGCCTGCCTGATGGTCTCTTTCCTTCCACCTCCATCTCGTCCACCTTTCTCAGCCAACTGCTCTCTTCCCTCCTCCTCACATGGCCATACCAGCGCAGCCTCTGCCTGCTGATGACTGCCAAGATGTTCTCAATCCCCATTGCTTTTCTTAGTTCATCATTTGATCTCCTGTCTGTCAGCTTCACCCTGCACATCCATCTCACCACCCTCATCTCTGCTCTCTCCAACAACTGCTCGTGGTCTGACCGCATTGCCCACGTCTCACACCCGTAGGTCATGCATTGCCTCACACACGCAGCATACACCTTGCCCTTTGATGTTAGGAAGGCAGACATCTCCTTGAACTTCTTCCATCCGCCAAGTCAAGACCTCCTCTTGACTCGAGCACATCTCCAAGATAGCAGAAGTTCTCGACTTTCTCAACTGAGTCACCATCCATATCCAGTGAAGTGGTCTTGGGTTGTTGGCTTCGGTCTTGGCTCGCGTTTTCACACCTACTACACGAGTAGTTTTGCGGCGCATTTGCTATCCGTCCTCTGATGTGCGTGCACTTCCAGTGTATCCATTTGCAGCATGAGCAACACCTGATTGCATTGGCACCAACGCCTTTACCACAAATACCACACGGCCACTTGACGGAATAAGACACCTTCAAGTCGTCCCTGTCGTCGGTCACCATGACTTAGTTTTCGCAGCATTGATGGCCAATCCCTTCGCTTCTAGGCTCGCTTTCCACCGAAGAACTGGATGAAGAAATTGAATCAGATATACTGGAGTCTTCAGACATGCACGAAACATTCGGAGAATCATCTATCAGTTCTGACGGAAGCAGAGTTCGTAATGACATTGTTAGACGTGTATTTTTGTGACATTATCTTTCATTTTTACATTTATTCTCGTTTAACTTTTCAGTAATATGCGTTCATGTAAGATATTTTGTATAAATTGATCCAGTCTCAATAATATGTGATTAGATATGTGTTATAGAAAATAAGTGTTCTCCAATTATTTTATTATGGCATTTTCTAATATAAAATCATGTGATTTCGTCTTAACAGGTCCTAATAATGACTAAAGAAGTCGCGCAATTACTTTCGTAGGTCCCGTGATTCGGACCAGCTACGCGAAAATTTGTCTGTATTTACAAAAGGGGAATCGAAAAACACTTATTATTTTCTGTAATTTCTCTCTATATCTCTTTTCTGTAAGTGTGGAAGTTGAAATTGTAGAAATAAATTTTTATATCATCAGTAGCCAATCATAGACTTACTATGGAAACTCTTGCAACGAAAGGAGTGTTACAAACAGATATACAGCACTATTATTTTTTTGGTATATTCGTTTTATCGAGTTATTGATAATAATTATTTCCTGGACGCGTATAAATTTCCCGCAATAAATGAAAATGACAATTTTGCTTATTATAAACTAGTGTTGTGATATTAAAGAGCCAACAGATATTATTGGCAAGAGCCCAAGAGTTTTCAAACAAACAGACATTCTTTCAATATAATGATTGTTTGTTTGTAGAAAATTCATTTAATGAAAGAATTCAATGCGCAATAATCCAAAAAATACAGTAATAAAAACACTAATGAAAACATACCGGAATATAAACACATCAAAACGTACACATATAAAATACATTAACATAACTAATCGTGTGAAACATTGCTTGTGCCCAATTAATTTGCTAATTGAAAATAGCACTAATGACATCGATGTTGTTGTATTCTTTCAAGATCTTTCGTGGCCTCTCGTCAGGAAAGTACGGCCGTAACGTTCTACGCCTTCCATGGACCTACATGTAATTGTTCGTCTTCCATAACGCATCATTATCTAATTGCTCATTACTTCTGTACATTTTAAGTAGTATCATTTTTGTCATTTCATAGTGTCATCGTATTGTATTGTCGATTGTGTAAATCAAAGCCAGTGTTGTCCATCGTGAAGTGTACTCTTCTGTGTGATTCAACGTGCAATCTTGTCATTACGGCCGTACTTTCCTGACGAGAGGCCGCGAAAGATCTTGAAAGAATACAACAACATCAATGTCATTAGTGCTATTTTCAATTAGCAAATAACTACTCGTAACACACTCTTTCCATAATATCAATGTCTTCATTCAATAAATCGGTGATCGGGGAACCTAGTAGTTTTAGTTTTTCCTCAAGATATGTTTTTCTGATCCTGAATTCCTTCTCCTGTATTTTTAATTTTCTCCCCTCGATTCTGATCAGACGATGTCATCTCTGCTTTCAATCGTTTGCGGTACTGCAGTCTTGGATGGGTGTGCACTGTCTCTTCCGTCTCTTCTATCATTCCGGTTGAAAAACCTCCTTCTATCCCTGTAATGATAAACAGATGACATAAACATCTCTAAAGCGCGTCATAATGGAGAAATTTTCTGACAGATTCCATTTCGTCACAAAAACCAAATATAAAAATGAGAAGAGACGATAAGAGTTAAGATAATGCGTGGGCAGTCTAGTGAAAGAGATTATTTCTTTGACTGTTTTAATCCATAATTCAAATACTCAAGGACATCGCAATATTTTCGATAGTTTAACAATGCGTATACACTGTATTTAATTCTGGTAGTAATCATAGTCTAGCATACTTAACAAACAAAGAAATACTTTGCTTGTCCCGAATTCAATGAGAATAATGGTCTATTAGAAAAAGTAATTTATTCAATAGAAAAAAGACACTCTAGTTAGTAACATAGGATCCTTCGGAGTCAATCACTGCTTGGCAGTGGTCAATCAACTTCTTGACCTCTCGCCGCAGAGCATCTTCTTCGAGTTGTCGAGCCCAGTGCAACGCTGCCTGTTGAAGATCGGTATGGTCCTTGAAATCCCTCTTGCTGAAGTCTGCTTTCATCCAATTAAAAAGACAACGATCACACAAATTCATTTCAGGACTATACGGACTCTGGTATACAGTGTCCATCTCTCTGCTTTCCAGAAAGTCTTTCACCACTCGAGCATTATGTGGTCGGGCATTGTCCCACATCCACAGGACTTCTGACAGACGAATGAGATTGGATCTGAGAACCCTCCACAAGTCACCAGTGTGCCTGATGAATTCAATGATCTTGGTGGCATCAACCTTCTGGCCTGGTGGAACAGCTGTGATCGAGAAACGCTTGTTCGCCGTAAAAGCAACCAACAGCATCACCTTCTTGTCTGCCAATGTTCTTCGGGCCACTTGAGGACGCGGTTGGTCTGGTCCCAGCCAAGCTCGATTCTGCTGCTGCTTTGGTTGTCCTTAAAGATAGACCCACGTTTCGTCCTGGACTGCGAATCTGTTGCATTCTGAAGGCCTCCATTCCTTCCTGATGGAAAACTCGACGAAGATGTTTGGCACAATTCACTCGATTCGCCCTTTGCTCGTCCGATAGTGCATGTGGGACCCAAACTGATGCCACATTGCGTAGTCCGAGGTCGTCGGCAAGGATCCGGTGAACGATCGACTTGCCAATTTCCAAGTATTCAGCAAGCTCTCGGACACCAACTTGGCAATCATCAGAAACAACATCAACTGCTTGGATTATTGCAGGTGTCCTGGTAGTCTTCGGACGGCCCACCGAAGGGCCAGGAACAGCTTCATCACCCGAATCTTCACCATCAGAGTCGGCTGCAACTCCAGCACCATCATTGCCAATACGGAATTCTGAATACCACCGGAAGATGGTAGACTTCCCCGCAGATGCTGTTCCGTAGACTTGAGTCAACTCACCAAAGCAGTCGGTTGCAGTAATGCCAAGCCGGAATCTTGTGTCTAAAGAAGTCATTACCATTTCATGCGTTGCACTGTTCTGATATTCTCTTCTTTGTCTGACCACTGACAGGGTTGTGTTGAATGAAAATGGCTACTGATTGGTCGGTAGTTTTCTCAGATACAGTGGATTACGTCACACAAGTGGTTCAATACTAAATCGACAGCAACCACTGTCTGCATCGAAATTCTCATTAATCTTACTGATCTTCTCATTCTACTGATTATTCTCATTTGATCTTACTGGTTGACCTAATAACCATGAAACCAGTTGCATTTGTTGGCTTCTTCCAGATGTTCAACATGTTCTGGGGAGTTGCTTTTTCCTCCTGCTTTGAATGAATCACATTTGTTGCAGGTGTCCGTCTTAAGGGAGGCGAAGGAGACGTGAGGAAAATCAGTTTGAAATACATCATAATACAACCATGGCTTCTGGGGTTGTTGACCTAATGCTTCCTTTTCTTCTTTGTATTTTTGGTACATTTTGAATCTATTGAGCTCTGGATTCAAGAACAATGTCTCGTTTCTCTCTCGACAATAATGGCTGCGGTAGAGTGGAAACTTTCTGATGTGCTCGCGAACTTCATCTCGTGTTTCTTCAGAAATTTTTGAAGCGTTTGAATGGACGCCTCGCTGGTCTCCCGTTGGAATTCCGCTCTCTCTGTCTCTGCATTTGTTCATCACTGTCCTTATTCGACTGTCACTCATGCCGAGCGTATTGAGACTGAAAGATCTGCATACACTCTGACGATGCTTATCCTGATCCAGACCAGCGGTCAGAAAAAACTTTCTGCTGAAGTTTCGATTCGATTCAGATCCAATCCGTCTTCGTATGACATTGATTTCTACAATGCATCCCAAAAGATATTGATCTTGGGCATCTGCGCCCATACTATAGAAATCCTTGAATACTTGTTCCCTTTTATCCTCTGAAATCTTGTCCATGCAAGGATTGGGATGTTTGCAGTCAGGAATCCTCATTTTCCGGGAGGGTTTCGCAACTCCTTTCCGATTTATGTATTCCTCTCCGCGATCCTTACGCTTCTTCATATCAGATCTTTCCTTTCTACTTTGTCCCTTCCTCTTTCTTTTACGACTTTCTTTTGCTGACTTCATCTTCATCACTTGTGGAATTTGTTGAAGACTGCGTCAACTCAGGCGGTGTCTCAAGACAATGTTCTGTCTGTTCTTCCTTACTCTTGTCATCATCTCCCCCTTCGCTTACTTCAACATCAGATTCTGCTTCTCGCAAAAGCTTCTCGTCAGACAGTTTGCCTCGCCATATTCGTTGTGATCCTGTCATTTCAACCATCATTCCCGGTACCAAGTCGTCGGAATCTTGAAGATGGAGGTCCCTACAAGTAATCCAGTTGAATCTTCCTTCACTGACGTCCTCCCATTCCACAAGAACCTCCTTCTTTCCATTGGTCATACGAACAGCACATTTCCGAACATCCAGTAAACTGAAAAAAGGATAGATTCATTTACAAAATATTCTGATCAAATTGATAGTATTTTTTTACTTCGTGACAATAATAGCGTGTGTGACTCTACTTTTTGTTGAACATCAGTAACAGCTTAACACTGAATCTAGGTCTACAGACTGTTCACCTACTACTCTATGGTTAGCAGAAGTGAATACAGCCCAGTGCATAGCGGTGACACTGAGCGCGCTATGGGGGTGTTTGTACTTAAGTTCGATTCTCGCCCGCGGTATTGTTTTGATTTTGTTTTAAGGTACGCAAAGATTCTTGCACGTAGAATTGGTTGAAATACCCAACCGCCATGTCATAGGAGCATGTTCTGTAACATGTGTCGATTGGCTCATTATAGCAGCCACACTGTTGCCTATAATGAGCCACACTATCATCTACTTTATTATGATAATGATAAACTATGCGCTTTTGTATGTTCATATACACTACTTGACTATAGAAAGATATCAAATATAGCCTTTATCATGTTACGATCGACCTATAGCTAAGCATAGGGCCTACTGTATGCGTAGGCCTACCAGTATTTTTCTTCGAGTTCTGTGATAGTAGCCTACACATTAATTGAGTTATAGAAATCAAAGGCGATTGATAGAAATCTAAATCATAAAACTAAATTAGCGCTATTCATGTTGCGCGATTACCGTAGGCTAATTCATTAATTAATAGACAGACATTAAATGAACTATGCTTGATCATCGAATCCCTCCACAATGTTTGCAGTTGAAATAGGCTATTGCTGATTCTGCCACAACCCAGGAAGTGTTTGCTACATAAAGAATGAATTTGTCAACATGAAACTTCTTGATTGGTACAAAATGAATTTCCAGCAACAAACAAAGATAGGCCTAATCTTTGGCAACAAACCTTAAGATAAGCCATAATGATGAAAGCAGAAAAGCGTCAGCTTTGAGACATGTCAGTATGAACTAACAAAAGTCACAAACAAAATCCTCAGTTAATGAATCTTTCGCAGAACATTCTTCGTGAGCCCAGTCACCACATTTTTGACAACTTAGCCGCTTCTCCCTCGGAGCACTGTTTGACAATAATTCTCCGCAGTACATGCACTCTGTATCTTCATTTTCGGTGACAGCTCGCTTCCGTCAATCATTGCTGCGAGATTGACTGGACTGTTCTAGATTGCCATTGAGGTAATGGGATCTACACTGGACCGTTTCTGACACTGACCAGTGGAATTAGCGGCGAAGCGCGCTATTCACTGCGTGCATTGACTGGAAGTCTGCTGGACTATAATGTGACCGAGCCTTCAGATTATTAATTGATTCGTCACACTTATTTCAGAGAGTCGTTTTCTTACTAATTAACAAGATGCATGGAAGGACTACTAGTAAGTGTGACATGATAGGTGAATGAAAACATGATAAGTGGCTACAGTAACATGCTCTCTCAACCTCGATCACATGGAAGGCACGATTCACCAATGTATGAGGAACATATAATATGGTAATTGCAAAACTCGACTACACACCTCCCCATTAGAGTAGCGACAGCAAAATTCACAGTTAGGCCTATCGTAAATTCACGCACTGTTTGCGTTGCACGTTGCGCAAATGCTTTGTATGTAGCCTACATTTGTAAAACCAGCAAACACAAATTCAACAAAAAATTGTAGTGAAATTAATGATAGGATATTGTCGTATTTTGCGGATCCTTTTTCGCAACGCCTCTGAGTTCTTTACATATTAAGGTACACATAAAGTGGGATAGTCTCTGCTATAGGCCTAAAATGGCTGAACCCAAACATAAACCTCATAACCTAGGCGTAAACAATGACCCAAATAACTATGAAATTTCATGAGGCATAGGTTTTGATTTAGTTCGTTACAGTGGATTATGTGCATTCCGAAAACATGTCACCTTTCTATCGCCTACTGCAACGTCATTGACTCCATGAATTCGTCGCTGCAAGGTAGCTCGCGGTACATTTCTGCTTTTGGCTGCTTGTCGAATTGACATTCCATCGTCCACGTCCTTGATAGCGAGACCCATATTCTCTGAAGTCCAATTAAGACGATTACCTGGTCTCTTCCACCGTTTGCTCATCTGTAATGAAATAATAATATGCATATGATATTTATTCAAATGAAAATCATGTAATTTCGCAATCATGGATAATACACACGGCATTCAGAGTTACATGGAAATCAGGTACACACACAGTTTATCAAAAATTTAACGAGCTAAATGGAATTATTGTAGGGAATGTAGTCCGCATCACTAAATGAAAATGAGCCTACGACGACATACATAGTTACGCCAAAAGGCGTCAGATCTTCCTATCTCGGGCTAACTGCCTGACATATGAAATGCCATTTACTTGATCTGGAGCACTAGCGTCTTTAAATAGGCAGTCGACAGGTCGTAGAATTTGCCTGTCCTCGTCGACGGGGTTCATGTGAAGTCATGAACAAGATGTCTTGAGCCGGTTCACGACAATAGTCTTCTGCTCGAACCAGATGCCCGCACAGAGTCAACCGTCGTTGTTGTAGGGTCTGGCTCGGTCGAATGAGCCCACACCTTCGATACAGATCGTCGGTCTTTACCTTGTCTGTGTAGCGTATGGAGAAAGCCGCGCGGAGTAAAGCGGATTGGGCGGAGTCCAGTCGCCTCTCGAGAGTCCTTGTTAGAGTCCAGGTTTCCGCATTGTAAAGGAGCACAGACTCGATCACTGATGAGAAGAGTTGAATTCTGAGAGCATTAGGCAACGCTTCACTCTGTAGGACTACCCTAATAGAGCGGAACGCAGTCCAGGCCAAAGATCTTCGCCTTTCGATGTCAGATTGGATTGATGGAACAACACCGCCGAGATAGACAAATCTGTTTAATCGAGGGAGGCGTTTTACACTACCGTCGATGTGAACATTGAGATCAGATGGAATAGTCATAACTTCGGACTTCTTGATGTTGATTGACAGGCCCACTTTTGCTGCTGAAGTCTGGAGGTTGGCGACCAAACTGTTTGCTCCCTCGACCGTTGAGGACAATAGTACGAGGTCATCAGCATATGCAAGGACAGACAGACGCTTTACGACGACGACAAACGCGGTAGCTAGCCCTATTGTCATTATGCAATGGATACATGAAAGCGAACAAACTGTGCCAGGGTCCTATATGTCTAAAAAATAAATTAAGTTAACTTTCTACAGGAGGATGCCATAATGAGCCACTAGGTATCCCATAATGAGCCGGGTGGCTCGTTATGGCAAATCATGCAACATGTCAAATCTGCATCTCTTCAGCCTGTCATACATTGACAACACCAGTCTAATCAATCGTATGGCTTCCTTGACGTTACACGGGTACAGAAAATGAGTTGCATTTCTAAATTAACTGACTACTTTAGTGACAGCACACGATCTCAGGTTCACTCACCGAAATTGTGGGAAAGTAGTTTATCACTTCTCGTGCAGCGTGTTGTAGGTTCACGACGTCGATCGATTGTCTCGAGGGAGATGATTGGTTAGTGCATGCTGTTGCATCATTGGTTCATCGCCATCGCGCTTCTAAGCAGAGAAATCTCGGCGGCTCGTCATAGCAACCCTGCTCATTATAGGCACCCTTCCCTGTGCAAATTTTTAGGAAAATCGATGACACAAAGTTTTTAGCAAATGTGTGTTTAGCATAAATAACCAAAGTCGCATCTCCTACACACACACACAAGGAGGAGCGTGTCGCTTGAAATTGTCGATTGACTGTCCTGCTCAAATCATGATGCAAGATCCACACGACAACTTTCGATGAAAACATCTTGAGGTTTTGCTGATAATCTTGGGAACGACAGGCACAAGAAGTGAGATTGTATCTTACGATCGTAAGATTTTTGGCAGATTCGCAAGATTGTCTATTAGTGTAGATTGTGTTCACTCGCTGATAATGGCTTCATTCTTTTGGCAGACTTCATTTCAAAGGAGGTCACTAGCAGAATCTGGACGTATACGTAGCAATCAACATTTAAATCGCTATGCAAGGGATGACAGGGGTAAGTCGATAAATAAGTCACGTGCGCTCACTGCAATTGGCTGATGAGAATTGTGGCTAAGATTAGTCATTGGAATTCCCTTGCTGCCAGCACTTCGCAAAGTGTAGGTAAAGTAAAGGTTGTGCTTAAGAAATCTGCACTTTACGAAAGTGAGAGAAAAGTGATACTTTCCGAAGTGAAAGTGAAGGGTGACTTTCAGCATACGGCCCTAAGACTTTTTATGGTATTATCACCTTCTGTGATCCATAACTATGTTATAGAAGTCTATGATCCTGCAGTGTCGATTTCTCTATTACTGCCATATTTCTATTCCACTGCTAATGCTGACATTTGTATTTCAAATTCTTCTATTTCTCAGACAACTTCATTCGATATCATTCCTTCTGCTTGCAATGTGTTTTGTGAATAATTTGTTTACGAAGTTGTCATTTGGATAAAAGAGGAGGAAATTGTATCAACAAATGAGAAAGTTATTTAAATGAGAAAATGAATTGGAGACTTCTCAAATCGACGGCCATTTATTCGCAAAATGAAAATGAACAGAAATCAAAATTTATTTCATTTCAATTAAAAAAGAAAAATTTGCAGGAAAATTTATTAGAAAAGAAAAAAGTTTCAAATGTCATTGATTCTGAGGTCAAGAGTCTTTCCGGGAACAATAACAGAGACTTCATCTTCGTCATCCAGGAGTTTTTCTGTCTTCTCCTTCACTTCATTGACTTTGAATTTATTTCCATCGACATCTGTGTATCCTCCTCCCGTCCTGAACAAAAGTCTTCCATCTCTTGAAACGGCGATCTCCTGCATCATTTCCGTCCTCCGCAACATTTCCTCTCCGACAACAATTCGAAGATCTCCAACTGTTGTCGGCGTTGGGAGTTGGAAGGTGTAGAGATGAGGACGGTTCTTCCACAACAGACAGAACTTCGCTGCAAAGAAGAGAAATGTTTTGAAAGAATTTGTTTTGGAAGTTCTTCTCTTCTGTTAATTGAATCATTTTTCAGATTTTATAATTGGAAAATTAACAGAACTGCTGATCGTCCTGCAGAAGTATTTTCTATTCATTTGTTCTTTTATTTCAACAACTTTCTTCTTCTCAAATGAAAAATAAAAGTTTTTCTATTTCATGAAAATGTTTTCTTTTTTATTCAAATTCCAAAATTAAATTAAACAAATTCAAAGCGTCGACTGTTGTTGAATATTCATGAAAATTCCGAAAATCAAAGAATAAACAAGAGAAGTCGACGTAAAACTAATTTCCAAAGTTGCTGAATAATTTTCAATTTTTTTATTGCAGAAACAAAATATAAATTCATCAAAATAAAATTCTAATAACAAAGAATCAGCGGAAAATAATAATCCTTGAAAATTAAAGATAAAATAGAAGAACCATTGAAATGATTTAAAAAAGAAATTCTAAAATTGGAGATGTCAAAATGCATCATAAACAAATTTTGCCGATAGAACAATGATTCTTTAATTTGATATCAACCACCATTATCATCCATCTAAAATTACGATTTTATATATTATACAAACAATGTTCAACTATTTTAAAACAAAAATATAAAAACTGTGGGTAGAAGTTGCCGAATCGATGTTTTATGGAAATAGTAATCCACTTCCAATAAGCTTTTCCTCTCGTCTATTGGAAAAATAAAAATAAGCGAAACAATGAAAAATAGTGCTAAAAAATAATACCGCTTTAAAGCCTGAATTAAGAAAATCGAAATAGTCATTTCAAGTCCTTAAAACACTTCTTCACATCTCAACGCTATTTACTAGAATTTCAGCGATAATTCGGACTTACCTTGAACCGTACGTCGTTGCTGATGAGAAGGAGGACGCCGACCCGCCGTGCCTGAGGCTGCCATTGGATCATCTGTCAAAATAAAAACAAATTCATTGATCCATTGAAACGGAGAAATTTTAGCATCATAATATCATATAACACCAAAATGTCAACAGACTCATGCGTCCGTTATGTGCTAGCAAAAGACTAATACAATAATTTTCTGCAGAATTGTGTATTCAAATGGAACAAAACATCAGTGTTGCCACTCGCCTTATTAAATGAAAAACGCAGCAGCGAATGGATATGACAATGACCGCAATTCATCGCATCAAATATTCGACAGCATTTTTTATCAACACAGACTACTGTCACCTCATAGCAATGTTTACATACCCACAAATTAATTCTCATTTCCGTGAAAATCATTTGAATGATCTAAATAAAACGGTCGTATGCTTGTGCATTACAGGTGCAGTAGCCAGGGAAGCAAATCATTCAGAAATCAGTCATTCTCTGACAATTCTAATGTTATCTACAGTTTCAATGTACTTGAAGTAGCAAGTACATTGGCAGAACTGGTAGACGGCTTGGTGACAGAATTCACTTCACAAAACTTTGTCGACCGCGCTCTAATCGGCCAGCATCCAGTGTCATCACTCGTCATCCTCAATTATGCTCTTGTAATGATGATGACGCATTGGATCGCTTTCCGTCCTCGTCATTTCCTGCTATTGTGCATCTACTAGGCATTGCGTATTAAACGGTTCGTATCTGACCTTTGTGTTCAGAAAGATATCTTGTTCACTTTGTGATCTCTTGTGCTAACACCTTCATGTCGCATAATTGTCACTCAGTTCAACATGAAGTAGAACGGAAGAAAGCGCTCGTTGATGACTTTGGTGTCTTTGCACATTTATACATTAAGAAATCGTTAAAAGTGAAATTAAAGTTCCGAACTGGTCATTTATTTAATTCTGGTTTTTGTATTGTAAAGATGCTAGAGCAACGTCAACATTTGAGGCTAAAATCTTGATTAGATTTAGTTTTTTTTCTATGGCTATCGGTCTGTAATGCGATCAGTTTTACAAAACGCACTGGTCACAGTACAAATCAGCGATCCGTTATGATATTAAAGACCGGGAACAGCAGATATCTCTGTAAATGCACATAGCTGAATGAAAATCGTGATGTAGTTGACCAAACGACGGGAGATCATGTTCATAGTCGAGAAAAGCAAAAAGGTAACTCCCCTGTTTTATGGTGGAAAGTTCTCTTAACGTTACGTCAGTAAGACAGTACTTCGGCGTCCTGCGCCTTCAATGGTCAATGTAACTAGGTGGACGTCCATGTAGTAGACACGGAAGACGTTTAGAATTTATCTTCCAGAAGGTAAGAGGAATAATCTCATGCGCTTCACTAGAAATTGAACGATATAAATCCCATTCAACTTTGGTACAACAAACAATTTTCAGTTCATCTTTCACTTTCGAGAAGTCGCCGTCACAAAGTGAATTTTCAGAGGGATCGTATTGATTTCAACAAACTTATTCCCGGTCGCTTTGTTCCAAGATATTCTTTGAGTTGAGAATGGGCGGAAAGATGACCTTCTCGACAATAATCAGATTCAGATTCTGATGCAGAAGCATTAAGCTGAATGTCCAATTCTATCAGAATGTTATAGGCAGAATAGATTTTTGTTTCGTGAAATTGACAAGCATCTAAGACCCCAACAATTTTCTCAGTGTTCAGGAGTAAATAACAGCTGTTCTTTCATAATTTGTGATTCCAACAGTCGAACATGTTCTGCAAGAGCTTTCGTATTACCCTCTTCTTGTTCTGTTTCGATGAATTTCAGACACAAATGAATAAAGTTGGCATGATATCAAACTGTAGGGAACCAAGTATTCCATCTTGTAACGATTTGATTTGGAGGACATGTTGGATTTTCAACGTTACACGACCTCAGAAAAGACAAAAACGATCTCGTCGGGATGGTGCTTCTACCAAAATAGATTTGATCAATGCAATAAACCTGTCCACTTCTGGGAATGAATGCCTCCATGCATTTCCTGCAAATTCACAACATGAGCAAGACAATGAATATAGCTGCAGTTTGGCCACAACAATGAAAGTATATCAGTTCAACATTTGCGCATTTAAGATGCACCATCAGTCACAGAATACAAAATCAATCGAAAAGTTGCTGCAGCATTGAATGTCTGTGAAACTGTGGAAAAATTGACGGTCTCGAGGATAACGGATTTCACTAAGGATGATTTTGAATCTTCGTTTTCGAGAGGTCGGAAAAGAAGGTTCAGAAGTGGACGATTCAATGGATCAGTTGTTTCATCTGTGAGAATTGCGATGCTTTCACCTTTGGTAAAAATATTCCTTAATTGAGCATCTCTATTCGCAAATAGCTCAGGAAGCTAGTTTGAGCGAACAGTTAGTTGTCAGCCTTTCCCAGGGGGATATTTGCTTCTGCTAACATTTGAACGAAATCAGTCACCAAAGCATCTTCTGATAATTCAGCATCTGAAACTTTTTGGAAAGTCGAATCAATCGTTCTCTGTCTTTTGGCTTCTGGTTCCAGTGATTGCAATAGATTTTCATGCTTTTTGCCTATGATAGAATCCTTTATAGCCTGAGAGCGAATGTGATCAATCGCTTTGTTGCATAGTGAGCAAAATGAAACACCACCAGCGCAAAAATGTTTTCCAAACTCTTTGGCTCTACTGGCTGCCGCTATTCGCGTCGACACATGAGACATTTTGATTCACAAATGGCAATATAAGACACAATAAGATAATAAGATAATAGATGGCTATATATAATTTTTTGCCGTACGCACGGATCTAAATACTCCCCTTCAATCACAGATTGCTGCCATGACTGAAATACTAAGAACGACACGATTCATTCAATGCGACAGCATGGAGTTTAAAGGCATTTAATGGATATTTTATGCCTTCATTTGTTGAAATTGCTCGTCTTTTCAAAAATTTCATACAATTCCGCGTTTTTCCGCGCTTCGCGGAAAACAGTTGGCTCTGGTAATGAGTAATGATGTTACATCGCACGTAAAGTCTAAATTTCAGTCCTTCTTTTCAAGTACACTGTTGCATATAGAGTAGGCTGGCATCAATTTTCCGGACAAGATGAATAGTTCAATTAAATCACGGCACGCCTAAAAGAATTCGAATATTCCAGGAAACGGAAGGGCCTAAAATACAAGCATATAATGTTTAATATAGGTACGCGAAAGTTACTGCTTGTGCGCTTAATTTGCTTGCTATTCTTCACAAGGGAGTCAATATTTATTAAGTCCCAACACAGCAACACTACACGAATTGGTATGAAAATCGAGTAGCGGTCACTTATGTGAAAAAGTCTGCAAATTGAAAGTTTGGATTGACACTATTATGCCATAAAATCAAGGTTGAATTTCAACTCAGTATCCTAGAAGTTGTTGGAACTAAATTCGCGGATTGCTGTAGCAGTGACAGTTGAACTCAGGGTGTCCGGTCAAAGTGGCCCTTCTGCGAATTGGTTTTGATGAAACTCTCCCAGGGAAAGTCTCGAGATAAAATGTAAACAACAGCAACATTCTCAGCATCTAAAACCTACATTTCTGTTAAATTTTGAGAGGAAAATTAATAACCTCTGAGTTTGAAAGCAGGTCTTAGTAGGAATACTTTCACGAGCTTTCAAAGGCCATTAGTTTTCCTGCAAAATTGCTCCAATTTTCCCTGAGGCAAGTTTATCGAAACCGAAATTTTGGACCATTATGACCAGAAATCATTTGTCATGCGATCATGATACTCAACTTGAGTGGGCATTTCTGTAACCGTCCATGGAAGTCATCAGCTCTCCGAATAATGATTGAAAATGTAGTTTGAATGCAGTGCTAATCACTCATTCTCGGGGTAGTAGATGCTCGGTGTTAATTCGTTGGGTCGTCGACATTCGATATTCCACATGGTATCATGTTCTGCTTGGGTGCATGTTATTTAACCTGACCGCGTTAGGCCACAACCAGAATTGACTCATAAGTCCGGTAGAACTGCCTTTCAATTGGAAGCAACATGAGAACGCATAGTTATTTTTATTCACAATGTGAAATATATCTATTGTGCTCATTACTATATTTGTATGCTTGAGATTACTGAACTATGTAATCATTAATTGCTATCTTTATGATAATGTAGATATCATATCAGTATGCTGTCATGAGCTATTAGATCGCTCTGCACTACAAAAATCATCTATGAGTCAGTTAGAAAAATCATCCATTAGCCAAATGTTGCAAGACGTAGGCTACAGGATAAAAATATTACAAGGTTTTTCAAGTGAGTGACGAAAGTTACTATCAGCAACAATAGCGCTTTCCGGCTCAAAGTACAAAACTTAACTGCTGACATACATCAAGTTTGCAAAGATGCGTGTACAGTACATATGTTGCATCTAGACATTTTCCTAACATTCCTATACACTGTATTTTTTAGTTAACTTTTGGCCTATGTGCTTGATTGTTATTAAAAACCAAATGCCTTATTGCTGCATCAATATAAAATTGAAAGAAAATTGGGGAAACGTCGCAGGCTGGAATCCTGCCAGTCTAGCAATAAACACTATCAACAATCTCATTATTTCGGTTTACTGGTATTTTCTAGAACTACTCTTATAAATGGGATGTAGGCCTATAAAGTTTTCATTCAAACACAGATTGCATTGTCCAGAGATAGCGCTGTGTTGTTGCTAATAGCCTCCATCAATAAAAAAGCCCCATGAGCTACGTTAAACATATGTTATATCCAGTATTTATATAGACACACTGCACAGGTGGAGAATGGGGTGACTTGGTAGTAACTCTTTATCGAAGAATCTGTCCATTATGAAGAAAATCCGAAATAGACAAAGTGGAAAATCCTGTTTTATGGACGTTAACTAATTTCATGCATATAGTTTAATTTTCAAGTAGCAACTATTAACTATTTGCTTGCATGATAGGAGAGCGTACGACAATTTGCTTAATCACTTAAGCGTTGCCCACAAATAGGCCTACATTTTTTAGACCGTATACCGGTAACTATAGCTCTAAGGAACAATCGGATTAGCTATTTGAAGATCACATTCATGAATGCCTGTTTTGGAACAGTCATAAAAGAGAAACATTTTACCACCATATAGGTTATCATGCTTTCTAAACGAATTGCTTACCGTACTTTCCGGCCTATAAGGCGCGACTTTTTTACTCGGAAACAGCCAATGCGCCTTATCTGCGGAGTGCGCCCTATCTAAGGTCAATTTAGATTTTTTAGTTCGATAAAGATCAGTAGGCATTCATTTAAAAGTATCGTGGGAGCAAGTGCCAGAAAAGGTTATTCGAAGTGGCTTCAAGAAAGAGATGGGGTGTCATTTTCTTCGAGAGATTCAACCGATTCGACATTTGACTCAGATGCCATAAGGAACATTGATTCCGTCACTGAACGTTCATTCAGATACCGAAGCCAATAGTGATAGTGAATAGCACACTTGAGGCGAACATTGATTGTAACACTGAAACGAGCCTTAATTCAGATACCAAGGTGAATATTGAAGTGAATAGTGAAACTTCCTACCTGAAGTTGAATCAAATATACATATCATACACAAGACTCCGACATGCTAGATTTTGTTGGTTCAGCTGAGCCTCATCTATTGGAATATTATTGGGTTATCATGGCAATCATAATGTTGACCAATCGACGGCAGATAGTGTTCATCTTCAGAAAGATCAGGCAAAGCAGCTCCCCTTTGTGTTAAGGTCGAGTTTCTATTATAAAGTTGAATACAAGCAATCAAGACAGTACTTCGGCGTCCCGCGCCTTATAAGGTCGATAGTACTACACTGTATAGGCAGGGTTGGCAAAACCCCAAAAAACCATTTTGGGGTTTTTGGGTATTTTTTGATCCCGAGGTCCGATACTTAAGAAAACGCAAGTGTTTAAAGGGATTTGACATTCCATGTTTTGCTACGATGTTAGATAATGAGTTATTGTTATCAATATAACAATACGTGCATTCAATTGTCATAATTGTTGCTATTGTAGTTATTAATATTATCACTATAAAGAGGCAGGCCTATATTATAAGTCGACCTTTCAATTTGAGAATTGATGACCCTGATGTCCAGGGTGCGATTTGTGCTGTTCTTGTTCATGTGTAATTTGAGAAAGTCAATAAACGACGAAACCGGTCATCGCTACTAGAGTGTTTTTCGTGGTAGACTACTGAAAGGGCGAGCGGCACTTTGTCAGGCATCCCCTGACCCATAATGTTAAGTCTATAAAGGAGGTATGTTATAAATAGACCTTTCAATTTGAGAATTTATGACCCCGATATTCAGGGAAGCGAAGGAAATATTGTAAAGAGGGCATTCTGTAGATCTATTTAGATATGAGGTTAGATAATGAGTTATAATTATTATACGCAGGGAATTTAGTTATTGTCTCATACAGCTGGTCTAATATAAGGTATTGATCAAGCATTTTAAACCGAATAAAACAAAATGAAGCATCCTATCTTCACATTCTATTTATGGCCTCGGACTGCGCTTAAGCCTTATAACTCTTACAGGCCTGTGACAGGTCCTCTATTTCCTCTATTTTTGGTCCCTCTCCTCTTAAATGCTCTATTTTAGAAAATTTCCTCTAAAAATGTATGAATGTTGATAATGATGTATCGTTGTTAAAGACATCAGTAGGGAAAATATACAAGTATACGTCGAACAGATTTCGAATGTGTTTTTTGGTCCCTTTACATTGATTAAATGTTATCTAATATATATATTTTACAGGTGGAGTTTACATTAATCATGCTGTCACTAGGACCTGTGTGTATCAGATTAGCAATTTGTTGCACTGAAGCAATATTTCTTAGTGTCTATAAAACAGAACAACAAAATTTGCACATCCAACGCTCGATACAACAGAAAGGTAGCTGCACTGCAGGATAGAACTTTCGAAGCCAAAATCCATTTCATTGTCTCTGTTTCATCGGTTTTTGACAAATTTGAACGTTTTTTCCAAACGGAAGGCCCGCTTGTACATTTATTTTACACCCACCCAGTTGTCTGATTTGATCAGAATGTTACTGTTGAGGTTCATCCGACCGAACACTTGCACAAAAAGAAGGACATCAGCTTTTAGAAATTGACATGGAATGTACTGAAAACCAACTTGAGACAATTCACATAGGGGTAAAAGCAGAATCGTTACTCAAACAGTGTACTCCATCACAGTACTTGAGTTTTCGGGCCGATGTCAAAAGGTTTAACGTCGCGGTTGCGGGACACCTATCGAAAAAGCTCCCACTTTCTAATCCTGTTTTGAAGTCTTTGCGGTGCATGAGCCCTTCATGCAGAACGGAAGAAAACGGATTGACTCATGTCAAAATATTAAGCCAAAACTTGAAAGCTGTTGTGAAACCAAACGAGATTGATTCACTCGTGGATGAATGGATGCAATATTCCATCGAACCATTGATCTAGGAGTCGTGGTACTCGTCCGTTCTAGTTGACGCATACTGGAGCAAAGTATTTCAAATTAAGCGGACTGATGGACAGATTAAGTACCCAATTTTGACAAAGTTGAGTAAAGCAGTATTGTGCTTCTTTCACGGAAGTGCAGATGTTGAAAGAGGCTTTTCACGGAATAAGTTCTTGATGGTCACTACTAGAACGTCTTTGTCTCTTCAAAGTATAAGGCTCTTAGAACTACTAATGACAGCTTGATGTCGTTGGGAGAGAAACCTGAAAATTTGCCGATAACAAAGTCGCTGATAGAAAGAATGACCGCTGCTCGAGCCACCTACAAAGACAGCATACAGAAATCAAAAGCGTCAAAAAGTAAGGAAGATACATCCAAAGCCGAAGCGGAACAAAAACAGGTCGAAATTGAAAAAGAAAATATCAATTCAAGATTGCGAGAATTCCACGATATGGATCGAATAATGGAGAGAGAAATGTCCGTGGCAAATAATTTGATGAAAGAAGCTAGTGAGAAATCAAAACAGCAATCCAAAATAAGAATGTCGAGAATATTGGAGTAGCACAGGCTATGATGGAAAGTGCTCAAACGAAGCTGGATGAGATACAAAAAATGCAAAATAAACAGAACTCAAATAAGCGAAAGTTCACAGAGAATCTGTCTCATTCAAGATATAGGTCATTGCCTAAGCAAAGTAAAATTGCAGATGGTAAGTCGACTGATTTTCGATTAAACTACGTTGCTAAAGGTTAAATGATCACTTTCAGATTTCTCTCTTACATTCAAAAACAATTGATGTAAAGTTTCTTGAGAAAAAGGCTATTATTCCAAAGGTACGTCCACGAGTATATTGCGTCATGAAGTCTACATCCTCTGTACAAATCTTTCTTCTTCAGATTTTGATGCCGCCTAGAGAATTCTCAAATGCTGGAGTTGATACATAGTGCCGTTGAACAATTTGTATAACAAGCATCATGTTACACAAAATTGTTAATTTGTTTCAATAAATAGATAGTTTAAAATGTTATTTATTCAATCCATATGTAAATCACACACCAACAGAATATACAGAACATATCAGAACCAACAGAGCTCCTTGACGGGAACAGAAAAAGATATATAGGATGTATTTACAACGGAAAAATGTGTGTTCAGTTGAATGGTTCTAGCGGGGTGAGGGACAAGCGGTATATAGGGAACTAGTTCTAGAGACAATTCACTGAGTTGAAAAACCGTTTTTTGCTGTGCAATTTTCCAAACACACTTGCACATACCACAAATAAGTTAGAATTTTGCAAAAGAATCATTTTTCACTTCCTCTATTTTTAGCGTCAAAATTCCTCTATTTTTTGTAAGTAAGCGCCACAGGCCTGCTCTTATCTTATTTTCATGAAAATGTCAAGTCAATGATGATTCTTTAAACCAAAGCCTCGTGACACTTTTTCTCACGCAGTGTGCGGTCCGGTCGCCTGGTCCCCTGGAATATCCTACATTGCGAAGCAGACACGTATTAGGTTGCCGCCCTTACCGGTACATTCTTTATTTCAGTGATCCATACTTTATATCATGTGTATGAGAAAACTACTGTTCATCAAATACACCAATGCATTTTCTGACATTATAATATCATTATTAATCAATAACCAGTGACATTTGAGCACTCTGTTGGCAAAATAATATTCCTCAAAATTAGTGTCGAGAAATCCACAGAAATCTAGTTCCGTCATGAACCAAAACCCCAAACAAGCCCAAAACCCCAAAACCCACATCAAAACCCCCAAAAATCGGTTTTTGACTCTGATGTGGGTTTTTGACCAACCCTGACTCTAGTTGGAAACACTTATATATAGGTGGTCCACCTATAGTGCTATCGACCTAAGAAGGCGCGGAACGCCGAAGTACTGTCTTGATTGCTTGTATTTAACTTTATAATAGAAACTCGACCTTAACACAAAGGGGAGCTGCTTTGCCTGATCTTTCTGAAGCAATCATAATCCTTCGTGGTTTTTCAAAAACCCAATATAACATAGCTTATTCTAAGGTACCGGTAGTGATTCAATCGCTGAAATTACCTTCAATTATTGTTTCCTATTATACAAGATCTTATCTGAAAGTAGGCCTATACATGTGCGCCTTATCCGCGAAGTGCTCCTTATCTGTTGTCAAAATACGAAATTATATAAAAATAGGCTTGTGCGCCTTATAGGCCGGAAAGTACGGTACATTTGTTTTTATTTCTAAACCACTAAATTAGTTTACGTCCGTAAAATTGGATTTTGTCAACGAAGGCCTGTTTGACAAAAATTATGGATAAAAAAATTTCCAATCTTGCTTTTTCTGCTCTGTATCAATGTTCTGTAGTAGTATTAGAAATCAGCAAATCGCTCAAGTATCCCTTCAAGTCGCTATGGTATCCTGCCACGCAACTGATGCACCAAAGCCTAAACATGAGATAGAATGACCAGTACATGATAAGATTTTTGTTGGATGCATGGGGGGAAGGCAGGTCTACCACTATCAACCATTATCAGCTATTGACAAATAAGACCAGGTTAACGACATCAAATCAAAACAATGCGATACTCTGAAATAGATATGGAGGTATATCGTGTTTTCCGAATTTCCCGAGGTTCAAACTAAGTACGCCGTTAAAGAAATTGTTTAATAAGACCAGCTTAGTTAATGATTGAAATGATCACCATGAACAAAAATAAATTTTGCGCATTATTCAAATGTGAGTAGTGCAGTTGACCTATAAAAATGTTAGGAATACAGTTTTAGAGCAAGTTATTCGAGTAAAAAATCTACTTTCATTGAATTTCATTGGGATTTTTCAAGACGAAGGATATAAGATAGGCCAAACATACTAAAAGATCGGCAACGCGATTTAGTTTCTTAATTTGGTTATTCGTTCCCCAAAATTCTCAGCATTTCAGGAGAAGTTTGAAAATGGTTGCATAGACAACGGCGACACATCGGATAAACCCATTTTGATTAATGAAGAACTATGACAATAATATAATAATAGTGTCATATAATGAAGAGTTTTACAATTGATTGAATTAAAAACATTCGATGCGTCCACCAAGAGCTTCACTATAATAGGCCTACTTCAAAAATATCAGACATAAAAATGTATGGTTATGTTTCCTGATTGTTGATAACCAGCGCTCGAGATAATAATATCCTAACGTAGATAGGCCTATACACTTTCAGATATACTACATTATTTGCCAAGTATCTGCCTCAAAACCTTACTTCCAATCGGTCTCACTACAAGATTTTTGTTTGCGCAGTTAGCTGACATGAAAATATGATCGTCAACATGTGCTAAAAAATTACACATCCGCAAGCTTAAAATTGTATTGGACTTCTTTTTTTTGCAGATGCGAGCGGCAAAACGGAAAGCCTTGAAGCAAATGAAGTAAGTTTAATTATGAATCAATGTTTGCAATGTTTATGTTTTGATCAGAATTCTGCACTCATGAATACGTTATCATGTAAATTTCTCGGTCGAGTAATATCAAGCAAAGCATTCTCATTGACAGCAGTTTTAGCTGTCAAGTGAAGGAAGTAGATCCCTAGCACGAGTAAATAGACTAGACTTCACAGCAAACATAGACAAATATGGATGAATTCAAAACAAACAAATGATTTTTGTCATTTTCCTAATGCAGCATATTGATTTTGATGATGTTTAATTCGCCAAACTCCTGATCATAATCTGTAGCATTGGCACTTTTCTTTAACGTAAGAAAGACAAGCATATTCACGATTATTAAAGCTGGCCTGACACAACCGTGAAGGCCAGGTGCCTAAATTAGTTCACACTGATTTCAAATATTGATTTTTAGTATTTTGTAGATGACAATTCTCGTTTCATTGAGTCATTGGGTATTTCTATTGAGTGTCATTGAGCGGAGGTGTCATTAACTGATCAAAAGACGAATTTCTGTAGATGAATCTTGATTCACTGTAAAGTATAAAAGTTGTTTTTCGAAAAAATATGATATTATTATGACAACCGGTACAATAATATGTCCTTTTCAGGCGGAAGATTTATCAGAGGCCGAGTTACAATAATATGTCCTTTCAGGCGGAAGATTTATCAGAAGCCGAGGTACAATAATATGTCCTTTTCTGGCGGAAGATTTATCAGAAGCCGAGTTTCGCGCTTTATGTAAGCATATGGGGCATACCTACGAGACCCATAAAAGGCATTAACGTTTGCCGGATCCTGTCATCGCGTTACCAAAAGTCAGCAAAATGTTAAAGAAGTCGGAAGAAATCAGACAAAGCCCTACAGGAAAGTGAGTCAAACCACTGCTATCTGTAATGGTTATGTGACATTTTGTTGAGCTAAATTCACGACGAATTTAAAGAACAGCTTCGATTTGATATATCTGCTTGATGCAAAAATATAACACGACATTTTAAGGCCAGATATTTCATTGTTTATTTTTAGACAATCTTTGAATCGTCTGTAACTTTCTTTGACTGTTCCTCATCTTATTATTCTATATCCATGAAGATCCAATCACATTTTCGCCTATTTTCAAGCAGCGTTTCGTTGTGTAGAATTCGTGATCGACAATGCAATTGTCCGACTTTTTCTATTATTGTATTAACAAATCGATGAGAAACTGTTCATAAGAATTACCGACAATTCCACGGTTTGTCCTTTTCTATTATTGTATTAACAAATTGATGAGAAACTGTTCATAAAAATTACCGACAATTCCACGGTTTGTCCTTTTCTATTATTGTATTAACAAATTGATGAGAAACTGTTCATAAAAATTACCGACAATTCCACGGTTTGTCCTTTTCTATTATTGTATTAACAAATCGATGAGAAACTGTTCATAAAAATTGCCGACAATTCAACCTGTCGTTTCCTCAAGTCATTGTGATTTTCAGGTCATTGATCTTGAAAAGAACTGCCAGTCGAATTTACCGACAGCTGAATCGATACATTCATGACTACATCTATTGCAGTTAAGTCTACCAATACTGGCTTCATGTTTTCTTAAATTTAATATCAGGGTTCAGATCAGTTCTTCATTTCTTCTTACTCATAGATCCTGTCAGTTTCGTCAGGTTTATAAATTGATATCAATTATCTCGTGAATTTAACCTCAGTAATCAATGACATAATGAACTGAAGGTAAAAAGGTAAATCCTGACCATGTTGCTAAACGTCGTTTCATGTCTCTAAAAGAATGATAACTTTGGTAGATAGTCATAACATATATCGGCGGACATTTGTCTAACATAATTTTGGTCGTTTTAGCAAAAAGCTATTTTTTGTAAGCCATGACTACAAACATTGCAAACAGTGGTACCATCATTGTATGCCAATGATAGGGAATAATTTCTTTGGCATACAATGTGACAGTCATGCTTGCTTTACTATTCGAGAAAATTCAGAAAAAGTCTTTTGAATTCATGAGGAGCATCAGATTCTGGTCGTTACTTGTTCCATGTCTGGTTAGGTCGAATTCCTTTCGTGTTTCATGCACACATTATACATTCATTAAGTCTACGATAAACCAATACTGGCATACAACTTGCACAACCACTGGTTGGATATTGTTCTTGCTTTCACATTGTTGCATCATGTATGCACAATCTGTACTTAGGTCGAATTCCCGTCTAATGACATTGTTACTGTAAATTTCTGAGAACAAATTACTTTCTTTTGCACATTTGCGATGCAAGTTTCTATTCGTTTCGCCGCTTAAATTACTCGCATCGCAGTTAGGTGTATTAAGGGTTTTTAAGAACCCCAAAAAGGTCTTGTTGTATATCACCTGCAACTGTCAGTCAAAATTATTGATACCATTACGCAAGCTGATTATGTTTTCTGGATCGTTTTTTTCTCACACAACAACACGATAAGTTGCATCGCCGTTCGTGCGATACTATTTTGAAGTTGCGTCACAAATGATACAAACTTCGTCACTAACTGCGATGCGATACCGTTAAATTCGTTCTCTGTACAGGTATAATCGCTTGTTAGGTCGAATTCCTGTTTTATGACATACGGACATAATGCATGTTTACGATGTTGTATGGTTCACTATATAACAGGTTTTCATTTTTTTCAGGTGTGAGAGAGAACTGAAAATACTGTGAAAGACTGAAGAGAACTGTGAAAAAATATACCTTGTAAAATAAAAAGTGGATCGTTTACTGGAATTGTCTTTTTTATTGGGAAATCATCTTTTCATATTTGAGATTAGATTCACACATAAAAGTCGCAGATCACCAAGCATGTTATAGAGAATGGTCACGTGATGCCTTTTGACGACATGCGTAGTATTGGTGGGGCGAAACAATGCCGGCAACGGGTTACTGAAGAAACTGTATTCGGGCAACAAGACTTGAGTTGACGTCGGCTCTTCTCAAGAGAGCAACATGTTACTATCATCTTTAATGAGTATTATGTTACCATTGACTCATTTTGTAAAGAAACTGTTTCATCTAAATCTCTCAATAAATCATTCAGCGCATGAGGGAATTCCCATGATGTAGAAAAGTGATTCTACAAGGTAAGGAAAAGCAACAAATATTTGAGAATGAGAATTTAATGACAGCTACATCCAGGAAGAGTTTCATAACAATATTTGATTTGCACCAGAAAGAGACAACACTGAAAGTTGGAGAATGTGAATGAAAATGAAGTCAATTGATTGATGACGAATGACATGTTGTAGGAGGGGATTGCTGGATGAAAATGAAGTCAATTGATTGATGACGAAGGAGAAATCATGTCTTGGTATTATTTACGGAATCCTTCAGAGCTGCTGATTGTTGCTGATACGGAAATAACAGTCCTCCGGCTGGGTACTATTATGATCTGATCATCAGTTTTGTTGTATACATTTGTGTCTGCGACGTCAGCGTTTTGACACTGGCCATCGACGTTACAGTAACTCACTTCATCCTCGTCACTCTCCTCATACATTTCCGCGTACTCACTGGCCCTGACTTTCACCTTTTGTTCACCATGTAGATTCATCTGCCATATCTCCACAATTTCGCGTGTGAAAATGGGGCTGAGTTCTTTGACGACATCGGAAAAGGAGTTATTTCCGGAACTCAAGTTAATGTTTCCCAATTTCACGTAAGGTGTGTCCAAATCGACTTCCTGCACTTTACCTGTCGCATTAGTGACATTGAAGTCCTGATCAAACTCAACATACAACTCGACACCTGAAACAGAAAGGAAATTGTTCAGAAAATTTTCCCGTCTTCGAAACATCGTGTCCCCTCGTCTATCAACTCAGAAGTAAACTGTCAGATATTTGTGGAAAACACAGAATTAGTTCGCGTCTACCAGAGTGTCAAAGAAATGTCAGCATACAGTGATCATTTTTAGAACAAAAGATTCAGTTTTTACTACAACTGAATGTTCAATCGACAGAACTTTCTATTTTCAAATCAGTTTGTAACTTCGTTGACTCAACATAGATGTCCACTGGTCAGTTGTAGTATCACACGAATCAGGAAAGATTCTGAACATCCGCATCTACTCCTGCAGACTTCAACATCTGCATCTACTCCTGCAGACTTCAACATCCGCATCTACTCCCGCAGACTTCAACATCCGCATCTACTCCTGCAGACTTCAACATCCACATCTACTCCTGCAGACTTCAACATCCACATCTACTCCTGCAGACTTCAACATCCGCATCTACTCCTGCAGACTTCAACATCCGCATCTACTCCTGCAGACTTCAACATCCACATCTACTCCCGCAGACTTCAACATCTGCATCTACTCCTGCAGACTTCAACATCTGCATCTACTCCCGCAGACTTCAACATCTGCATCTACTCCTGCAGACTTCAACATCCGCATCTACTCCTGCAGACTTCAACATCCACATCTACTCCCGCAGACTTCAACATCTGCATCTACTCCTGCAGACTTCAACATCTGCATCTACTCCCGCAGACTTCAACATCTGCATCTACTGCTGCAGACTTCAACATCTGCATCTACTCCCGCAGACTTCAACATCTGCATCTACTCCTGCAGACTTCAACATCTGCATCTACTCCCGCAGACTTCAACATCCGCATCTACTCCCGCAGACTTCAACATCCGCATCTACTCCCGCAGACTTCAACATCCGCATCTACTCCCGCAGACTTCAACATCCGCATCTACTCCCGCAGACTTCAACATCCGCATCTACTCCTGCAGACTTCAACATCCGCATCTACTCCTGCAGACTTCAACATCTGCATCTACTCCTGCAGACTTCAACATCCGCATCTACTCCTGCAGACTTCAACATCCGCATCTACTCCTGCAGACTTCAACATCCGCATCTACTCCTGCAGACTTCAACATCCACATCTACTCCCGCAGACTTCAACATCTGCATCTACTCCTGCAGACTTCAACATCTGCATCTACTCCCGCAGACTTCAACATCTGCATCTACTGCTGCAGACTTCAACATCTGCATCTACTCCTGCAGACTTCAACATCTGCATCTACTCCCGCAGACTTCAACATCCGCATCTACTCCCGCAGACCTCAACATCCGCATCTACTCCTGCAGACTTCAACATCTGCATCTACTCCTGCAGACTTCAACATCTGCATCTACTCCTGCAGACTTCAACATCCGCATCTACTCCCGCAGACTTCAACATCTGCATCTACTCCCGCAGACTTCAACATCCGCATCTACTCCCGCAGACTTCAACATCTGCATCTACTCCCGCAGACTTCAACATCCGCATCTACTCCTGCAGACTTCAACATCTGCATCTACTCCCGCAGACCTCAACATCCGCATCTACTCCTGCAGACTTCAACATCTGCATCTACTCCCGCAGACCTCAACATCCGCATCTACTCCCGCAGACTTCAACATCCGCATCTACTCCTGCAGACTTCAACATCCGCATCTACTCCCGCAGACCTCAACATCCGCATCTACTCCTGCAGACTTCAACATCTGCATCTACTCCCGCAGACCTCAACATCCGCATCTACTCCCGCAGACTTCAACATCTGCATCTACTCCCGCAGACTTCAACATCCGCATCTACTCCTGCAGACTTCAACATCTGCATCTACTCCCGCAGACTTCAACATCCGCATCTACTCCCGCAGACCTCAACATCCGCATCTACTCCTGCAGACTTCAACATCTGCATCTACTCCCGCAGACTTCAACATCCGCATCTACTCCTGCAGACTTCAACATCTGCATCTACTCCCGCAGACTTCAATATCTGCATCTACTCCCGCAGACTTCAACATCCGCATCTACTCCTGCAGACTTCAACATCTGCATCTATTCCCGCAGACTTGAACATCCGCATCTACTCCTGCAGACTTCAACATCCTCATCTACTCCCGCAGACTTCAACATCTGCATCTACTCCCGCAGACCTCAACATCCGCATCTACTCACGTAAACTTCAACATCTGCATCTATTCCCGCAGACTTCAATATCTGCATCTACTCCCGCAGACTTCAACATCCGCATCTACTCCTGCAGAATTCAACATCTGCATCTATTCCCGCAGACTTGAACATCCGCATCTACTCCTGCAGACTTCAACATCTGCATCTATTCCCGCAGACTTCAACATCTGCATCTACTCCCGCAGACCTCAACATCCGCATCTACTCACGTAAACTTCAACATCTGCATCTATTCCCGCAGACTTGAACATCCGCATCTACTCCTGCAGACTTCAACATCTGCATCTACTCCTGCAGACTTCAACATCTGCATCTACTCCTGCAGACCTCAACATCCGTATCTACTCCCGCAGACATGAACATCCGCATCTACTCCCGCAGACTTCAGCATCCTCATCTACTCCCGCAGACTTCAACATCCGCATCTACTCCCGCAGACTTCAACATCCTCATCTACTCCCGCAGACTTCAACATCCACATCTACTCCAGCAGACTTCAACATCTGCATCTACTCCTGCAGACTTGAACATCCGCATCTACTCCTGCAGACTTGAACATCTGCATCTACTCCCGCAGACTTCAACATCCGCATCTACTCCTGCAGACTTGAACATCCGCATCTACTCCTGCAGACTTGAACATCTGCATCTACTCCCGCAGACCTCAACATCCGCATCTACTCACGTAAACTTCAACATCTGCATCTATTCCCGCAGACTTGAAAATCCGCATCTACTCCTGCAGACTTCAACATCTGCATCTACTCCTGCAGACTTCAACATCTGCATCTACTCCTGCAGACTTCAACATCCGCATCTACTCCCGCAGACATGAACATCCGCATCTACTCCCGCAGACTTCAGCATCCTCATCTACTCCCGCAGACTTCAACATCTGCATCAACTCCCGCAGACTTCAACATCCACATCTACTCCCAGAAACTTCAACATCCGCATCTACTGCCGCAGACTTCAGCATCCTCATCTACTCCCGCGGACTTCAACATCCGCATCTACTCCCGCAGACTTCAACATCCGCATCTACTCCCGCAGACTTCAACATCCGCATCTACTCCCGCAGACTTCAATATCCGCATCTACTCCCGCAGACTTCAACATCTGCATCAACTCCCGCAGACTTCAACATCCACATCTACTCCCGCAGACTTCAGCATCCACATCTACTCCCGCAGACTTCAATATCCGCATCTACTCCCGCAGACTTCAACATCCTCATCTACTCCCGCAGACTTCAACATCCACATCTACTCCAGCAGACTTCAACATCTGCATCTACTCCCACAGACTTCAACATCCGCATCTACTCCCGCAGACTTCAACATCTGCATCTACTCCCACAGACTTCAACATCCGCATCTACTCCTGCAGACTTCAACATCCACATTTACTCCCGCAGACTTCAACATCCACATCTACTCCCGCAGACTTTAATATCTGCATCTACTCCCGCAGACTTCAACATCCGCATCTACTCCCACAGACTTCAACATCCGCATCTACTCCTGCAGACTTCAATATCTGCATCTACTCCCGCAGACTTCAACATCCACATCTACTCCAGCAGACTTCAACATCTGCATCTACTCCCGCAGACTTCAACATCCGCATCTACTCCTGCAGACTTCAACATCCACATTTACTCCCGCAGACTTCAACATCCGCATCTACTCCCACAGACTTCAACATCCGCATCTACTCCCGCAGACCTCAACATCTGCATCTACTCCTGCAGACTTCAACATCCGCATCTACTCCCGCAGACTTCAACATCCACATCTACTCCAGCAGACTTCAACATCCGCATCTACTCCCGCAGACTTCAACATCTGCATCTACTCCAGCAGACTTCAACATCCACATCTACTCCCGCACACTTCAAATTCCACAACTACTCCCAGAAACTTCAACATCCGCATCTACTCCCGCAGACTTCAACATCTGCATCTACTCCCGCAGACTTCAACATCCGCATCTACTCCTGCAGACTTGAACATCCGCATCTACTCCTGCAGACTTGAACATCTGCATCTACTCCCGCAGACCTCAACATCCGCATCTACTCACGTAAACTTCAACATCTGCATCTATTCCCGCAGACTTGAACATCCGCATCTACTCCTGCAGACTTCAACATCTGCATCTACTCCTGCAGACTTCAACATCTGCATCTACTCCTGCAGACTTCAACATCCGCATCTACTCCCGCAGACTTCAACATCCGCATCTACTCCCACAGACTTCAACATCCGCATCAACTCCCGCAGACTTCAACATCCACATCTACTCCCAGAAACTTCAACATCCGCATCTACTGCCGCAGACTTCAGCATCCTCATCTACTCCCGCGGACTTCAACATCCGCATCTACTCCCGCAGACTTCAACATCCTCATCTACTCCCGCAGACTTCAACATCCACATCTACTCCAGCAGACTTCAACATCTGCATCTACTCCCACAGACTTCAACATCCGCATCTACTCCCGCAGACTTCAACATCTGCATCTACTCCTGCAGACTTGAACATCCGCATCTACTCCTGCAGACTTGAACATCTGCATCTACTCCCGCAGACTTCAACTTCCGCATCTACTCCTGCAGACTTGAACATCCGCATCTACTCCTGCAGACTTGAACATCTGCATCTACTCCCGCAGACCTCAACATCCGCATCTACTCACGTAAACTTCAACATCTGCATCTATTCCCGCAGACTTGAACATCCGCATCTACTCCTGCAGACTTCAACATCTGCATCTACTCCTGCAGACTTCAACATCTGCATCTACTCCTGCAGACTTCAACATCCGCATCTACTCCCGCAGACATGAACATCCGCATCTACTCCCGCAGACTTCAGCATCCTCATCTACTCCCGCAGACTTCAACATCTGCATCAACTCCCGCAGACTTCAACATCCACATCTACTCCCAGAAACTTCAACATCCGCATCTACTCCCGCAGACTTCAGCATCCTCATCTACTCCCGCGGACTTCAACATCCGCATCTACTCCCGCAGACTTCAACATCCGCATCTACTCCCGCAGACTTCAACATCCGCATCTACTCCCGCAGACTTCAATATCCGCATCTACTCCCGCAGACTTCAACATCCGCATCTACTCCCGCAGACTTCAACATCCGCATCTA
>CAJQUW010001734.1:0-12284 GCA_907163375.1 Prostheceraeus crozeri
TCAAACCAGAGATGGAAACCGGTCGCCGAACCGGACCGGCCTGCATTTCCGATAGGCACAGGCTGGCTTTTACTATTTTAAGCAATGAGCATATTAATCACCATGCAAGATATTTCTTTGATTGAAAAACGTCTTTTGATCACTCAGTTGAGCCAATTTCAATTAAATATTGTTTAACTTATTAGTTATTACATCTTTAAGCACATTGGAAATGATTTTAGTTAGCAATGACATTTCTGTCGATTTTGATCATACTTGCAGTCAAACCTCGTCAAATCGGACTGGAATAATCAAGCCTTCCGAAGAAGAGCCATCTCTCCCCTCTTATTGACTACTTGCGCTATTATGTAACAAGATCCGGATTATTGCGAATCATGGTATGCATTTAATTAAGTCTCCCACTAAAGCATTTAGTTAAGATCTGGCATTCGAGGTCTTCCATATAATAAACGAAAACACATTTTTGAAAGGGATAAATCCCTTTCAACGTCTACACTTCCATGAAAGAGAGATGGAGCAGGTTTTGAAGGATGACATAAATTTTACGGGCTTCACTTAAGGAGGTGTGGAGGAAATTGCTTAGACGCGCTATATAGGAGGGCATACTGAATGATACTTTCTTCTTCATTAGGTTCATCAGAAAATTTTGAATCAGTATTATAACAATCATGATGAATTGCGAACGCTGAAATATAGGGAAAATAGGATAATTCCAAAAAAGAGGTTTCATAGACTAAGTCCCAGAATTATAGGAAATGGAGGAGATGCTACAGTCCTGCTATTTGCATTTGCATATTATCCATTTAATAACACAAATCAAGTCTCACCTTTGTTTGGACACTTATAATTTTTCCTTTCTCACTGTCGATGTAGACTATGGTGAGATGATAATCTTCAGGGACTACGACGAAACTACGAGGATGCTTTATTTCATCTTTCGTCTTGAAGGAGAGAACAACATCACGGGGAGCACCATCAGGAACGTAACGGATGATTTTTCCTTCCGCAGTCAGAGCGAGTAAGAAGGAACGCGGCTCTGCAATGAAATATAATATGTTATCTAAAACTCCGAAAACAGGTGCAGAATTCACGTGTTGTATTATACAAGAGATATAGCTTTCTTAATAATAATCAAAAAGGTGGAGAAAAGTGACTGCTTTTCGAAATGAGATGGAGCTTTACTGTCACTACTCCTCATACTGGGGGGCATTCTGAAGCATTGTGGTGCTTTTAATCCGGATCCTCATAGACCAAAAGATCGACAGGCCAAGCATTTGACCACTTGGCCACGGACACCACACCTTCGAAATGAATTGACAAATCTAATAAGCTTTAGCTACAAGAACGGTGGCACTCTGACTACTGTGCAAGCTTTCTTTCCAATTACTTTCTTTTATAAAAGAAGGTCTCTCAATGTTTGATTGTTGGAGTGACTCAATTTCCCTGGTGGTAGGCATGGAAGCAAAGTATACTTTCTTTCAGACGACAGTTATCGGATGGTTACCGCCCACAATCATGGAACGTGGCTATGGTGATGGTGGTCGGTGACCATCAGAAAAGTGTCTTTTTTGCTTCTAGGCCTGCCATCAGAATAATGAGTCCCTGAAAAATTAAATTGTTTCTTTGTTTTATGGATGGCAGATAATCAATCATCATTACTTGTATCACTCAATCAATTTACGACCAGACCAATCAATTATTCGATATTGATAATAATCACAGAGATTAATGAGATTTGGTAGCCAGAGAAGTCAATCAGTGATACACACAATGACTTTCGAAAGCTGCTTACCATTTTTGATGAAAATTGTTTTCCAAATCGATCTAGATACAATATCTGTCGAAGAAAGTTGTATTCGAAGAAATTAAATTTAGCTAATTAGGTGGCTCACATTTACCCCGAATATGTCTGAATGTTACATATAGAACTGCGTTGATGTTGAGGAATCAAAGTTATACCTGCTTATGATTCCGGTTGTCGGATAAAGTGGCGGCTATTCAGGTAGGCTCCAATTTTTCAGCTGAAGATGCAACTCAACATTCAATTGTTTTATTTACAGTTGTACTGTAGGTCTCCCGTGAGCAGCAAGCCCTAAAACGCAACCTATACACCTATGTTGAGCTGACATGTTATCTAATTTAAAAAATTGTTCTTCAAAATTAATTTCAATCTTTTGCAAATAAATTGCAGTATTGCTAGTTAAAATGAAACTTCAGAATACATCAATTGACACTACATTAAGAGCAGGATTTAGCATCTCTCAACACCGAGATATGCTTTCGAAACATTGAACCGAATCAGTCGTGGGTACGAACTAGAGACGTTGAACTAGGCACTATGTAATCACACAATAGAACCACAAGGTTACTGAACTTTTTCTTAAGAGCGAGATTTAGCCCAAAAGTTTTTTTTCCGCAGGACCGAGAAGGGGTGTGACCGTGTTCTCCATCCATATCCAAAGCTCATGCACCTCACCGCGTGCGATGCAAATTCTCATAGAGATGGCACAAAGCGATCGTAGATTCAAACTTCCCCGTGATTGTTGGCTGATATGATCAAATTAATTCGTTCACAACAGAGGAGAATCATAAGCCATGGTTAGATCATTATAAAATTCACTTTTCAGCAAGAAAACTGAATTAAGCTTTCATTTAAGTTCAACTTATATCTATTTTTCTTCAACTGCGACATCTTCCAGTCATCTATCAAACAGCAAACCGCCAACTAAACTCTCCCATTTTCTTTCCGAGGCACGCCATCACAGGAAGCCGTCAACTTAGACTTCCACAAGAAAACCCCGCTCAGCGTCATTCCCTGAACCGACAAAAAATGAGCGGAACAGAGACTCACTGCTTGTCTGAAGACGAAGGCAGAGAGGGAGATACAATCTTTGTGCGAGTTCACTGCTTCATTCCAAGGCAAAGTTGCACGCGCCTGCATTGCCGTTTGAGGCGGCTCAAACTTCATTCTTCAACTTAGGAAGTAAAGTAATGATGAGGAGGATGCAAGATTAACATCGTGCGCAGTAACTTGCCTTAAATACCGCCGATATTGAAGGATTTACTGCGTCATCCACCAACGGCTAGAATTATCATTTTCATGTTCAATAGATGCGACTTGCATCCTTACCTATGTACTTTATTCAAGCTGTCTAAACGTGTTTTAAAACAGCGACATAGTAAAAATTGCAGTAATGATGCAGGGTGAGGACTATTCTTCGAACGCGAAGTTATCTCAATTTCATATATATAGGGAGGACAGAAACAGTTATCTACACCATACACCAGACATCACGTATCAAACATGAAGATCCCATATTTCTTGGAATAGAAGTTTCGGCTACTACTAGACTACTAGTACTAAAGACTAGTAGTCTAGATAAGACTGCTTGACTTATCTATTACAGGAAAATGTCGTTGTGATGTCAATGTTTGTGTGCTTATATTCAGCACAGCACTAAATTCGCAAAACGATTATTAGAATATACTGTACGTGCGCTTCTAATTTATCTATTGATCATTTGGAATCGACCAAGTACCCGAGTCCGACCATGGCTATTAGCAGTGACTTGTGGTCAATGGATGCGATGCATGCGGCGAATGCCTTGCTGAAAACTGTAATTTAGCAATTCCTAAGACTGATAATACCCGTAAGACTTGACAATAACCTCTAATATTCCTAAGACTGGAAATTATCAGAAGAAATGATGTATTTCATATCAATGAATAAAAGTCGGAGAATTCAATGCTCAATATACTATTTTCTAGAAATCAAACAATTCAATCAATATTCATATGGTGCGAAAAACCTGGCACAATTTTCGATATTATGTGTTCATTTTTCATGAACGAAAAATGAAAAGCTTCATCTAACTCAAGATGATTTTTATTGTAACTTCATGTAAATAACGAAATTCATGAAATGAATAGAGTTGTAATATTGCCAAGCTTGTCAAGCGAATGCTTATCGCTGTAAATACCTCACATAATCAAAGTAAAAGAAGTCACTAGACAATGGAAAATTAACTTTCGGAAGCACAGCGCACACAACAACACAACTGTGTAAATGGCAAGCAAAATGTTGTAGCGAAGCGTATGCTTGACCGAGTATAGTTTAATCTGAATTTATTTATCAATTAAAATAGTCAATCGTTATAAGAGATTGCGCTATTCTTCTCGGTAGAGGTTTTAGTGACCGATGTTGAGTAACTCGATACAGAAGGAAAATCCCAAGTTTGATTGCGTAGAGTTTAAAAACATACCACCGTAGTAGTCTTGTCACGGGGTTATCGCTTATGAGCGTATCTCCGCACTACGTTGGTTAGTCCTTATCATCAGATCGAACATTCACTTTGGCCTTGCTATATATAAAAAGTGCATTATACGCTAACAAGACCTGGTGATGCGCATAAAATCACCCCAGAATACTTTCCCTAACACGACAGCTTTGATAGAATTCGACATGGTATCATTTCAAGTATCCATTTAACACGTTGATCAAATTACAATCAATCATCGCACCCGACAAACACATGTTTCCGCATTTCATGGGGGGGCCGAAATCATTTGGGCTGTCAAATCTCAAGTGAGAATTGTTTTGCTCTAACGCCGACCGACATGTGGCCACGGTCATGAGTGTAATCAATTTAACTTTCCTCGCGGTTTCTTTTCTCCTTGCATTCTCCTACGCCCCGCTACATTCGCCCTATACAAGGCGAACTAGTTCTGCCCGTACTCTGGTCTGAAGCGCAGTCGCTGTCCTGACTTGCTTTTGTGGGCGGAGATGTCTTATCTCATACGATCACATTCAGTTCCCGAACAGTGCGCAGTTTGGTGAAACGTCGTAAGCGGATTTCGTCTGTTGACGAATTCAAAAGAAACTAACAGTTTGGAATCTCTGGCCGAGTGAGGATTGATCCATTCTCCATGAAATTCGTGCCGAACGAGAAATTCGTCCATCCTTTGACAGGTATTGTGTTGCATGATTTGACCACTATCGCCACGGCCCCTCGATAGGTTTCGATGCCATGATGATAAGCATCTGTCTCTACAATACAGCGAAAAGGGACGACTGATATGCAGACGGATCGTCTAACAGTTTCGTGATTACTTGGGTCCGTTCGCGTAGACTGAGGAGATACTCGCCGCAGCCACCGAGTCCCAAAATTGATGCAGCCAAAGCTTCTCCATGCCTCCAAAGTTTGATTAGGTTTTTGACGAGTGTCTCTTCTATCGTCCGTGCTTCGAAGATCGGGTCGCATTCGCAAGACAAAAAAGGTGGATAAGCAAATCGTGTTGAATTCCTAAACAGATTTCTAGGAGTCACGGGAAGAGCGTCCGTCGCATATCAGAACCTACATAAGTAGAGGTCGATATTCAATATACCTTCAATTTCCGACAGTAAAAACGTCAGTTGACGTTGTGTGAGAAGGATCGCATCAGACTAATTTTTTCAATGCCATCGTTTCACTGTATTCTAAATAAGGCGATCATAAAAGAGCCGACCCATCCAATGGAGACTTCTCCGTAATAAATTTCCACGTGATAACGATATTCTGCTGCGTACTCCTTAGTAAAGAGACAGGCCATGTCCCGAGTGACCAAAGATTCGACAAATGACCTGATGACCAAGCTTAAAACTTCTTTGGCGTTATCGGAGATTACAACATACCTACGGAGTTCTTCGTCGGCTGATAATTTTTCGTAAAAACCATTAAGGAATTTTCTAAGGCTGATAAGTCAGATTGCAAATTCTAAGGCTGAATCGCTCTGGTTCGGACGTGACTCGGGCAGGTTGAAAATTGCATACCCCCATCTAACCTTTTTCATTTTCTTTCCTGATCGTTTGAATTTGAGTGCGACATTCAGAATGGGGCCAAAATGATCGATTCCATCCAACTGTAGAAAGAAGGCCAGAACATTTTGCGAAACGCGTTCAGTAGGGAGGAGAAACAAGTCAATTTCAGGTGGACTGGTATGCGTTTTCCTTACCCATTTTTTACAAATCTAGACATTTAGTTATTATGGCTTGAAACTTGCTTTTCGACCTGCTGAATCAGCCAAGAATCGCTTGGTCCTGATCTCTGCAGGGTGGTATGGTTTGGTTACCAGAAGTGTCCACAATCCTTCATGATAACTTTTGATGATCATATTCGTGAAAGGGTGATTCTTGGGTAAAAATTATCGGGAACTTGGCATCCCATAAGGAATGAGAACTATTATCGATCTCGAACCCATCAGTGAAAACAACCAAAAACGTGCGATATCCATTCATCGATCAATGAACATTTCAACTTTTTTGAATTTCTTGATTTCGTGCGGTTATGGTTTATTCCAGCTGTATCGAGCGTTTCTTTGCATATTGCTGCGAGTTCTGGAGCATGATGAAATCCATAGGACATCCTTTAGCGCTCTGTATTCTAAAGCTCCTGTGTCTGTTAAGCGGGTTGGGTATTTTCTTCAGTGATTACTGCGATTTTGTTTTTCCGTTCTTGGGTGTATTGATAGCGTGTTCTCCGCTAGGCAACTCCCCTAAATGAAACGAAGTTTCTCTTAAGAGTCAAATCGATATGGATATGTTCGACGCGAATGTAGAATAGCTCTGAGGGACGGAGGATTTTTGTAGTCAAGAAGGCTCTGGTTTTCTTATCATTTCAATCATCGTCGCGTGGACCAGTTATTTGTATTTTTACCGTTAGTCGATAGTGTTGGTAGTTGTAGGCCAGATTCTTTCGTTCATTCACGAGCTTCAACCATTTTTGCGTCCTATGCATCGCCACCGAGAAAGCAGTGGACCGTTTCTTAATTCTATTACAATTCATGGTAGAGATCGCCAATATGTCCGCTATTTCGTTTGTGTTGGAAAGATCTGCAAGGGTTATAGTCACGTAGTGTAGGTACGTAAGTGACGAAATTCTGCTTCTTCGAGGTCTTTCGAAATTTCTTTCAATCGATTTTCATACAAACACGCATGACTGCGATAGTTTTTTGTTCTAGTTGATTCCAAATGTATATAATTTATTGCATGACACATTGCTACTATCACACATCCAGGTAATGCTACAGTAGCGCACGATTGCAAACTGTCACTATATGGATAGTTTTTTGGGTTGTTGCCAATGAGATAATTCATAATGCGTTGTCTCTGGTACCTAGATTAGTGACAACCGAGTGAATCTCTTACAGGACAACGCTGGCGACTTGTGAATGTTTTCTGTTTGATGGGGCATAGTCGATTTTTATGATAGTAATTGTATAGCGACATGATTGTTGAAACAGACATTCATAGATTTGGCGCGACTTCTGATGTACGAAATGTGCAGTCTACAGGCTGCGTTATGACTGACCGAGATGCATCACTGAGAAACTAGTGATACTGTCATTCAATCGCTCTTTGTCGTAAGTGACACTTTCTTGGCATGATGTTAACCGGTGGAATTTCAAGTGTGGAATATTGCGAGTTAATTGTGATCAATCGATAAGTTGAGTATCCCATTATTCTTCGTTAATTCGTAGGGGTAATGGTTTCACTCCCAATTGACTTGAGCGTTCATTAGATTGTCACGAAAAAGTAACTTGCTCTCTCAATGGTGATGGTGGGGAAAATAACCCAAGTGGGTGGCAAACCCAAGCGTGATCGAACCAATTGTATTAGCAGTTATGCATGAAGGTTAAGGAAGGCTCTCTTTGATAATGTGAACTTACAGCGAGCTCTGCGATCTTGTTAGGTCAACTTGATGGGGTATGTGCAATTTACGCCGCAATTTTTTTGTGGTCATTCCATTGTAGACCTGAGACGTTTCACTTGTAGTCACTACCATTTTTGCCTCTGTCTAGCTGATTAATCGATTACAGTGAATTCCTTTGAATATTGAGGTACTCAATTCACGAAGTATTCATTCCGGCGTTTATCGAATTCACTCCTTAGGAGCCATCAGTGATCTAACTAATTTTAGAGGGCATCTGGAGCTCGATTGGCTTGAGCAATAACTACTACGTTTATGTCCACGTAATAGATGCCGTGTTCTTGAATCTCTGTCATGCTATTGTCCATGATTGCATGTTTGAATGCCTCAAATGATTAGAGAATGTTCCCAGCGCTCTAAAAGAATAATGGACTAGCATAAATTCGTACCGAATGGAATTCGACCGCTATTGAAATACGATAGGGTTCGTAGGTTTTATGATCGAAGACATAAGGAGTTTCGTTGTTATCCTTTAACCTCATAAAAAAGCCAGGTAGCAGGCAATCTTCGCTCAGGTACATATTTGTAATCGATTGACCAGTGAAGAGGCACAATTCTCAATATCGCCTGGATTACGGCTATCGGTGACAAATTCTGGTGTCGAAGCCGAAGTAAATTTAACCAAGTCCAGAATCACATAAGGAGTAGAAGGGACCGTGGTTATTAAAGGTTGCGTTACGTTTCAAACTTGTTTAATTTCGTTTATCTTTGTGTTTTTTGCGTGTGATTGCGTCGATAATACTGATTCGTAGTTTAGTCGTTGCTGTGGGTCGCTAATTCTAACTACCAGTGGTGTGAGCTAAGATAAGTGTGATATTTGATCCTTTGAAAAAGTCATTTGAGTCGGTAACTTTTACCCACCATAGCGGATGTCCATCGAATCCACATGCCTTTTTCATACGTCCTGTGATCTTATTAACAGTCAATCGTGCTAGGTTTTGGCAGAAGCAATTCGTCTTATCTAAATCTATTCCACAAAACATGCGTAAATCGATCCTTTAAGCTAATTCGTAATTGAGAGGGAGTTCAGGCTAACCATGTCCGCCATGAAAATCCGGAACGTGGTTATCGTTCCATCTGCGTGACTTGATATTTGAGATTGAATTGATCGATGGTTGGTTCGCTCATCCTTATCAGTTTCGCTGTGGGAGAATTCCAGTTGATGCCTATCGGATTCTGCAACAGGTTCCGCAAAACACACTTTCGAGGATTGCGGAGAATAACGTAATGTCCGCCAATGGGGTTATTTCTGATTGACTTAACTAGCGTAATTGCAGTCGCTCTGTCGTACTTTCAAGACTCCGTCCTTCTTCCTTCGTAGGTCCAGGAAAGTGATCCAGCCGACTATGCTATCTCGATAATAGCGATGTCCGAGGACTTTTTTTTGTAAATCTAAGATCATCAGATCGAGTGTAACTCGTTTTTATACACCAAATCGTTGATAGAGAGATTCGAATCCAATAATAACGTCGATAGCGAATTTCCTCACTTCTTGATTGTAGAGGAGGTCACAGCAAGATGACATTGTTTTTAAAATTGGTGTACTTGGTTAATCTGTCCAGATAAACGCCAGGACGTGCAATTCACCTGTAAGGAATCTCGAGAACACATTGGTGCCGTTAGTTTCCTAATATATGTGTGTGTTTCACCTTGACGACTCGTGATGAGAATATAGCGACATCTCGAACTACAATGGATACTTCGCTGAAGTGGATTGAAATGTTATTCAGTTCCGAAATGTGCCTAATCTGTAATAGGTTAGTGTGGTCCAACAAACCGGTTTTCAAGCCCAATTCTCAGTGCTTTTCGAACTCAAGCTTATACTTAGTACCGGTGACTTCCAGTATCGTGATAATTGATCTGTGCAGCTGGTACAATCCGTGCCATCGCAGCGATTTGAATTCATTGATATCCATCTTCAAGTCAGTGGGAGCACGTGCGCAAATATCTCTCTATCTGCGTTGACTCAATAAGACGTTTCTCTATGGACGACTTGATTTAGTCGAATCCGCGTTTGGAACTTTGACTACTCCAACACTTCTCTCATTTGTTTTCTTTGGTCTACCCGTACTATTGCGTAACACTATCGCTTGGGGTGATGATGCGATGCTATTACACTGGTTTACATGACCTTTGTTTTCTACAGAACATTAACCGTGTGTCCACTTACCCCAGTAGCAAGTAAAAACAGACGAGGCGTTGTGGAGTTCATTAGAATTACCTTATCTTGCCCGATCAGCGTGTTTTATTTGGGGACCAATTCTTCAGAATAATGACCATAATCTGTGGAGCAGTAGGGGTAACCTTTTGTAACCTTCGATATTTGGCTTACTCTGTTCTACCTGAGGCGATAAAACGGCAAGTTAGTAGCAGTAGTGCTATATATGGCCACCTCTGAATCAATTTGCTGAAGGTCGTTCAACTCATTGACTTTATGGGCGTTCTCAGCGGCTTTTAAAATTTCGCGATCTCGATCAGTATCTCCTAAACATCCTTCAACTGCCAATCAACTGTTTCCCGATACGTTGGACGAGTAACACCAATGATTCTACTTCAGGGGGTAGATTTATTCTCTAACAGCAATGAGATGAAGATTTAATTCTTTCCAGTCTCATACGTGGTATTGTTTGTGTGAGGTATCGAACGATGCATGAAGAAAGCTGATGTGTACATCGTTTTCAGTTTTGTAAAGCGTTGCGTAAGCAAGAGAGTAAATGAACACAATGGACCGTAGATTGAGATAGTGTTTACAAGCTGTCTTGTCTCATACCAAAACGCCTGCAATCATGCTTCAGCTCCACTGCAACACATCCTTTGTAATCAGTACGATTGGTTGGTATCGTATGGCCCTCCAAGGACGGCACTTTTCGCATCATTGTCTCAATAGTACTGAGAAGATGAGTTTGCATGTGTTCTACAACATGGCTACAATTAAATCGTCAATGTATTTATCGGATTAGTTTTGCGGTTGCAAGGACTTGCCCAAAAGGCCTTGAATTTCATCGGCGTTACTCATCAAACCTTGTGCAGCTGAAGTTTCAGGTAGATCTCGTTGATCTGTAAACCTTGTTCGTTAGTGCGATTCTAGGCTACTTGGATAAGTTCATTCTGGAGTTCGCTGAGATGATCAAGTTTTGGCTCTCTTTCTTTGTAACTATCAATTTCTTACTAGATTCCTTATCTAATTCCATACTATCGTCGATGCCCTTTGACGTTTATGTTAATCAAGGAATCATGTTTCGTCTTAAAACAATTGAGTTCATCCTGGTAACGTCTGTCAGTACTTTATTCGGCATGTAATGTGTAGATAACGAGCTCAAGATCGCGGCTCGAATTGAATTTGATTTTAGCGTGTTTAACTTACGTTTTCGATTTACTTCTGAATTGTTTGCAATGGCCCTACAACCTTTGTTTTTGAGATCAATACAATTTCCTTTTATAATTAGTAGGGAGCTAATACGATATGCTGAGTAGATCCTAAATATCGCGAGACGTATTCCCCTCTAATCCCTCGAAACATAAAGGAATTTCAATCACTCCACTTATCGTCGTCAGGTATCAGCGTAGTTGTCGTTCCTGACGGCCTCGTTGATTCGATTTCAAGCAACTTCTGTGAGATAGGTGTGTCGTGCGTCAATCAAGTCTATATCAGAATCCACACTTAGGATTCAGAAGCGTCGATTGTCAGCTAGAAGTTTCTGTTCGCGTCGTCAGTTTGAGTCACAAATTTGCGTTCTAGCATCATCATGAGTTTCGTTATCGTCGTTGCGATTCTTGAGCTTTTATTTGAGTCAAACTTGCGTTTGCAAGCACATGCACGATGAATACGCGCCAGTTGAGATTGGCGTAGTTCTTTCAGTGTACATCCCGGGTGGTTCGCGCCAGGCACATGTAAGCGAATGTCTGATATGCTTTACAGTACAGTTTAATTGATGTATTTCTATCAATTAAATAAGTCAAATCGTTATGAAGATTCGCATATTACTTTCTGTCATAGTTTATGCCCACCTTAGAAACTCGAAACGAGAAGGAATTATCCGCAAGTGTATTGTGTTAGGTTAAAACATCACTAGTCGTTCACTGTTTTATACTCTTTCGAACTATCTCCTAAGTTGTCTTTACTCTCGGTACAATATCACTTGGCCCTTCTATATTCAATAAACAGCTTTAGTCTATACACTATAATGACATGAGGGAATGGCCATAAAAATCACTACTAGAATATCTTTCCTAACACCAAACGACCAGCTCATTTGATAGCAGAATTACTAACATGTACATTTCAAGTAGGTCTATTTTTGAACACGTACGTGAGTTTTACAAAACTTTATTTTTTACAAGCAATCCATCTGCAGCTCGACACACACATGTTTCCGCATTCATCCTGATGCCCCTCGAAACATTTTGGTAGCTGATCAACAAGTCTCAAGCTGAAGAAATTGTTTTGGCTCAACGGCTCACACCCACTGTAGTGCCATCCCTATAGTTCTAATACATTTAACTTGTCTCCGACGTTTCTCCTTGATTCTCCTCGCCCCC